>CM046943.1:148301101-148896101 GCA_025698515.1 Gossypium sturtianum
TCGATTAGGGTCGTAATCGGGCTGTTACAGGCGACGAATACGAGTAGGGGGTATTACATAACCTTTCCCTTGTATAATATAATGTTAATAGTTAGCCTGCACCATTGATTATGATGTAATTAAATGTTGTGATTAGTTAGTAATGCCTCGTGACCCTAATCCGATGACAAAGAGGGGTTAGGGGTGTTACACTAACATTCCCCAACATATAATGTCAGTGTAGACTTTGTGACTTTGTAGTTTACTGACATCTTCATGTTATACCATTTTATGGCAAATACACAGTCTTCCTTGTTTGCAAATTGTTGCCCTACGAACAACTCTTCCAATTCGGAATTTGGCATCAATCGGTGAACAGGTATTATGTCTAGGTACTTAGGGAACTCGAATGCAATTGTCGAATCGAGGTCTACATGTGGGCTCCAAGGTCATTTCATATAACCAGGCCACGACTCGAGTGCCTGATAGAAGGGGGTATACACCTTCAACCTCCTCCGTGTCTTCATCATCGATATCTTTTGGGATCTCATCCAGATCGAGGTCACTAAAATCTTTACAATCGTGATGAGAATGATCATTATCGGGCCTTTTTTACCATCTTCATCAATTCCCATCAACTTTGGATGTATCTCTAGATAGGGACTCGAAATAGGGTTGCTATACGCAGTCCTACCATAGTGAGGATTTTTAGGCCACGTCGATGTCCCTCCCTAACCTAATTTTTCTGCCTATTCGATATTAAGATCAAAGTTAAATGCGTATTGTTGACTTATTGGAGTGATATTTTCAACGGGCTCCACATCGGCTAACTCCGCAAACTACTCAGTTGGTTCGGTGTTGACGTTCCCAGTCGAGCGATAAATTGTGATCATAGTGCCCAAGTCATCATCGTCTACAACTTCCATCTCCTCATATTTGCACAGATTTAAGGAAATTAGAAATTTGTGGAATAGTCTAGACATTCACCTTCCACAATGAAGAGCTATTTGGGCACTAATATTTTGTTTCATTTCTTCGACCTTTACATTCTTATTAAATATCATCCCAACTTTTTGACGAGCTTCAAATGCAGCACCAACTACTGTTTGTAAAATTACTCCTTCAAATTTAACGTATACTAAGAATTGGTTATTCATCTTCGATACAATCTCTCTTCTCCTACTAAACACAAATCTTTCCTTTTCTTTCACTATTTAACATATTAAGAAAACTTAAACAAAAACCAAAATTAATACAAATTTGGCTGGACTGGTGGGGGTATGTATATTGTGTCTAAAACCGGTGCCTTCAGACAGCACAATGACACCAAAAATAATAATAACTTTTTTAACTACCTGACATCAGTGCCACCAGACAAGTATGGCGAGACAAAAAAAATAACTTTTTTAACTAATCGATACTGGTGCCGCCAGACAACACGGTGGCATAAAAAAATACTTTTTTACCTGCCGACACCAAAAAAGATTCTTGACAATTTTTTTTTCAATCTAACAAAATAATTTTTTAAAAAATTTATACGGTGCTGCCTAATAAGAGATCGATGGCACCTATAAAAAAAATGCCTCCCTGAATACTCGTAAAGAAATACGGGCATTTTAAAATATATATTTAATTTAAGAGATTTTTCTTAAAATTGGATTAACTACCTGTTTATTTTTTGAAAGGTTATAATTACACTATTGCTAACAGTCTTGCAATTGCACTCCTTGAACCAAAAATGTCCGAGAATAATTGTTTATTTTTCATTTTTATAATCTATAGTTATAATTTTTAAATTTATGATAGACATTTTAATAGTCGAACAAAATGAATTTTTCATGGGTGGTATGGAGAATGCGGGTGGTTAGCCATTAAGTAACCATCCAAAAAGTATAAGGCAGAAGGTCATCTGCGGGTGTTCACGAATGTCTTTCCAATAGTTTCTCAAGTTGTCACGTGCCCAAGTCAAGGTAGAGGTATACAGTTACAAAAATAATAAAACACTTTGGCTTTGCTTAGTTTGGTGGAAAGAAAATTAAAAAGATAGATAATTAAAGGGATAGAAAAATAGAAAGATGAAAAATATATTTTTTCCGTATGTAGGTATGTTTGATAGGGAAGATGAAAAAAAAAATTAAAAGTAATTTTCTTTCATTCCATTCCTTGATAAAGTTGAAAATTGAAATGAAATGAAAAAAATTAAAGCATTTGAAAAATGCATAATTTTAAATTAACATACACATTTTTTTTTATTTTCTCTCCTCTCATTATTTCAATTTGGTATAATTTATTTTTATGATTAAGATGGATAAATATTGTATTTTAAAAATACATTTATTAAAAATTATATTACTTTTTAATAATTTTCATTCTTTAAAATAAAAATGAACCTGTATCATGGGTTATAAATTATAATCTCTTTCTCTTTGGGCTTTAAGGGTTTGTTGTTCAATTGAAAGTGGTTATTTGGGAATCAAACTCCAAACCCAAACATTAATTAATAGGCCCTAATAGGCTTGTCCATGGGTCGGGCCACTCAGTTTAGCCCGAAGGTCTACTCGAAAAGTAGGAGGGTTTAAGTAAAAATATAGGTTCGAAAAGTGGGCTTGGATAAAAAAAAGGCCCGTTTAGAAAATGAGTCGGGCCTCGAGTTTTTTTTTTGCTCGAGGCCCGATCCAGCTCAAATATACAAAATAAAAAAACTTCAAATTTTTTTCTTGCTCTTTTGTGTTTTTTTTATTATTTTGTTGCTATTTTCTTCTTGTTTTTTTTTTTCACTATTTTGCTACAATTTCACAATTATGTTGCTACTATTTTGTTATTATTATTTGGATATTGTATAACTCTTGTTTTTATTGTTAATTTTATTACTATTTTAGAGGCATTTGCTTGTTAAGTTGCACATATCTTAGTGTTATTTAAGTATACATATATTTTTTTAAAATTTATTTTCAATTTGTTGGGAAACATTTATCTTAATATTTTTAGTATTTTTGATGTATTCTATTTTTTGTATAAAAAAATTAATACGGGCGGGCCGGGCCCGGATTTTAACATTTTTATCTAGGCCGGACTTGGGCAAAATTTTAGGCCCATTTTTTTAGTCGGGCTCAGACCTAGCAAATGGGCCTAAAATTTTGGTTGGACCCTACCCATAAACACCTCTAGGCCCTAATTAGTAATTAAGAAAAAAGATTAATTCGTATAAATTTTAGTCATGCTTGTATTTTAAAACGACAAATGTATTTATTCATATTTTTAAAAAAATAAATAATAATTAATTATAATTAGTTCGTGATTATGAATAAACCAATGTTTTTAGTATTTGAAATCAGACAACATTATTTTATGAATAAATATTTATTAAAACAAAATTAGATAAATTATGACCAATTCTTAGGGAGCTTTGGTTCGTCGAATCTTAGATCATAGTTTATAATAGGATTACAGAAATGTAAGGTTACAGATGAAATGTAAGATTATCTTGTTTGGTTCATTTGATTAGAATGTAAGATTTAGGTGTTTGAATGACGGAATGTTAGGTTATGTAAGAGCAAATTTTACTATATTGTTCTTGTTATAAAATATAAACTTATTAATCAAATAATTAAGTCAGTTACTGAGAGGATGCTAAAGAACTCAACAAATATGAAACCTAATTACTTTAATAAAATATTGTAAATGTTTATATTTAAATTATAAATTTAAAAGAATTAAATAGAAAGCACTAATTTTTATTTAAAAAATCATAATAAGAGTAACTTTTAAATTTTATTTTATAGTTAAATTATTTTTTAATTTAGTTTTATAAAATTAAAAGTTTACATCTAAGTCAATGACTAAATCGAATGTCATTTAAATTTTGGAGGGTTAAATTGAATTTTTATTTTAAATTTTGGGGTCAAAATTGAATTCTTAAAATTTATAGGGGATTAAACTAAATTATTTTATTTTGATTTAAATTAATTTTGATGAAAAGATATTATATTGTTTTGGGTCTAATTGAGATTTCCCTTTTAACTAATGGTCGTTTTTAGCCTGTCATATTTCCAAGTTCAGTTGCGGTTCAGGCCTAAAGCCAAATCCAGTCAGGAAAGAGTCAAAGGTCATGGTCCAGTGGGCCAAAAATGAATGGCTCAAAGCCCAGTTCCGTTTAAGCCGAATTTCAAAATTAATTCAGTATGGTCCAAGTTCAATTTTGAGCCCAACACTGGAGGCCCATTTTTGTTTACGATTTTTTAATCTCACTAATATAGATATCACACATTTCTAGGTGTAATACAAATATAAACATATGTTCGACCAATTATAATATCAAATCAAATCGATAAAAAGTATAATGGATGAATAACCTGATAAAACTCACATATAAAATACATATAAGGTCGGACTAAAGATCCATACAAACACAATTGTATATAGTAAAACTCGAACCTAGATACTTAATACCCAGACCTCAACCTATAATTTATATTTTGAAAAAGTACCAATTTTTTTCAAAAAAATGTTAAAGAATTTGGGTTCTGGCCACCAAACTATATTTTTTGATACATGTTGAATGCTGGTAAGATACGTTATATTTTTAAGTAGAGAATAATAGTTTAAACTTTAAAAATGAAAAAAAAAAAAAAAAAGTGATTCTTTATTCCAGCTATCATATACGGGGTTTCATCGTCGAAGATCGAAAAACTTTGGGCTCTTTAGAGTCCTAAAATGTGGATTCAAAATTAGAAAGAGAGAAAAGGGAAAGGATTTTGAATTTTTTTTTTGGAAAAAATTGGAGGAAAAATAGAATATTTTAGGCTTTTATAAACGGAGAAAATGGTGAATTTGCAAAAGGGTCTATCTGTGTTTTAGACTTTCTTTTCTAAGGGATTCCACTTTTTGAAATAATAATATCAGTCCCTCATAGTTTAAATTTTATTCATATTTCGAAATTTCAATTTTTAAATTTGCAACTTAGGACCTCTGTGTTTTTACTTTATTTTTAAAGGGTTTTCGCTTTTTTTAAAAAAAAATTCTCCACTCAATCCCTCTGTTTCTGTATTCATTAAAAATTTTGAAATTTTAGTTTTTAAATCATTTAATTAACACTTTAATTTTTATTTTGATTCGTTAAAGTTCTTTTTCCCTCTTAAGAGTGTTATTATTATTTCTTTGACTTTTGAGTAGTGTATGTATAGTGGTAATTGATTAATTTACATGAAATGGGTTAGATAGATACAACATGCTTAAAGGTTTACTTTTGTGCATGAGTTGGTAATTAATGACTAGGTTAAATGAGTTTAACTTTTTTCTATGTTAATCCATGTTACTTTAATTAATTGCCATGTAAAGTGATTTCTTTTTCTGGTATGAAAGAAGGCAACAAACCATCTTTAGATCAAATAACTTTTACATGTGATGCCCAAGTTTATTTCTAACAACAATTTCCTAACAAGAAAACTAGGAAACTAAAAAATAATAAGTTCAATATCATCTACCATATTACTCTCTCTCGGAACAAATTGGAATTTAACTTCTTATAACTGTATACTAACCTTATTAATCCTTCATACAAGGGCCATCGAAGGAGTATCTACAGAACTTTCCAGTATCATCTCAACAGTATCCATGCAGTCACTTTCAACAATAACCTTATTATAATTCCTTAATCGAGTCACTTTTAGTTCACTTAAAATAACCCATAACTCGGATGAAAATGACCTAATTGTAAACGGGCTTGCCTTGTTAAAATTTAATGATTAACTTTAATATGTTAAGTTAATTTTAATGTGCGAATTAATTTAAGTAATCTATTTGAGATTGTAAATTTTGAATTCTCAAACTTTTAATATAATAATATTTAAAGTAAATTTTATTATCAAATCATTTAGTATTTAATTTTTTTCATAAACTTACAAATTACTTAACATGTTTTAAATGAGTTCCGTACTCAACGAAATGTTTCTGAATTGTTTTTATAGTGTTTTTAAGTATTCTAAACGTTTTAAAAGTAATTTAAGAATCAATTAATGATGCCAAGGGTCTAAATATTGAGATATTGTAAGTCAGTAGTCTCATAACACATTTAGAAGTCAAAGTATCGAGACTTGACCTACAAGTATCGATACTTGACTGAAAAGTATTGAGACTTAGTCTTGTAATAGCTATAAATGGATACTTTTATGAGAGGCATCAATACACAATTGGTGAGTATTGAGACTTGAATACTAGAAACACTTACTCAGCTTGAAATTAATACATGCAATGGCTGTAATTCATCCAACAACCCCAAATAACTAGATTTCGTTCCCTTGATATAAATACAAGTTAAAGACACATCGAGACACAATAAAAACACATTTGAGCATCAAAAGCAAGAGAATCAAAACTAGTTTTTCATAATCTCCATTCTCTTATAATTAGTCTTGAAGTTCTTATTTGTAAAATTTGTTATCATTATTATTTTCATTCTTTAGTGAGCCAAAATCTTGTAAACGCCCATCTTTCTAGAGGGTTCTAGTCGAGTAACAAAATGCTTTTCTCCCTTTCTCTTTTATTTTAGAAAAGTTTGTAAAAGTTTTCAAAATCCTAGTTCACCCCCTCTTAGTAATTTCGGGCATAATAAATATTAATATTAATTAGTTAATTTATAAACAATGTAAATAAATTGATGAATTTAGTAAACGATGAAGTCATTAATTTAATATCTTTAAGAGTTAAAAGACCTTAGTAAAATGTCATAAGTTAAGATTGTACTGTTTTAGAACAGATGTGCTAATCCTTCCTTTCATGTAACCATGCTCTTAAACCTAGACTTGGTCAAGATTTAGAGTTTATTCTTTTATGCTTTCCTTAGGTTTCGTCTAGGCTAATTGTAAAATGAGTAGATTCATAGGTGACTAATCACATATGGCCTAAAATTGATAAATTGTAATGATCAAATTTTTAGAAGTTCGATTTTAGACCATATTTCTTAAATTAAGTTGTTTAGAGAAATTAAAGCGAAAGATTTTTACGAATGAGTATGATGGTAAATCATAATTCAATTTAGATATTAATCGAACTAACTGTTTGAACACCCTAATATGTTTTTTTATGAACTTATTATAACACACCATTTATTTGTAATTAACTTTTTAAGTTAAGATAAATTAGTAAAGTTAACATTAATATAATTTTAAAAATTTGACCTACATAATCCGTGAAAATTAATATAAATGCTAGAATATTTTTCATTTAACAGCCATGAATCAACACATTGAAATTAAAAATCAAATGTCAACCACATAAAAAGCAAAAAAAAAAAAAAAAAAAATCAAATGGCTATCATTGCTATGCTTGTCGTGGGTAATGCCATCAATGAAGGATAAAAAGAAAAAGTTCTCTCTTTTTTTTCTTTCATGCTTATGCAAGAAGCTTAATTATGAGTCATTTTTTTCTAAAGGTTTCAAAGAGCTGCCAAAGTAGCATTATGGGGCATCTCTCTTTTCACCATTCTTTAATTTTTGCTATAAAGTTGACAAAATATTTTGACCTTAGCCCGTAAATCATATATATACCTTCCTTAACCAAAAGTCCAAAACCTATGGGTTTTTTTTTTATAACTTTTATCACCAATCAAATCCCATATTGAAACGGGGTTAAAGTGGTTTTAGAAACTTATAATTATGTTTAAGAAAAAAATTTAAAATTTTAATGGAAAAGATTATCAGTTGCATTGTTATAAAAAAAATAAGAAAAGAAAGTTATATCTATTGAGTCTTAGTTTGATTGGAATTAACATTATTACTAGTATAGAAACACGTGAATTCGGATGTACGCTATTCTCTTATTTAATGTTGAAATCAATTTCGGATTTGATTTTCAAGCAACCCTTAACCTTATTCTTTATAAAAGAAAATGATGGCCACAAAACTCTTACTTTTCCTTTGATGAAACTAATCCAAATTCAAGATTAGGTAAAATTGATACAACATGTTTCTTAGTGATATTGTTCCTCTTGGAACTTTGTGCCTTGGAATCTTGTTGTAATTAAACTAGTTTGCATAATTTAACTGTGTTTAGCAAATAAATAGTTACTATTATTGGTGGGATTTTTGTTGAAATTTAGTTGGTTCTTTTATTAGCTTTATTAAGCAAAAATAAAATAAAAAATCCAAGCATTTCTTGCTTTAGCTAGCTCTACCTACCATGAGTAAGGTCATATGTTGTCTGGATCGCAACTGGTCACGACAACCTATGAACAAATTTCCACCCCATCAATCTTTATGTCTGTTGGGTCAATTGTTAGGTTTTTTTTTTTTTTTTTGGTAGATTTTCATTATCCATCTTTACAGTGTTCTTTTTTGAATTTTCTTTTTGTTTGTTTTTCAAATTCTAGTGTTTTAGGCATCTCGTGGACCAACGTTATATTATATATATGAATTGAAGCAAAATGTTGCATAATAAAAAAAGAAATTTGTTGCTTTGTTGTTCATGATCACTGTTTCAATTCCCTAAATTGAAAAAAAATAAAATTGATTCAGTTGCACATGCAGGTAACAGTTATGGAAGAAGAAAAAAACAAGTGGGGGATATAAATTTGGTGCATGAAATGAATGAATACAGTATGGTTTGATCATATGTAATAATATGTTTTGATGATAGAGTTGGTAGCTTGGCGATGGTGGTGGGTGAAAATAGTTGAGGCCATTGGTTCTCTGAGTTCCATGATGGAACCACAATGGTAGCACCAACCTCCTAATTACACCTCTTGTCTCCACCTACACCTGCTGCTTCATATTTAACTACATTTTCATCCTTTTTCAACTTCGTTATTTATCTATACTCAATGCGTGGTTTTGGTTAGAATAATTAGTATAAATTTAAATTAGAAATTAAAAAAATTAGTGACAACTCTTGTAAAAAAAATAAGATATCTTTAAAATAAGCGAAAATTTTTACAGTAAGTCATGCGAATAGCTAAATATTATCTATTGAATTAGTTTATTGTTATTTCATATACTAAAACATGTGTAAAAAAAATAATATATTCCTACAAAATGTGGCATAAATGTTTTATTGAGTTAGTATCACAGGTTAATTAGACACCAATTTAATTATAAAATTACTAAAATACTTTCTCGTTACAAATTAGATTATATTATTATGAGAGTGCTTTTATTTTATATATATAATAATAAATTAATTATAACGAGATTTAAACTCAAACTTTAAACATGATAAATAACTAACTTTGGCAATCAAATTATCAAATAATTTTTATGTGAATTTTTAATTAATATATTTATTAAATATTTTTTTTAGGTGTGACATAAACCTAACTTGAGTTAAATGTTTGAATATTTGAAATTTGATTTATTCGATAATTTGAATTTGAGCTTAGTATTGTTAGAATCGAATTTGAACTTTTTTTCAAATCAAATTTAAATATATGTCGCGTTTGCACTCTAAAATAATTTTATAAAATTTGTTTTTTTTTCACAGTTTTTCAAATCTTTCGGTTGGGTTGATGGAGTCTTAGCTCGATTGGAATCAACATTGTTGCCAATACAAGAGGACGTGGGCTCGAGTGCGCTGAAGCGCATTATCTTACTAATTAAGGGTTAGGTAGAGATTATGAATAATTTTAAACATTACATCAAAAGAGTAGATATGATAATAATTTATAATAAATTTAATGTTAAAAAAAAATCTGTCGGTTGGATATTAACTTGTATACTTTTATATGGAAGATTTATTTACATTAATGTAAAATTAATACGGTTTTACATTATTTTATATTTTTTATTATCAATATTTTAACAATTAAAACATTATATTTCGTGTTGCATTTATATAGATTATGCATATTAAGTTTAGACTAATTTTTTAAACTATTTTTTATGTAAAAAATTTAACTATTAAATATATATTGATATAAATAATATTTTAAATTGATATAATAGAGATATCAAATTAATTCAAAATTTTACATGCATAACAAATATAATTATATTAATAAATTCAATAATTACAACGTTAAAATATTAATAATACATAATCATACAAAGTAGTGTAAAACTAATATGAGTTAATAGATAAATCCCATTTAATATTATAGAAAATTAATTAATATGAGTTATAATGCTACATTAAATGCTTTATCTTTTCTTTTCTTTTTTTAATATTTTATTCTTAAATTCTAAACTCTATCTAATTCACTTATATTTAGTGTTTATATTCGTTCAAACTCATAATCTCTGTTAATTTAAACAACATGATCGAGTCAAACCAAGATAATATATAGTATTAAAAGTAAGGTAGTCAGAATTGTATTGATGGACGTATTGTTTTTTTCCTGAAACTGGTACATATCGATATTAGTATTGGTCTATTTTGGTGTACTGTTTTGAATTTATTAATATTTTTAAAAAAATATTTAATATATATAAATATTTACAAATATCAAATAAATGATACTGAATAAATTTCAAATATAAAATATTTATCGATTATAAAAAAATACTCATCAATAAACTCCAAGAATAGAAATACATCATTCAATTAAACCAAAGTTAATAAGAAAATAAGAAATTGAAGGATGAGTGTGGTTTTCTTTATAAAAGATGATAAAAGGTGAGTAGGGATTTTTTCTTTAATAATTGGGTGAGTGGGTTTTTATTTATTTATTATATTCTAGTTTTTATATTTTAAATGTGAAAGTATGTCTCAACAGAAAATTAATAGTTTAAAAGTCATTTTTTATTGATCGGTATATTCTAATTAAATCTTTAGCATAACAAAAAAATAGTTACAATTTTTATATTTTTAATATTATTCAAGCACTGCTTGGTGCACCATGTTCCGATCGGTGTGATTGGAATTGGCCGAAACGAACCAAAGAGATCAGTACGGATTGAAACTTTCACTAGTACAAGAAAAGGTGTTGCTTGTTAATGCTAGAACAGTGCACACCGATCAGTACAACCGGAATTGATGTGGAACCAACTATCGTGATTAATAGCACACATAATTGTCCAATGTCGACCTAACCCAAAATATGTGCCTTAAAATTTTTCAAGCTTGTCCGTGTTTTGTAAATTATTAATTTGAGCTTCTTTAGGACCACCTACTTTTTAATTTATTTAGAAAATATATATTATTTTATTTGATATTCAATAATTTTTTATATATACTAGAAATTTTATCACATGCGTATGCATGTAGAAATAATGTATTTAGCACAAAAAGGTGTGTTTAAAAATAGCCACGATAAAAAATAAAACATATGGTTTAAAACTAATTAATGATAAAATATGAATGATATTATAATGAAAAAAATTAAATTATAAGTAAAACAAAATTTAAACACACAAAAAAAAAATCAATTAAAAATACTAAATGAATATGATGTTGTCATCAATCCTATGTTGGTTTCATACAATTAATGGGGTAATAAAATGTATAAAAAAATTAACATAAATATTCTATCAAGACATCTATTAAAATGTTATCATCGAATTTAGACTACACCTAGGGCGATGAATACCCTTAACTATCAGAACATCACATTAAGTTCTAGCTTAGATAAATATTCTAATCTTTAAATAAATCTAACTAATATTTATTATTTTAGATAGAAATATTAAAGTTTTATTTTAAAAAAAAAAGTTGCATGTAGGTCAAATCAAATATATAAAAGTGAAATACAAAATTTTCCCCAACAAATTAATAAATGTTGAAAGAAAAATAAATGAATTTGTTGAAAAAAATAAAGGAAGAGAAAGAAAAAAAAAAAAAAGAGAAAAGAAAAGAGGTAGGTTTGGTGAGTTTCACATGAGAAAGTTGACCATACAAAAAGGAAAGGAAAGCTTGAGCAATATCTTATTTTAAATAAAATCTTATTAATTAAATAATGACTTTTCATTGAATAGATTCACTTAACTTATTTACTTAGATCACGGCATCTGCTCTGCCAGCCACCCCGTGACGTCCGCCTTCCGCCGCTCTTTTTTCCCACCGGCTATACCCGGTCAACAATTTTCTCTTTCTTTCCCTCTTTTGCTTCCTTCTCGTCTTTATTATACCACACTCCTCCTCACCCACGTGCTTATCACTCTCCTTGTTATTTCATTTTTAGTAGAAAATAAATAAAACTTGATGATTAATTAATTTATTATTTGATAATCACCTTTCGATTTTCAAATAAAGATTAGTAATTTATTTTAAAATTATGCTAACCATTAAAAATATTATAGTAATTAAAAAATATAATATGATAACTTATAAAGAAAAAAATTATCTTTTTAAAGAAAAAATCGATTCAACTATTAAAATTTTAACGTCACAAACGTGACAACTTATATGACAAGTATTTCATTTTTTACATGGGTAAAATTTTTAAAACTTTAATGATTTTTTTTTAAATTTTTATGAAGTAAATGTGAATTATAATTTTAGCTACCACATCAATACTTTAAAATTTTAATAGTTTAGTCAATTTTTCTATAAAAAAAAAACAATTGAAAGGTTGAAAGACGTAAAATGACAAAATATTAGAGCTAGAGTGACCAAAAAAATCATTAACTTGTATGGAAGGTTCTATATTATTATTTTTAGATTTAGTCTATATATTATATTTAATTATTTTTAGTCATTTAATTTTCGAAATGTATATTTTCAATCTCGTGATAAATCTTTTTTCCTGTTTTTAAAGTACAAAAAATTTATCTAATAAATTATGTTAAATTATTTTAAAAAATAGTCTTAAGATTAAAAATAAAAATTTCGATAAAAAAATTAAAAATACAAAATTATAATATAAAAAATCTAGAAAAGAACCCATAATAACCAACTGTATATCGAATTTGACCAAAAGAATAAAGCTTCGGTACCTTATTAATTTTTCATTTTATCAACATTTTCAACGTGAATACAAGTTTCTGAAATGAAAAATATGATAAAAAAGTTTCTGTAAAAGTACAATAAATGATAACAATTTAATATCTACGTGGTCCAAATAAAAATGTATTGTAATAGTCGATTGAGTCTTAATTTAATTCACATCGATATTATTATCAATGTAAGAAAATATAAATTTGAGTACGTTTGAAACAGATTATACTCTTATTTTGATAGTATATTTATATAAATTTATAAAAAATAATTTAAACTAAACTAAATTTTTTTAAATATATATATATATATATAATGGGACTATAAGCAGTGGGGGTTACGCGCTGGAAACAAAAAGTGGGGGTAGGATCTAGGTTGAAGGTCCAAGTTAGACCGCACCCACAAAAACTGTCCAACCTCATCATCATTATTATTTTTATTATTAATAATATTTTCGAGACAAGCGAAAAGATTAAGAAACAGACAAATGTAGGTATTGACAATCAGGGAAAAAAACATTTTTAAAAATAAAAATAAAAATAGAAATTCACATTTATTAATTTTTTTGGGGTTTCAAAAGTCAGCCCTGATGTCTTCACATTTCAAATCACTCTCCCAAGTGTACCTTTGTTGCTTCTTTGTTTATGTTTGTCCAATAAAATACAGATTCTCTCTCTCTAAGCAAACAAATTAAAGAACTTTCCTTTTTCTTTTTTTTCTTTTTTCATGTTTTTTTGATTTGAAATGTCTTCTCTCTTAAGATTCTGTCCTATTCTTTTGCTTTGAAAATCAAAGGGGGGGTTTTTGAAATTAGAGTTTGTAAGTATGACCCCTTTTGTAGAAAAAATGAAGTTGGATTGGTCAGTGTTGAATTATTAATTTCTTCTTTTTTGAGTGTTGGGTTCTTGGGAAACTATTGCTTCAACAACAAGTGAAGCTATACAAAAGAGTCATAGCATAGATATTAGATTCGTAGCAAGTTTTAGAGCCCTTTTTCTTTATTGCTGTTTTTTTTTTTTGGAGTGTTGGGATCTGATTTTTTCCCCTTCTTTTCAGTTTAAAAGACTCAATCTTGGGTACTGTTTAAGTTACTGATTTACTTGGAAGTTGATTCTCAGAAGTGGGTTTTCACATCTCTCTCATTTATCCTCTAAAAAAGTGTTGCCTTTGTTCAACAATTTAAGCTTCTGGTAAGTGTTTATTGCTTTGTTTACAAGTTATTTGTTTTCTGTAGTAAACAGTGTATTTCGAGATGTGAGTAAAGTTGCTTCATTTAGGAGTTTTCCTTTTCCTTTTTTTATTCCCCCCTTTCTGTAAGAAGGTAGTGTTTTAATGGATACTATTTCATGTGTGAACTTAAATTCAGGATTTCTTGGTCTATGGTCTTGGGATTTGATTTTTTTTGCAGGTGGGGATTGTTAATTGTAGATTCCAATATATATTTTTCACTGTTAGCTTCATTTCCCAGTTGCCAAGTTGAAACTTTTCTTTTGGAATGTGAGCAAGTAAGTTACTCTATCTGGGTTATATGAAAAAAGCGATGAACATTGTAAATTATGCTTGAATGACTTTGTTAATTTAGGATTTTTTTCCCTTTTTTTTTTTTACAGAAATGTTGGTGATGGGGTTTATTCCAATGGCTTTCCTTAATTGGGTATTCTTGGCTCTTTCTATTTGTTCTTCACTGAGCCTTAAAACCGTAGGCCAACCCTGTGATCCAAATGATTTGTTGGCATTGGAAGAATTTGCTGGGAACCTCACTGAAGGGTCCATTATCACTTCATGGTCTAATGTATCTAATTGCTGCCAATGGGATGGTGTTGTTTGTGGGAGTAAGAGCAATAATCTCTCAGTTTCTAATAAAGTTACCAGCTTGATTCTACCTAAAAGGGGCCTCAAAGGGAAATTTTCAATCTCTTTGACCAAATTAGATCAGCTGAAAAAGCTTGATCTTTCTTGTAATCACCTGATGGGTGTTTTGCCTTTAGAGCTTTCAAATTTGAAGCAGCTTGTGTTTCTTGATTTGAGCTACAACTTGCTGTCAGGACCTGTTTCTAAACCAGTTTCCGGTTTGACATCGATTCAATGGCTGAATATTTCAAGCAATTTGTTCAAGGGGGAGCTTTCCGAGTTTGGACGGTTTCCGGATGTTGCTGTGTTCAACTTGAGCAACAATTCGTTTACCGGTCAAGTCAGTTCTCAAATCTGTAGCTACTCGAAATGGATTCAGGTTCTTGATTTGTCAATGAATCACTTGGTAGGGAGTCTTGAAGGCCTAAGCAATTGCAGTGTATCTCTACACCAGTTGCATTTGGACTATAATTCGCTATCAGGCGATCTACCTGACTCTTTGTACTCGATGTCGTCGTTGGAGCGGTTCTCGATCTTGGGGAACAATTTCTCTGGACAATTGAGCAAGAAATTGAGTAAGCTCTCAAGCCTTAAATACTTGGTTATTTCTGGAAACCACTTTTCTGGTAGAATTCCTGATGTTTTTGGGAATCTTGCACAATTGGAGCTGTTTTGTGCACACTCAAATTTCTTTTCGGGTCCATTGCCATCGTCCTTGTCACTTTGCTCAAAGCTTCGTGTTCTTGATCTCCGGAACAATTCATTAAGTGGTCCTCTTGATCTCAATTTCACTGGAATGCCTAATCTTTCTGTACTCGATCTTGCTACTAACCATTTATCTGGTTCCCTTCCTGCTTCGATGTCCGACTGTAAAGAGATGCAAGTTTTGAGCCTGGCGAAGAATGAATTTGGTGGCCGAATCCCTGAGAGCTTTGCCAATCTCAGATCACTTGTGTTTCTCTCACTGTCAAATAATAGTTTTGTTGATTTATCCGGGGCTCTATCTGTGCTTCAGCAATGCAAAAACCTTACAATTCTTATCCTCACGAAGAATTTGTATGGAGATGAAATTCCCAGAAATGTGAGTGGGTTCGAGAGCTTAACAGTCTTAGCACTCGGAAATTGTGCTCTGAAAGGCCAAATACCTGATTGGTTGTCCGGTTGCAAGAAGCTCGAAGTTTTAGATCTGTCGTGGAATCACTTAAATGGCAGTATCCCGACTTGGATCGGTCAGATGGAGAGTTTGTTTTACTTGGACTTCTCAAATAACTCTCTCACCGGAGAAATCCCGAAGAGCTTGACACAGCTAAAGAGCCTCATTTCTTCAAATTCCAGCTTAGCCACATTCTCGTCTTCTGCCGGGATCCCCCTGTACGTAAAGCGAAATCAAAGTTCTAGTGGACTTCAATACAACCAGCTTTCAAGCTTTCCCCCTTCATTATACTTGAGCAATAATCAATTGAATGGGACAATTTTTCCTGAAATTGGGCTATTAAAGCAGCTCCATGTCTTGGATTTAAGCCGGAATAACATCACTGGTGTCATCCCTGCTTCCATTTCCGACATGAAGAACTTGGAAATTTTGGATTTGTCGTACAATGACTTGCATGGGTCAATTCCGCTGTCATTTGCCGAGCTCACATTTTTGTCAAAATTTAGTGTGGCATATAATCACTTGCAGGGTGTGATTCCAACTGGCGGACAATTTTATAGCTTTTCCAGCTCAAGCTTTGAGGGGAACCCTGGACTTTGTGGGAAAATCGTATCTCCTTGTCATGTTATGGACGGTATGCTCAAACCAGCTATTCCGTCCGGCTCAAACAACAAATTCGGTCGAAGCAGCATTCTTGGAATAACGATCAGTATAGGAGTCGGGATAGTTTTGCTTCTTGCTATTGTTCTTCTTCGCATGTCAAGGAGGGATGTGGGCAGTACAGTTGACAATTTGGATGAGGAACTCAGCAGGTCACACCGGTTATCTGAAGCTCTCGGTTCATCGAAATTGGTTCTCTTCCAAAGTTCAAACTGCAAGGAGCTCACGGTTACGGACTTGTTAAAATCTACCAACAATTTTAACCAAGCAAACATAATTGGTTGTGGTGGCTTCGGACTGGTTTACAAAGCCTACCTTCCAGATGGTACAAACGCCGCGGTCAAGAGACTTTCCGGTGATTGCGGTCAGATGGAACGTGAATTCCGTGCTGAAGTTGAAGCTCTTTCGAGAGCTCAGCACAAGAACCTTGTTTCTCTTCAAGGTTATTGTAAGCACGGTAATGACAGATTATTGATTTACTCTTATATGGAGAATGGAAGCTTGGATTATTGGTTGCATGAGAGTGTTGATGGGTCGTCAGTTCTCAAATGGGACGTGAGACTCAAGATAGCTCAAGGAGCAGCTCGTGGGTTGGCGTATTTGCACAAGGTTTGCGAACCACACATAGTTCATAGAGACGTAAAATCTAGCAACATACTTTTGGATGAAAAATTCGAAGCACATTTAGCAGATTTTGGTCTCTCGAGGCTACTTCGCCCGTACGATACCCATGTCACAACAGACTTGGTCGGAACATTGGGTTATATTCCTCCAGAGTACAGCCAGACACTAACCGCAACCTGCAGAGGTGATGTTTACAGTTTCGGGGTCGTTCTTCTCGAGCTTCTTACTGGTAGAAGACCCGTGGAAGTATGCAAAGGAAAAAATTGCCGGGATTTGGTGTCGTGGGTGTTCCAAATGAAATTCGAGAAACGAGAGTCCGAGATTATAGATTCATCACTATGGGACAAGGAACTAGAAAAGCAGCTGTTAGACATGCTCGAAATAGCCTGCAGATGTTTAGACCAGGATCCAAGGCGAAGACCCTTAATCGATGAAGTTGTTTCATTGCTGAATAGTATTGGAAACGAGGTCGTTCGACAATGAACATCCATCGATTTGAAAAATCTTAGCTGGGAGGGTATACCTGTAAAGCAGACACCGTCAAAGTTTCGAGAAGTTCCGAAGGATTACTGACCGAATCACTTAGAACAAAGCATTGCCCATAGTGTACTAACGTTTGAGAGTTTGTATGCTTAGGCTCTTTAAGCCATTTTCTTCTGTCTGAAATAAGCAAATTATAGAATATCTAATTACCGGTGTTAGAAAAAAATTTTGCTGTCCATTTTTGATTCTCCTGTCTGAAATTCAGGTTTAATAATAGAAAATTTTATAATTAAGGACAAATAGGGTGAAACACTTTCAAACACATCTTTTAAGATGATGTTGATATTTCAAGACACCCTTAAAAACAGCTATGCAAACCAAACCTTTTATTTTTGGGGTTCAAAACAGGTAAGCTATAGAGACATGTTCAGTGGCATTAAGTCAAAAGAGTGGTTGCCAAAGTTAACTGTAACTCAACATTTATTACATTCCAACATTTTGATTCAACATTTATTTCAAGTTATTTAATGACATGGTTTGTAAGACTACATGGTTTCCCTATAGCAATATCTAAGTGTTTTTTTTTTTTCCTTTAAATATTAATTTTATTATATGTTATTATTATATCTGTTCTTTTTTATATAATACTTAAAACTATTTATAACTCCTCTTTAACCCTTAAATAAAACGTACTCGAATTTAAATCTTCCTCAATCGAGCTAAGATTTAAGACTTAATAGTGTGTTTTTTAGACTATTGTATGATCACTTTTGTTGTGTCCTAAACCAATCAATTAATAGCTGTCATTCTACTCATTTCAACACTTGCTTTGGGGGGTTTTATAGTGGGAAATCTTTTTCCATTTTTTAATTGAAAATTGACATTAGCTTTGGACCCCTCTTGTTTTTTTGTTTTTCTTTAGTGTTAATGATTGTTTAAGAGACAATGGAGATGTCTTATTCACAAAAAATGTAAATGTTCCAATGATCCCTATGACATTAAACAATAGGAAATTGAATGTCTATATGGTATAGATGGTGGTAGGTCAATTTGGTCCTATTTTTGGTCCTTTCTTTCTTGGCAATGTCTAGTTTTTGGAAAATATTTCCATTTATCTTGCTTTTAGTCTACAAATTAGGTCATCTTCCATACAAATTTCAAATGCCAAGAGTCATGTTTTTAATACGGAATTTTATTTTATTTTAAGTAATTAAAAAGTTCATAGCAAATGTGAATTAACTTTTTTATTCGAATTATGTATAAGTTGTGACTTTAGTACCTACCAGGAGTGTAGCTAGGGTGGTAGGGGCTCCGGTCCTCTCTAAAATAATTTTTTTTTTCATTTAGGCCCTTTAAAATTTTAAATTAGTAAATGTAAATTTATATTTTGGCCTCCCTTAAAAATGATAAAAAAATTGATTTAATCTTTTAAAAATTATAAATATATAGTAGGTTATTAAAATGATGAAATTGCATTTTACTATTATTGTAAAAATCATAATTTAATTTCGGCCCCCTTAAAAAAAATTTTGCCTTCACCCCTGGTACCTGCAGTTAATGGTTATCATTATAAGTTCTTATCATATCTGTTTTTTTGTGATAGAATGCTTAGAACTATCCATAGCCCCTCCCAACTATTAAATAAGAGGATAATGCACTTCAACATACTCAAACCCACGTCTTCTTATATTAGCAATAATATTAATACCAATCAAATTAAAACTAATCGGATCACCTATTTATAAGTACATAATTAATCAATTTAAAATATTAGTACAAAAGAGATATAGAAATGAAGTTGAATCGATTGAATGTAGTTTCAATGCTTATCCATACAGATACATCCCAGTTCTTTGTAGGATTGGTGTAAAGAGAATAAGCGAAATATATATATATATATATATATATATATATTAAGCTTTATTTTATGGTAAACGAGAGAGACAGGCGATTTTTTTTTTTTTTTTTGAATTATGTAAATTTAAATGTTTTATAGTCAAATTTCAACGAGGAAACTATGATTATCCTCGTGAAAGAAAAGAAAAAAGGGGAAACACTTTGTTTCTTTCACGTTTTTCATTTCTCTTTGCCTTTTCCTTTTTCCTACACACCATATAATAACTCTTTTTTAATCTTATTACATCCTTCCATATCCCTTGTTCATAGGCTTAACAAAATTTTAGACCTGATTGATAGGTTCGAGCCTGGCCCGATTTGAAAATAGATCTGAATTTTTGTCTAAATTTAGTCCTATAAAATGCTAAAATCTAAGCTTAGTTTGGCCAGCCCGTATTAATTTTTTTAATTTTTATTTTTTATATAAAAAAATTTAAAATAATATAATACATCAAATACACTAAAAATATTAAAATAAATGTTTCTCAACAAATTGAAAATAAATTAAAAAAAGTTTTTATACTTAAATAACACTAAGATAAGTGCAACTTAACAAGCAAATACTTCTAAAATAATAATAAAATTAACAATAAAACAAGTGTTATACAATATTCAAACATTAACAACAAAATAGTAGCAACATAATAGTGAAATGATAGCAAAACAACAGAGTTTTTTTATTGCAAATTCGGGGTGGGCCGGGGCAAAAAAAAACCTTACCCGAGGCTCAATTTATTTTCTAAACGGGCCTTATTTTTACTTAAGCCCATTTTTTGAACCTATATTTTTACCCAAACCCTCCTATTTTTTGAGCGGGCCTTTGAGCCAAATCGGGTGACCCGGCTCATGGACAACACTAATTCCGATAATTATATTAGGTTTGATTAATTTCAAAATCGAAACAGGTGAAACCTTGAAATGAAGGATAAATCTTTCTCAATGCTATTTTCTTTATCTACAAATTTGAACTAACTTCTTACTACTCGATCTACTTTATTAAACAAAATTATATAATTTAACTAAATTTGAAGTGAAGTTACATTGGTGATTGGACTCAATTTTAAAGCATTGCTTAATAGACGTTAAACTCTTTTTACCATTAAATCCAATGTATGTTAAGTGGGATTCAAATTTATTTTCTTCCAAATTAAAAGTGTATATAGAAAGTTGACTATGAATCTTATGAAGAAATGAATGATGTTTCTTACAACTTCAAAATGTGATGACCTATAGAGTTCAGTAAATTTGACACTTTAAAAAAAAAAAAAACCCTAATTAGGAGTTTATTTTTTTTATTTTATGAAAATTAGATATTAGTTTATCTATATGCTATTGTACAAAATAAAATAGACAAATTAGGGAACTGTGTTAAAGTTAAATTGTTAGATGTATTATATGTAAAGCAATTGAACAAATTATACCCATAAATTAGTGAAGACCAAGTGTTGAACAATTGAAGGAATTCTGATAAATTCTAAAAGTTGGAAGTAGAGGAATTAAAGTTATAATTAAACCTAAAAGAAGGCAAAGATTAGGGTTGCATTGAGAGTGTAGAAAATGTTATGGCATGGGCCTCAATACATCCATAACGAAACTATCAAACCCTAAAGCCTCAATCATGGACCTATAATTGATGATCGACACTGTCCCCTTAAATAAATATAAGTCACCACCCTAATGGATCAGCACCACCGCTGCTACTAAAACCTTAAAAAATGAGTCATCCCCAGCTTGTCTTCAAAACGACCAAAACGTGTCCTACTCTTCCCACGTGTCACTCTTTTAACACGACTAATTTCCCATTCTTCTTTTTTAACACTTGAGTATAATTAGGAACCCAAAGAGGAGGGTGAAGTGTGTGAAAAATATTAACAATGGAAGCAACGTTTTTGGCCAAGCGAGCTTTGTTCAACATCCCAAAGTTCTTGTCTCAGGGTCCTCCTCCTATCCAATCTGCTAGAAGACTCACCAGGGCTTGCTTATCCTCTGCTTATGAACGTGCTGAAGTATGAATTATGGTTTTTTTTTTTTTTTAAACAATAATTTTTCATTTTTTTGATGAATTTAAGGAAATGTTTTTTTTTTTCATAGGGAAGTAATGCGGTAGCTGAAGCGGAAGGGTCATCGGCAGATGATGCACCGAGAGACAGTATGTACGAGACAAAACACCCTTCGTTTGTCACCGGAGAAGGGCGGCCTCCAGGTAGCGCGACGAGCTTCGCGGCGGATACGGGGAAAGATGGGATAAAGAAGGCAGTGGGGATGGCGGAGAATGTGGGGGATACGGCTAAAAAGACCCTGGATGGAGCTTGGAGAGCAGCTAGAGATGGTGCACAAGGTATTAAAGAAGGTGTAGTGAACCAAACCGATGAGGACGAGGAGGATGATGATGAGATTGAAGAAGATGTAGCAGTGGATGAAATAAGGAAAGTGGATCAGCTTGTTGATACACAAGAATATAGGAGTATTGAGGAGTCGAAGAAGATGCAAGCTTGAAATTATATGTGGGATGTTTTCGTAGATCATCTTTCACTTTTTAATTCGCTTTGAATGTTTTCGAACGATCATGCAATGCAAAATTAAGTAAAAAAAAAAATGTTTTTATTTTTCTTTGGTATTTGGGATAGGCCAATTTTGATTTCTGGTTAACTTAAATTAATAATAATTATTAGATTAAAAAGCTAGACTTAGTAATTATGCACAAAATTAATAAAATTGTCAATTCAATTATTTATAACAACAAATTAATAAAAACCAAAGGTTGAAGTGCATGTCTTCATGTAAGTAGACTAACTTTTTCAGTTTTTACAAATTATGATAATTAGCTCTTCAATTATAGATTTTAATTTCATTATTAGAATATATCACTAGCCCCTTGTTGAAGGGCCATAAGTTCTTGGAGTTGGATAAATATGAAACAATATAATACAATGGTTTAAGGTTTTCTTTTTTATCATCAATGAGATTTGTTAGAAATTTGTATGTTTCGTTACTTGTTACATACAACATAAGTTAAATTCGTATAGAATTCTTCTTCTTCTATTTGACTTTGATTAGAACAGAGTTTTTCAACTCTTAAATAGATGTAGTCGAATCTCCTCTTGTATCATTCGTTTTTCCAATATTAAGGAATTTCTTCTCTTCTGTTCGTGATTTTTTCTCGAAAGGGTCTCCACATAGAATCTGTGTATTCTTTTTTTTTCTTATTTGCTCTGAAATAATCCTCCTTTTGCTGAATTATTGCCAATGTAATCATAAAAAGTTAATTTTTCAGGAATTTTAGACCAAGCTTCTGATAAATTTTGATTTTCGGCTAACCCAACACTAACCCTTCGATATATTTCTTGCTGGAAGTATCCTTGATCCCATTAATAACGAGTAGGACCAAATAATTCAATGGGGTAGTTGTTGAATCATACCACATAGTTCCGGCAACAACAAAAGCTACAACAAGACAACATCTATATTACTGGAAAGGACGGTTTCACTACTTCTCATACGTAATCCTTTGTATAAACGTTGGGGTGGGTGCACACTAAGATAGAATAAAAAATGATTATTAAGAACATTAAATTAGAAATGATATGAATTATTGCCAATGTAATCATAAAAAGTTAATTTTTCAGGAATTTTAGACCAAGCTTCTGATAAACTTTGATTTTCGGCTAACCCAACACTAACCCTTCGATATATTTCTTGCTGGAAGTATCCTTGATCCCATTAATAACGAGTAGGACCAAATAATTCAATGGGGTAGTTGTTGAATCATACCACATAGTTCCGGCAACAACAAAAGCTACAACAAGACAACATCTATACTACTGGAAAGGACGGTTTCACTATTTCTCATACGTAATCCTTTGTATAAACGTTGGGGTGGGTGCACACTAAGGTAGAATAAAAAATGATTATTAAGAACATTAAATTAGAAATGATATATAATAAAATTTGTAAATTATTTTATTTTTTAAAATTATTAAAATATGTGAAACTATAATTTTATCTAATAAAATAATATATATCATAATATTTTTATAAATATTTTAATTATTTATTTTATAAACCTTTTTAAAAAAAATTGTAATTGATTCATTTCTTTATAATAATGCAATTTCATATTTTTCAAATTAATTATTTATTATAATAAATAATAACACCTTCAACGCGTTTTCTCTTTTTTCACTGCACAAAGGAAGCAATTCCTTTGCGTTGCTGGTGTGCGTTAGAGGAAAACTGGTGTCAACGTGGTCACCGAAGGCAAACCCTAAATCTAAGCCACAAGACAGATTGGATCTCAAATCAGATCATGCATACTGAAACTGGAAATATATTGGGTGGACGACGAATATCAATCACTACATTTATTTACAAATTAAAACTTGTGGTCCGAAACTTAGCCATCCTTTTCAGGACAAAACAAAACAACATGAAGGACATTTTTCTATTTACTTTTATTATCATTATATAGAAGTGGTACCATAACCCATCCTTCTGACAAATTAAAGAAAAATCCTGCAATGTTTGTGGATTTGCATGCATGGGTTGACGAAGCAAACTTGGGAATCTTATACACATATCTAGTTTAAAATAATTTAATTCAGTGCGTTAATATTCACTTGATAAAAAATTTTAAAGAGAGGACGGAGTTCAAACTTTGAAAATACATTATTAAAAGAAACAATTACGAATCTCGAACAAGATAGAATGTTGAGGAAACAGCTAATGAATTGATTTTTATTTTTATGCCTTCTATGAAATGGACTCCTTGGCAGGGTATTTTTCTAATTAACATGAAATTTAAAATTTAGGGTTTATTATTAAATTGTAAATTTCTTTACGATAAAATTATAATTAATCATTACAAAGTACGGTCAAACTAATAATCAAAATATCCGGACAAGATTTAAACCAGAGTAAAATCTAGATTAAATAGAGTTTTAATATTCCAATTAAACCAAAACCTCGTTATCAACAAAGTCAAATGTTTGTTATTTCAATCTCAATTTTTTTTTATTTTTGAAGTTTCAACCATACAAAATGTTGGGGGATTTTGTTATCTTACTTTTGTTTATATTTTTCAAAAGAAAAAAAAAAGTTGTGGAGAAAGAATTACATAAATTAAAGCAAATTATAAAAAAAAAATCTTGAAATTTCAAAGTAATTGCAAAGCATATGGTTGAGAAAGACCTATAGAGAATATATGTAGGTGTCTCATCAAACAGCTGTATATCCTTTCTTTACATAATGCTTCTCACATCATAAGTTCCAAACTTTCCTTAAATCCTTATGCATATCTAAATATATTCCTATTTGTAGCTTCACTTAAATTTTTTTTTTTATATAATCGTTATAAGTTATGATTATATCTGTTTTTTTTTTTACATAACGTACAGGGAAACAGAGAAGGCTGAGGAAAATGTGAGGAAAATGTGAACTTAGGTGGTAGGAAATGGGAAATGAAAACTGAAATTTGATGAGAATGACTTAAATTTCAGTATTTCTTTTTTCTAATCTGAAATTGTGTTTGTGAGTCTAATTAAAGAAACAAAACAATAAGGGGGGGAAATGAAAAGAATCTAAGAAGATGGAAATGGACCAAAACCTAACTCAAAACTGAGAATGATGGGGCATTTGATGATGTGTGTATATATATATATATACAGTGTTGAAAATTTTGGGGAAAAAATGATGTTGAAATGATAGGGATAGCATTTGAGTTTCATGGAATAAAAGCAATGGGGGAGTGTGGGGGAGGTGAAAGGTAGACGATATAGCTTGGACCACGACCGGAACCAATGATTTAAAAATCGTTTCAAATGTTAAGTCCATTTATCTTGTGATTAAATAATTTCAACTTCTTATTTATTAGATTGTATAAATATTGAACATAAATATTTTTTTTTTAAATTACGTATAATATAGCACGTGCGTGCATGCATATGTAAACATAAAAGGTATGCTTGGTAGAGAAGAAAAATGAAAAGAAAAAAAATAAGAGGAGAGATTATTTTTCCAGTACGTAAAAGTCAAGAAGAGAAAATATTTTTTCATATTTCTTACCAAGCAAACTTATTCAAAGAAAAATTACCAAAGAAACCTAAAGTGTGGAGTTGATAATAATATGCACCAATTCTGCAAGTTTTTGGTTGAACAATTTTATCCAGTACTTTATACAGTACAATTGCCATGTGAAAACTTGTGTTATGTCAATGTCACCAATTCAATATTTTTTTTTCAGTTTTAGGCATCCATTCCTCCCTCAGTTAAAAAAAACATACATTTAAAGGTGAGTTTTTTTTTTTTTTTTACATTCATCTATGTAATGAAATTCAATGATATACATATTGAAAATAAAAAAAGGAACATTGCTTCTTTTTTAAACATCTGTTAAAAGATGACAGAAGTATATATATAAAGTTAAGGATATGGGATAAAGCTTAGGGTACTACTCTGATACACACACCTTGTCCAATTCCAACACCCACAATTGGTTTTTGCTTTACAGTCCATTACAGGATTCATTTCAATGACCCCTTTTGATATGTCTCTCTCAAAGTGTCTGTCATCAACATGGGTTTAAATTTTACTTACATGCTCTACATGTTGTTCTCTTTAACTATATAGATTAAAGCCTTAAACAATTAGAGTGTAACTTTCATCAGATTTCATTTAAATATTGACACAATAATGTACCAACACTGAATGACTGAAACCAGTATGGTCTATAATTGAAAACTACCTTGGGAGAAGCAATAATTGAGTTTTTGTGAGAGATTCATTAATGGCAAAAAATTAGACCTGAAAAAAAAAGTTCTAGTATTAATTGCATATCTAAAGAATCCAAATTCCCAGCTGCTTCTTTTTTGAACTTCCAATCATTCACCAGAAAACAACTATACTGACACAAGCATACAACGGAGAAAATGTTGCTTGTGGTCCTCAACCCCCCCCCCCCCTTTTCTTTTCCTTCTTTCCTCAATATTTTGCTCTCAGTATTTCATCAGCACCCCATTATATATATCTCTTTCTTCTGCTGCGGCAACGGAAGCTATAGGTTTCAGAAGAACGAGTGGTTTTGAAAGCAAATATGAATAAGGATTTCATGGCTGAAGATGTTGACAATGACATGGAGGAAGAAGGAGGAGGAGAAGAAGAAGAAGAGGGTGCTGTTTATCATGGTGTTCAAGATGATGAAAAGAAGAAGAAAGCATCTGGAAGGAGAGGGTCTAGTGGTGGTGTTGGTGGGGTGTTGCCACCTTCTTGTCAAGTGGAAAAATGTGGGGTCGATTTATCGGTGGCCAAGAGATACCACCGGCGCCATAAGGTGTGTGAGATTCATGCTAAGGCGCCGGTTGTGGTTGTTGCTGGGATCAGGCAACGATTCTGTCAGCAATGCAGCAGGTTTTTGTTCTATCATTTGATTATATTGTTTTAGTTCTAATTACTTGACCTACAAGTCAACCAGTTTGAACAGTTGTTCAGCATGGTATCAGCTTTGATGGTATGGTTTCACAGGTTCCATGAGCTATCAGAGTTTGATGAAGCAAAAAGGAGCTGCCGTAGTCGTTTGGCCGGACACAACGAACGGCGTAGGAAGAGCTCAGCTGAATCATCCGCAGAAGGTTCAAGTCGCAAGGGAACAAGTCCACAGTTAAAAGAGGGTCATTGCAGGCAGGTTGATGATCAAAGAGCCAGAGTTCCAATAACAATCCCTGGAAATTCCTCTTTTAAACGTTCCCATATCAGATAGGGAGCTTAAGCACCAACGCTCCCTCTCTTCTGTCATCCAATGGCTCAAGCCTTGCACTATGTAGTAGTTACTTACAATACTATAACGGAGGATTTAATAACAATGGCTTGTACTGGACTCTATGCTTTCTGTACTGATAACCCTTTTATCTATGGAGTTCTCTATTGTATCAATAGTGAACACAACAATCTGTAGGATACATCTGAATCTTCATTTAGTTCATTTAAACAGCTTCAGTACATTTTTGGTTATGTATGAGAAAGCTTCTAATATGACAAAATATGCATAACAAAGCGTGCTTGCACATTATTTGAAAAGCCAATGCCACACTAAAATGTTACAACAATGCAGGAAATGTCATCCGTGCTGTTCCTCTTAACAGCTTCATCGGTTAGGAGCTTTGCTGCGGACCAAGCATCCTTAACGTTCCTGATAGCATCGACCGCTTCTTGGTTCGTCATGACCTGCAATCAGTTTGAAGGAAATAATGCAAACAGTTCTGCAATATGCAGTTTCAACAAAAGATAAATAACATTTAGACAAGGCAATTGTCAACCTTCCATAAACCATCACTTGCCAATATTAGTAATTCTGTGTCATCGTCGATTATTTCTACGGTGACATCCGGCTCGGAACTAAGATGTTCCTTTAAGCTCTTGTCACCGAATGCCCTCGCCACCGCCAACTGCCCATCAACGCGTGCAACATCCCCTGCAATGATTAGCAAAACTTGCAGCTTGTTATATTGTGATCGAACTGTTAATGCGGTTTTTTATTAAATGATCGTTGGAACTTGTTATGGAATAAAGAAATCTGTTAAGCTTCGTTAGTCAAGCTATAGTTAGTTAAGCTGTTAAGCTTTAGTTACAGTTGGTTAGTTAGTTGTTAACCTACTGTATTAAATACCTCTGTGTAACTCTCTTTTACAAGTATCAAGATAAGCTTGTTTTCCTTCTCTTTCTGATATCTTAACAGAACTCATTACCTGGAAAGTTCGACACAAAACCACCTCGATTTTCAATGCTTTCCTTTTCTGTAGTGGGTTCATGATCAACTGAGAGCTGTTTAGCCTCACCATTCTTGCAGATAACAGCCCGAGAATCACCCACATTCGCTATTACTAGCTTCTGGCCGTTGATTAATATTGCTGTGACTGCAGTTGAACCCCCTTGGCCTAAATCAACTGCTTTCTCCAATATGTCCTGATCTGTTATTCGATATCCTTTCCTTATTGCATTCTCCGGTTCGATCCAAAAGTCAGGCTGCTTGTAACACAAGGAACAAAATCTAAGACTATGATACACCAATTTACACATTGATGCTTTCAAAAGATTTGATATTAATTACCTCGTTTAAGATATTAGAAAACAAATGTGACTTCAAATAATCAGGAATTACTTGGCTTAGATGACCATCAAATATAGCAAACAAACCAAGCTCGCTATCACCAACATGCTTAAACTCTGCAACAACATAGTCTTCCATGGGATGAAGGGATTTCCCTTCCACTAGATGATAACCATGTTTTATGTTCTTTGACGCCGTACTTTTCCCTTTCCCAGATTCAGCTGTGGAACCTAAGCCAACTTTTTCTTGTACTTTTTCCTGCAGTAAATCGGTATATGCAGCTGAGTAAATAGTAAAGATAAAGAACAGAGATGTTAGTGATACTAAGATATACCATGGCATAGCAAAGAAAATAGAGCTGCATACCTTCATCTTATGGAGGATTTCTCTGCCTGAAGCCATAGTTTTCTAAAAGGAAAAGAGCTTGTACGTATATATATAGTGCCAAAGGGAAGGGGGGAAAGTAGAACAAAACCTGGGATAAAGACAGGAAAGAAGCTGATGAGGAAGCCAAGGAGATAGTTGTGTAATTAAAAGATGGAGACAGGTGTTAGTTGAAGTAGATCAACTGTTGACACGCTGCGTTCCATGAATGTTCTACGAGACGTATGTATATATATGTTCATGCAATCTTCTTTTATGTAATTGAAATGGGCTTGTTTTTCTACCTAAATGGAAAAAGAATCCAATAGACTATTTGGCAAAGCCTCAATATGAGTTCAAAACATTAAACTCGGACCAAAATAAGCCCATGGCATGCTTCTGCCTAGTCAAAAAGTTTAGCTCAAGAGTCAGCTAAACCCACTCCTCTAAATCTATGGACCAACAACCATCTACATAGTCTTTAAAGATCTAAGAGTATCAACAAAGGGAACACAAAAGAATTCAGGAAATGGGGTTGCTTGGTTGTGGGGGCAATAAAGTAGAGACCAAACTTAGGCTGAATGCTGGTGGTCCCAAAGGCATGATGACCTCAAATGGACCCCAAAAGTTCCCCTAAAGAAACCCAAATGGGAGACAAAGGAAATTCTTTAAGGAGCTCTTTGTTTTGTCCTCATTTCTAGGAGTGATCCAAAGTGTTTGATGAAATTAAAAAAATTAAAAAATACTGGGTTTCTTTTTAAAAAAATCTAAGAAGTCCCTACTTAGCCTTTGCTTTCACAAACACAAAGAAAGTTTTGCTTTGTTGATCCCATCATAACCATGGTCTTGAGAGAGCCTAAACAATCAAATTAGTACTTATCAGATTAACTTAAAACAATTTTTTAGCAATTTGTGTGGGGGGAATTGAGTAGCCAATAACTCAATGTTCCTCCTCTCTCTAGTCTAAAAAGCTCTATTTTTTGCTTTATATGGAAGAGTATTTTTGGGAGGCTGTGTCAACTCTTAAAAAACAAAAGCAAGTTGATGAATAAAGGCTAAAGAGAATGCCACCCAATTTGCTCATACTTTGATATCATATAAGCAAAATGGCTATAAATTTTAATATGTTTGACCCAATATCCACCTAAATATTGCCATCAGTTTCTTGCATTTGCTTGTAAGGTATATCGAAGCAATGAATTTGGTTACTATACATATACATATATATATTAAAATACATTGCTTTAACCCAAATACAGTCTCAGCTCAACTGATAAGGATAGGATGAGATTTGGGTTTCAATCCTTGATATATTATTTTGGGAGACAAGTTTATAGGATTCATTAGATCAAGGTCGTTGAGATCATTTTACGAGATCTTAAGCTTTGGTCAAAGATGAGAGAAAAAAAAGGGCTTAGTTTGAATCATTTAAGACCCACATTTAGGAAAATCCAACATTGAACAATATTATTACAACACTAAGCTCTCCCCATGTGATAGGGTTAAGCTTGAGTTGGCAAGAATGACTTCATGATTTACACCAACAAAAAAGAAACTCATAAGAATCACCCAACAAGGGGCCCCAGAGCTGCCCCCATCTTGACATAACACATGATTCTCTCACCTTGTTCCTAGCTATCATAGTATGATCAATACCATCAACTTAGTTTAAATATAAGTACACCCTCAAAGTTTCAACACTAAAAGAGAAATTACTATAATTGAAGTTCTTCCATGGAAACAGATCTTAGGAAAAGGTCTAGTTCTGGTGAGATATTCTCCTTCCCTAGCACCCCGAACCAAGATCTCGATTCGGAGTTCGAATTCGGGTGTTTTACCCCGGATTCACCTTCTCAAGATCCATGTAGAACCTCACCAGCTGATCATCTTTTCTTCAATGGTCGACTCTTGCCACATGCCTTTCCTTTACAACCTGGAACAACGATTGCAGGCAGTTGTTCTCGTGGGACAAGCAGAACAAGCAGCATCAACAGCAAGGATTCATTGATGTCTTCGAGAAGTAACAGCACCAACAGCAGAAGCAGTTGCAGCAGTGCAAGGACAAGCTCGAGTGACAATTCGGAGAGGAGGTTGTTGTACCATAGCAAAATCCATGCATGTAATAAAGCAAGCAAAATGGTAACAGCTCAGCTGTATGGGGATTCTCAGAGATGGCAGTACATTACACAAGTGCCTGTTCTGAAACGTGAGGTATCGAGGAGGAAAAATAGTGGGGTTGAAGGGAAAGAAGCCTTGAGAGCCAAGAAACAAGGTGAGCATCATCAAAAAAGTAGTAGCAGTAGGGGAAGATCGGGGCCTTGCCTGAAGTTTTTCAGGCTATTTTTGTTTGCCTGCAGAGTGTGTCATGCCATGGAACCTTCCAGGAAACAAGATGTGATGCATGGCAATTTGAGAAATGCTGTATAATTTTTTTATGAATGCATATTATCCTCTTTATATATATAAACTTTGTCTTGTCGACTTGTGTTGGTTTTCTGCTATGAACACCATCTTGTTTGTAATTTTGACACTATTTTCTTGCAAACTTGAAACAAAAAGAAATACTTTCAAGATATTGATCTTTCTGGGTTCTCCAAGATTTTGGTAATCGTTAAAATTTTGTTAAAATTCATTACAAGATCCTAGGAACAGGCCTGCAGCAACTGATATTTTGATTTTGTTGTTAAAAACAAGATTGGGGAACACCAAAAGTGACCTGTTTCTTGATGAAAGCATTCATTATACACAAATATATATATATATGCCACCAATCTGTTCCAGCATGAGTAGACTCTTATAAGCCTAATTAGCAGAAAGAGAATAAAAGGATGTAGATAGGCCTTAATCTTTTAGTTCCAGTCCAACACTGCCCAAACACGGACCAGGAAAATGTAGATAGGCATTAATCTTTTAGTTCCAGTCCAACTATGCAGGGCAGATTGAGGCAGTTGGACTTGGATTTCAACTACATGAAAAAACATGTTTGTTTCTTTTTGTTGCTTGTAAAACAAATTTGTGTTTTATGTTTTATTTTCCTTTTGTAAGAAATAAGACACTTATTTGCATAGTGATACATGTAAAAAATTTATATTAATTTCCTTTCTTTTCTTCCTCTATTATAGTTTCTTATTCTGATAAAGAAGGTGAATGGATATGGATTCAAGTTTCATGCAGGGTGCAAGTCAACAATCAGAACTTCCATCGTTTAGACAAAATCATGAAGATCTTCAATGTTTTGTTGGGAAGAATCTCAAGCTTGGAATTGAAGTAACCATTGACTAGGATAACATTGTTTGAAATTGACTTTGCCTTGGATCCATGAAAAATATCTATCTCCCTAGAGTGAACTTTAAACTTGAATGTAACTAAATTATTTGATTAATGGCTCTTTCTAAAATTTTATAAAAGCTTGTAAACTTACATTTATAATGGTTATTCTAGAAAATAAACTCTTTTATCAATTTGTAGGCATTCATTACATAACATACACATTAAATTAATATTTAGTATTGAGAAATGGATTTGATTTAGGGTTTTAGTCTTTATTGAGAACTTAAAATTAGAGTTAAACATTAGGGTTAGGGTTTTGTTTTGTTTAAAATAAGAATAAAAAAAATTAATTTGATATTCATGAACGTGTTAGATTATTCAAAAAAAAACACTTTCTTTACCGGTGAATTTCAAAAAAATGTAGGGTTTAGGGTTTAAGGTATAAATTATAAGTTTGCCCTCTCATTTATATCAATTATAAAAGATAAATATAATTTATATATTTAAATTAAATTTTAAAAATATTTTTTTTTGTTAATTATTTAAAAGTATTAAAATTTACATTTTATATATCACAAACATTAATCATGGATTATCATAAATTATTTTATTGTTTATACTATAATCTAATAATAATAATAATTTGGCATAATTGTAATGATAATAACACATGAGTCAACTATAATTTTTATTATAATTTAAGCTTATATATATTTCATATATCATAATACTAGTAAATTTGAGTTTATATATTACATGTATTTCATATAACATAATATTAATTACTTGATAAATTATATAAATATTATTTTTTCAAAAACACATTAAAAATTATTAACCTATCCACCATCTTTTCAAAAGCGATTTAGTTAGCCATTTAATAAATTTTCTTATATCGATTTAGTTTCATCGATTTATTAATATTTAAAAAAAAAATTAATCTTCCGTATCTATTTTACTATCCATATTCAGGGTTCGTGACTATTTCTAAATAATGTCAATCTTCAAGATTCAAACTTGTATTTTCCGCATTGGAGTGCAGTATTTAAATATAAGAATAAAAGCTTGGGGATAATAAACTACAGAAGATTAGAGAGATCAAAGAGACGAATTCAAAAAGAACATAAAAGCAAAACACAACAATTCAGCAACTAAACGAACACAAATCCTTTTTTTGCGTAAATACAAAATGTCACCCCCTACTCTCCCCTCCCCTCTACTACATCCCTAACCCAAACTTCATTTCAAGAAGGTATCCATTGCATCCCCATACATCCCCGCGTCCGCCTGTTGCTGCTGCTGCTGATCTAACAACGCCGAAGATGAAGATGTCGCCATTCTTGCTGGCAATGTAATGCTCCTCTTGAACTTGTTTTCCATCTTCCTTATATTCTCTGGATGACTATCCAAGCTCAAGAACTCGGTAGGGTTAGCATCGGTGTCCGAGTTTCGATTAGAATCTTTTCCTTCGACCATGAGGGGATGGTGGTTCGGGTCCTGTTTGTTTCCTAAGCTCTCCGGGTTAACTAAAAGCTTGGCGTCTTCGTTCCGTCCGGTGAGAGCGTTGAAAAAAGTCAAGCCGTTAGGCCATTTGATGTCGTTTTCGTGTTCGCTCATCATATCTTCCATTCTGGTTTCGGACGAATGAGGCATGAGAAACATGTTGGTCTCGTCTTTGGCCTGTGGGAATCCGAGTCTAGCTGGGTTCTGATAATTAGGTGAAGCAACCATCGGAGTTGCCGGTGGAAGCGGTCTCTGGTTCCAACCAAAGACTGCAGGCGGAGGAGGAGGCCAGGTTGGAATGGCAGACTGCTTCGAAGGAACCGTGGTCGACGAAGAACCGTTTCTGTTCGACGAAAACATCTGAGAGAGATAGAAACTGGATTGATAGCCAAGAGATTCAAAGGTATGCCTCATTCTTAGCACAAAATGGAGATCTTCAGGTATCTGAGGATACATACATACAGCATATACATATACATGAGATCAACACATTATGCATTTCAGCCATAATCACTAACGGAAGACCTGATTTCGATCTCGAAAATCACCCGAAAAATAAACAAGTTTATTTACTAAAATTTGATGACTCACAATCTTGCAGGAACCCAACTGGAGAAGTCCATGGCCAGCTTGAATCACAGCTATTGTCTGTTGAATAGAAAATTAAGAAAAACCACCGAAGTCTCAATCACTATACAAATTAGACAAGAACATATGTCGCTAGGACTCTTCATTTTTCCATGGAAATCTTGGACCGAGTTCGAGTCAGATAGACAAAAACAAATCAGCAAAAGACTAACAACAGTGAAGAAAAAGGTGTTACTGTGCTGACCTGAATCCCTGAGTCAAATTGATCAGTCCATTCAGGAGGAAGCTGCAAATTAAATAACAACAAAAGGGGGAAGGTTACCAACTTACCATCAAATCATAAATATACAGAGCATTTAACCATATAGTATAATTGCAATACACCAACTTTCCCATTGACAGATACTTCAAGAAAAAAAAAAACGATTTAAACCCCAAAAAATCAATGGGGGAAAATATAAAGGTGGGGTATATAACATACTGCGTCAAAAGAACTCTGCCAATAATTGGATACATTGGGTTCACATTCTGTTGGTTCTTTGAATACCCATTTATGGCACTTATCTGATGCAACTTTTCCCATTAACCTGTTCATAAAATCATATTTTCAACCAATCAAAAAGCACACACCAAGAGAAGCCGAATTTTTTTTTCCAGTTTGTTTTTCTTTTTATTTATTTATTTTCAAGTCTAAATCTGTTTAAAAATTAATAGCACCTACCCAGTACCCACCCTTCTCCATAATTATATAATTGAATGGATAATTTGCTGAAAGCTTTTTTCACTGGATCTTCTCCATCAATCTCTTCCAAATAATCTGTAACTCTACCACGGCAGAATCCATCTTCCCACATCAACATCCTTCACCAGGAAAAACACAAAAACAAGGGGGTAAAAATCAAATTTTACCACAAAACCAGACATGAATTTGTTGAATTTAGAAGTGGAAGTACCTCAAAATCATAAATTAACAAAAACCCATTTCATTAAATCAATTACTGACTTCAAATTTCACCCCATTTCTCATTAATCAAAATTCCCCTGTTTTCTCCCCTGTTTCTACAAGGAAACATGTAATGCCTAACTTTTATACTGATAAAATGCAAAGAAGTTTGAAAGGAAAATGAAGAAATGAAAAAAAAAAAAAAAAAAAGCGAAAGTATTCTTAATATTCAGAAGTTTGTAGCACTTTAAACTATTAGTTCATTTATTTCCTCTGCTTTCTCAGGAACCAAACAAACACAAAAAAAAAAAAAAAAAAAAAAAGAAAAGAAAAACCCCAGCCATACTTACAAGCTGCCGCTATCGTCTCCAACTTTACAACCATTACCACCCCTCACTCTCCTGCGCCAAAACAAAGAAACCCAATTTAATAAAACAGCTGGAAAAAGAACTTGAAGAAAAAAAGATGAAATCTTTAGCAAGTGAAATAAGCAGCTGAAAGCACATAAATACAAAGAAAGTATTTGATAGACAAGAAAAGGAAGAAGAAGAAGATACAGGCGAGGACGGATGGTCCAGAAAACAGAGTAAGTCCAGTCTGAGTTGAGACAGACGCTTCTAAGTGCCTCATGAAGGGCCATCATCCCAACAGCTTCTTTGCTCCTATCTGCTGAACCTGAGCCCACCATCTCTCTCCCTCCCCCTCTCTCTCTCTCTCTTCCCTCTATCGCTCTCTATATATACATACAATTGTTTATATATTTATATGTAAGAAAAGATGGGTTCTTTTCTTTTTAATTTTGGCTCCCAAAGCAAGCAACTTTCTTTGATACACTGCTGTCTGCTGCTGCCTTTGACACTTCTCTTTGGTTATAAAACTTTGGGTAAGCTCAAGCTGGCCTTTACCCTTATTTTATTTTGAGTGTACCTTCTTTTTCATTTTATCTCTCTGTTTTTGTCCTCCTCTCCTCCTCTCTCTCCATCTTTTATCTTTACCACTAAACTAAATAAGCTTTGGGAGTGCTTGTTATGGTGAGGTAGCCTACTTTTTTTACATTTTGTGTGTCGGGTTTTTTAAAGTCATTATCTTTTTTTTTTTTCAATCATGTAAATATAAATTTTAGCTTATAGAAATAATAAGATTTTAAATTAGATATAATAATAAATGAATTCTTAATTCATATTTATATTTATATTTATTTAAGTTTTACTATAAAATTCAGAACGTTTGATTCGTTAAATTTTAGATTATGTTCCATAATAATATTATGAGAATATAAAATTACGGGTAAAATGTGATATTATCTAACTTGATTCATTTGATTAGAATATAGAATTTAATTATTTGGTTAATAGAATGTAAGATTTTGTAGAATTACATTTTACTCAATAGTCTTTATTATAAAATTTGCTTTTTAAAAGAAGTATAGTTTATTTAATATTTTTTAGTCTCCATAAAATTATAATTTCTTACTTTTTTTTATTACAACTTATATATTAATAAGTAAACATATTGGGTTGAAATAAATTTATAAATCATAATTATAATAATTCATTAAAAATGATTGCAACTTCAGTCATAATTGAAGTTATAACCATAATTAATATATTAATAAATAAATTATTAAATAAAATATAATGATTATAATTGTAACATATAATATCTATTTGTTCACTAATAATTTTTTTAATTAATCTTAAACTTGATTTAAGAAAAAAGCTTAAATTCATTAAAATAATAAAAACGAAGGACAAATTCATCCAAAATTTAAGATTACGCTTACAATTTAAAATTACTTAAAGAATGAGCTGTAATGAGATTACACATTATATTACGGGACGTCCATAATTTGAGATTATGGGATGACCGAAATGTTGAAATCCAAACACCATAATCTAATTTTGTAATGTTACATTCGGCGAATCAAACACCTCCTAAGTGAGAGTTGTTTGGATAAGTTGAGATTTAGTCTTTTTACTCTAATTTGGCGGTTAAATTAGTCACTATGCTTTTCGAATTTCGAAATCTCAATATTGATCTAGACAATAGCAATTAAATTTGTTAAAAATTCTATTATTAATCTCGTATTATGCGTAAGTTGCGGACTTAGTCTGTGTTCTCGAATTTAATTATTTTTATCTTTGATACTTTTTGAATTTTAAAATTTCAATCCTAACTAAAATGATAACTATTAAATTCATTAACTAAAATGGCATAAACTTGTGTGAGTATTATGTGAAAATAGTGACTTAACATAGTATTTCACATGTAATAATATCTTTGTTGGGTAAGATTTTAAGAATAACAAAATCTAACTTAACGACAATCATTTAGTCAAAATTAAAATTTTAAAATTCGAAAAATTAATTTACTAAACACGGTCAAATTAAAGTATAAGGGTCAATTCCGTAACTTAGAAATTAATAGCAAATTGTAACATTAATTCTAATTATAATTATTCAAAGGCATATTAAATGTAATTTTCTTTTTATACCATTGTGATTTGAGGAAATCAAATATAAATACATAGTTTATTTATTAATTATGTTGTATTTATATATTTTTTATAATACATTTACAATCATGATGGGTAAAATTGTAAATCCCTAAATTATATTTTATAAAGATCAACATAAAGGAATGTTTGTAATTTTTGTTAAATACTTGTTTTTTGGGGTCAATATGATTGAAAGTTGATGCAAGCTAAGAAAGTTTTGATTAGAAAATTTTTTTGATATGATTTTTGGGGATAATGTTTTTATCATTGCATAATTAGGCTAATAAAAAGGTGAAGGCAATGATGGAATAAATGGTGAAAAAGTAATTCACATCATGATTTGAATTTTTTGGATTCTAATATATGAAAAATAGTTAATTATGTAAAAAAAATATTGAATTTTTAATTATTATTTAAAATTTTATTTTTATTGCATTTAATAAAAATAATTTATTATTATTTTTAAGTCTTTTGACATCTTATATTTATTTTAGTCTTCGATTAAATCTGAAATCAAGTAGAATTAGACTCTTAAACGAGAGTAAAGCTTTCTCAATATTATTTTTTTCCCATCTGATATGCATTGAGTTTTTTTATTAATCGATCGAATAAATATTTAAACTTTAAAGTTGATATTATTGAAAGAAACAACTACGACCTTAAACTATAAAATAAACATAAAAAATATCTAAAAATAATTTATTTGATAATGATAAAATTTTAAAATACATTAAATTATAACATCCATTTTTGTAATTAATTATATTTAAAATGTTAAAAAAATTAATTTAATTTAAGTAGGACCATGATTTAAAAATAAAACTGAATCTTGACTGAATTTAACTTAAATTATAAAATGAAAGATTACAAATTGAATTATAAACTTAAAGAAATTATATTTATTTATTATTATTTAAACCCAACTGGATTCCTTTATAAGCTAAGAGATCAAAGTGAAGGATATTATTAAATTAAACAAGATTTTATTCAGAGCTTTAAGTAAATATATAAATAAAATAAAAGTGTGAATCAGAGAGTGGGTGGGTGATTAAGGGGTCACGTGTGCACGTGCCATGGGCAGTGAGTCGGTGCCTCGTTTCTCATAAACAAAACCGAAGCGCACGAATTGCGGAGGTGCTGCGTCCTCCCCCTTCCCACCACCACGCGACATCTTCACTCACGCGCCAATAGGAATGATAAATTCAACGTAAAAAATACATTTTCAGTCCCTCTCAAGATAAATATTCAGCAAATTGGTCCCCCTCAAAAGAATCGAAAAAACTTAATCCCTTTCAATTTTAAAAAATGAGCAAGTAAGGAGAATTTAATCATAATTTTAATGTTTTCCATCAATTGTATATAATTTAAATCTGTATAAGCTATCAAAATTTACATATTCTATCAATTTAGTCCTAATTTTATGAATTTAGCCCACAACATTTGTAAATGTTGAGGCTAAATTTATTGAATTTTTTAGAATTAAAATTAAATTGACAAAATATATCAACATTGAAGGCTAAGTAAGTTGATACATTATTTATTGCAAAAAAAAAAAAAAAAAACTCTTTGTTTTTAATTAACCCATTGAGGATAATGGAAATTGTAATTTCTCCATAACTGAAACTTAATAAATTATTAAGAGTCGGCTATGTTTAGAAACAGCATTTATGAACTTATATGAATAAAAGTTGGTTGATTTTAAGAGGTTGATAACTTTTATTAAAAGAGTAAATAATTCTTAAAAAAAAGTGAATAATCTATTTTTGTAAAAAAAAAAAGTTAATTTATTTAAATATTTTTATAAAATTAAAGTCTTAAATATCTTTCTATTTTTATCAATAATATTTTTATTATCTTAAATTATACTTAAAATAAGAAATAGAATAATTTGTCGATTGAGTCTTAGTGATTGGTATGAACATTGTTACCATTTGACAAGGCAGAAGGACGTGAATTTGAGTACACTAAAGCGCATTATCTTCCTATTTATAGGTTGGGGAAATGCTATGGGCAGTTCTAAGCATCGTGTCAAAAAGAGTAGATATGATCAGAACCTATAATAATATTATTTAAAAACAAAAGAATAATTATACCAATCGAACATTAATTTAATTGACACATTTATTATTATAGTAATTAGGAAAACATAAGTTTACACACATTGAAGTGTAATCTTTTTCTCTAATTTAACGATAAACTATTTCATAAATCATTTCTAAGCTTAAATTTGATCTAACCTAATCCGAAATTTCATTTTATTGTTTATATATTAATAAAACATTAAAAATACATCCCTTAATTCATATTTATAATTTGTTTATAATTAAGATTTTATTTTTATTTTAATTCAGCTCAATACATGTTGAATTTATATGAAATGAAAAGGTTTTGCTCAAATCTAATTTGGATACAATAAACTATGCAACTCGTGAATAAGTCTACTCAAATTAACAGTTGGTTTAGTCTATTTTTTAGCTACTTAAAGAGCGATACTAAACCAACAAGTGTTGAGTACAATAATAATGTATGTTGTACCCTCTAAGGAAAGAACACGAGTTCGACTTTGAAAACGATATTATTAAAAATGACAACTATAAATCTAGACTATAAATACACATGTATTGAAACACATGCCATTTCCTTTAAGCATTTTGGAGAAGTTGATAAAGTTTAGTTGAATTTACAGATAAATTTGATGCCATCCATGCCCAACCTTAAAATTAGGCATTGATGTGTGTCGAAAATAGTATTCAAATAGTTGAATATTTTGACCCCAAATTAATTCTTATAGAATCACGAGTTTATATAGATATCTTCTTTTTCATGTTATTGTACTAATAGTCAACGATAGAAAACAAAGGGAAAAAGTTATATTCTTGAAAAATTAAAATTACATGTGACAAATTCTAAAATTTCCCTAAATTCAAAGTTTATAAGGTCAATATTCCCATTAATTTTCTTCTCTCACATTGCCGACCCGTTTTACTGAATTAGGCACATTTGAACTCTCAAATGTCTTAACTTGTACTTTCTATATATATATATATATATATATATATATATCTAAGAAATTCAATGTACCAATATATGAAGTTTGTTGTATTCATTTAATCCATGAACCTTAGCTGTATGATGGTAGACCATAATCTTGAGCTTTCGGCTCTTATAATTATTAGGCAAAACAATTGGGAGATAAATTAATGTCAACTTTCATGTGAAATTATTGCACTAATATATACCATCAAATTCCCAAAGTGAAGAACAAAACATTATAATTACAATATTGTCTTTTTATCTAATTAATGGATAATAATGTAAAATTTGAACTAAGCCCTCCAAAAACAGTCATGATTAGAGTTATATTATTATTAAATTTTCATTTGCTCTTTCCATGATACATCAATCAACAATGTCTAGACTTAAAAATTTTGAAAATATTGATGAAAGTAAAGAGATTCCTTTGGGGGAAAAACATAATTAATTTATGTTTGTTGGACCACTTCTTTTATTTTCCTTTAATTTAGCCTTTGATTTGTTTATATTTTTTGGTACATGATTTGTTTATTAAGTATAGTAATTTCTCTGAACAAATCACCCTTTTCCAACTTTCACCTATCATAAAGATTCATTATCACGTGAGTTACGTTAATGCATAAAAAGAGGCCATATTTAAATAAAGAATCTGAGTTTAAATATTGTGAATGGAAAAATAGATTAAGTAAAATTATTTCTATTTAGAGATTTAATTCGGTTGAATTTCAATATAATTATTTAAAATATTTTTTATATTTTATGAGTTTTATGATATAATAATTATAATTTATTATCCCCATAGGCAGAAATTTCATTTAATAATTTGTTAATGGTAGACCCAAGAATGATTTGGAGTAAATGCAATGCTTTATTAGTGAATAAGATTACTTAGAAATGTTAATGATAACTTAAGGATGATTATGTAATTTTCTATAAAACAATTTATCAAGTAATCAACTTTTTTATTTTATAACCTAATCGTAAATTAAGACAACATCTATAATTAGGAAAAAAGTACGTACTTAGAAAAATTGTGTTATTGAGAAATGGGACATCCTCTTTCTCTGTGGGTAAAAATAAAATTTTTAAAAATTAATTATCATTTCTTTTAAATTGCATGATAGATAAATATATTTCATTCATTGGAATTTTTTATGTTTTAATTAGTTCTTTAAAGAATATTTGTTAGTTTTAAGGATAAATATGTAGGGTTTTTTTAAAGAAAAATGTTACGTAAGAAGTGAATGTGATTGTTGAAAATAATTGATAACAAGTCAATTTTTTTTAATAATATTAAAAAACTAAAATACAAAAATGGTATAAAAATAGGTTAAATATGAAAAATGGGATGTTTTTATAGTAACTTTGGGTATCGCTTGAGACATTGACAATACCGATGAACTTTTTTTTTCAAAGAAATAAGCCTGACAAGAAAAAAAAACTAAAAAAGTGAAAATAATATTTTTTTTATGTTACCGCATGACAAATTGGCGGCACAAGTAAATTTTTTAAGAAAGTTTAATAGGAAAAAAAAAAGGGTTGAAAGTTGTGATTTCAACACTAGACAATTAATGCCTCATTTTCTCAATAGTCAATTGCAACTCGACAGCACATTCTTAAAATCTCACTCACCTCACTTTTCGTAAAACCATTTCTACTTCCAAATTTTTAATGCTTATTTCTAGTTTTTTGTATTTAATCAAGGGCTGCCATCAGATATATTAGCGGCACTAATTAAAAAAATAATTTTTTCATTTTTTCAACTTTTTTTCTTGTCAAATTTTTTTTTTTTTAAAGTTCGTCGGTGTCACTAATGTATTAGACGATATCCAAAGTTAGTGTAGAAAATACCTGATTTTCATATTTAATCTGTTTCCATACTATTTTTTAAAAATACCCCAAATTTATTTAAATTTGCTTTTAAGAAACAAGTAAAATACTTAAATAATCCTATTAATCTATCACTTTTTGTTTTTTAAGAATAAAAAACTAGTATTTAAAATATTAATTAATACTGATTTCAAAATTGATATTGGGACAAATCTCTACCCATCCCCATAAAAATGAATTCTGGCAGGACCAAGTTAAGTCATTGGGCATTGTTGAGCCACGTCATTGATATAAGTGGGCCGTCCTGTCTCGGCCCAGTTCAATGTAAAAGACATATTAAGAACAAATAAAAGCAGACAAAAAGATACGGGCTCATTTCGTAGTATACAAACAAAACAAAACGCAGCGTTTTAATTCATCCTCGATTTTTACCCGTAATACCAAGGAAAAATACGAAACAGAGAATTTCCATTAACAAACATTTTTATATTTATATTATTTTTATTTTTCGATTTATGTCATAGCTTTGAAAATTCTTCTGTGTCTCTTGACGATTACAAAGAGTGACAAACATCGAAAGAACGAAAGAGAAAGATCTGCCAAAACCCAACAGGTAAAAATCAAAACGGAACAATAAGTTTTTTTAAAAGATCTTTTTTGTAAGACACGTAGGGGTGTTGTGATTTCACTATCGAGAGTGTTTGTGAAATTTGTAATGGGTAGTTGTTAAATTTGTTTGTAAGAATTCTTCTCGTTTTTGTTCGGCTGTCACTTCAACATATCCATTCTATCACCTAACAGGAAAGGAAATTTTATTGTTATGTGTTTTTCGGGGGGTTTTTATGTTTTGCTTTCATTGTAAGAGCTAATGGGCATTCTCTGATTTCAAAAGTTTTTTTTGGGGGTAAACTAGGGGTTATTTTAATTGGGTTTTTAGATCTTAAAATGTGGGATTTACTTTGGGTTATGCTTTGTTTTTTTCTTTTTTGTTATTTATAGTTGTGTTTTTTATTTTAGGATATTAATAGGATTGCTTCTAAATTTCATGTTCCAGGGACTGGGTTTTTGAGGCTGGTTTTGGGAATTAGGAAGTGGGCATCAAGTTCTCACTGAAGCATGCGTGGAATGTGAATGTTTGAGAGGGTTGAATTTGGGGTACATTTGCTCTTTGGTGTCCAAAGGGTTTGTATGCAGAAATGGCTGATATAGCAGGTCTACCAGAAGCAGCAGGGTCTAGGTTTAGTCAGTCGGAGTTGATTGGCAGAGGATCCTTTGGCGATGTCTACAAAGCGTAAGTCTATTGTTTTTCCATTTCATTCTTCATTACACCGCTTGAGTGCATTGAATTGTTTATTTACATTTTTGTCACAAGGAAAGAACTTAAAGTGAATGTGACAGTGTGACTTGTGATTGTATGTATTATGCTGCACGTTGTAGGATTTTGTTAGTTACTGGTGCTTGATAGGAGTAGATTAGTGGATTAGTCATAATTGATACTGATGCTATTGTCGAATTGAAATATTTTAGAGTCCAAGTTAAAATACTTCATGCCCTTGAGAGCTGAATTTCTTTTTAATATTTAAATATAGAAAAATAAATTCTTCCTGTGGGTGAAGGAAAAAGGAGCTTCAAAGGTTGCCGGGTATTGATCGACTAAGCCATATTAACTTTAAATTGTGCACTTTAATTTGGAGTTTATGGAGACATCTGAGAACTGTGTGAGCATTATAATAACTTTTTTTATCTTTTTTTTTTTCATTAATAGCGATTTGATTCTGCAAAGTTTGACCTGTTAGATAATCCTGAGATAGTTACATCTATGGTAGGTCTTACTGAATTTTAGTTATGTTTTGATTTAAATCAGTGCAAAATGTCTACATTTACTTCTCCCTCCAAAACGGGAGGGGGAGGGAGGGACAGAGAATAAAATAAGAATAAGTTTTTGTCATGTGATGGAATCATGGAAGTTAATAATTAAGGATTAAATGGTTGTGGTCCCTCTGATACTGTTTCTTAAAAAGGCAGAAAAGAATAAATTTAACTGATAATCTATAACTGAAATGAAACCCACCCTTTACTAACCTATATATATGATCTCAAGATTGAAAAATACATTTTAACTTATCATAGATGCTATGTTTTGATTTAGAATTCTTGTTTATCATGTAAAGAAATTGACTGAAATTGTAATAGCAAAAATTGGAAATTTTTTTATTGTTGTCTATGTTTTACTTGTGAATTGTGATTGCAATGGTTTACCTTCCTTTGGTGTAAAATCTACTTGGCCAATTGGAATGTTCAATGATTTATTTAGCCCTTGTACGCAGCAATATTACTTCCTACTAATGCACAATAAAGAGAAGTTTGAAGACTTGGAATTTTATAGGAATTTATTATATAAGTTGTATTTAATTTCTAGGTTTTCTTAGGGTTACATGTGTTTTCTGTTTATCTCACGTTTTATGATGTAGCTTATAAGTACTTCTATTCTTTCTGATTTTTGGTAGCTTTGGATCAAGAAATTATTGAAATTTGGAGTTTTGAACTTGAAATTTCCTAACCCTTGGTTCTCTCTGGTTTCTCCTTTTTCTCTTCAAATTTCATTTGTTCTGTTACCCTTTTCTACCAAATTTCTCTTTGACCTTTTTATTCTCTCTCTATTTTGCTTAGCCTGGATGCAGCACTTTTAAGTGGTAAATAAATACTTACATTTTGAGTTATTAAGGTGTGCATGCATAGTTTGACAATCTTTTTGTGAAATTCAGCAAAAATATATATTAGCCTAATTTTTCTTGGTCTATTTTGTATATTATTGTCTTTTTATAGGTAGTGACATCTTTTTATTCCTTTAGTAGTTGTTTGACTTCTTGTATCCTTTTAGAGGCGGAATAGATGTGCATACGAGTGAAAAAGGCAAACTTGTTCTTTTTGAGTTTACTAGATTAGACTGATATTTTCGAAAATGGGTACTGCTGGACGGTTAATCTCTTTAATTGGACCCCCACTTTTTAACTTACCCTCTTATTTATTTTTTTATCTTTTTAATTGTTAACATGTAAAAGGAGTCTAAATTACCTGGGAACACTTTATGAAAATGGCTGTATATTAGTTATTTTAATCATGTAATACTTCAATACTTGTTTATTGATAATTGGTATAGACCAAAATTGATTCTTTTAGAATGAGTTCATCTTATTCGACTGTATGACTGCTAAATGTACTGCAACACATCTATATGCCCATTTCTTATCTGTAATCATGTTGCATATGCTGTGGCTTTTTAAATCGTGAATCATGATTAATGAAAATGAGATGGATAGCTGATGCCTTTCCTGATTTGCAGGTTTGACAAGGAACTGAACAAGGAAGTTGCTATTAAAGTTATTGATTTAGAAGAATCGTAAGTGGATACCTTTGTTATATTTTCCTTGATTTATTCCTCATTAAAGTGTCTCGTAGCAGGTGCTTGCTATGAGCAACAAAGTCTTGTATATGATATTCACTTGTTAAGGATTAACTTGCTCATTTGTTCCTCATCTTCCTCTCGTTTTCTATGTATGTGCGTGGGGTTTTATGGTGACAAAACCACCCTTGCTTTATAATTAAATTAATTGCACCATTAGTCTGTGCATTATCAGCAAAGCAAATTTTATTCCCTTTATCAACTTCGTCCCTCAATGTGCTTAGTCAGCAACTTGCATGTGCCTTTATGCAGGATCAAGTAGATGGGGCAAGTAACAATTTCTTCCATAGTGTTTTTCCTTTTTCTATTTATCTGTTTCTTATGCTTGCCTTTGTTTTGTACTCTGCAGTGAGGATGAAATCGAGGATATTCAAAAGGTATTACCTCACTTTCTTGTATGCTAGTATCCTAAGTCTTCAATGAGTTGATTTCCAGGTTTTTCATATGTTTCCTTTTTGTTCCAGGAAATTTCTGTTTTGTCACAATGCCGTTGTCCATACATCACAGAGTACTATGGTTCCTATCTTCACCAAACTAAACTATGGATAATAATGGAATACATGGCTGGTGGTTCAGTTGCTGACCTAGTAGGTTACTTCCGTTACTTTCTTCTAGTTCCAGATTGCTAAATGTCAACTAAAGTATGTTTGCAAAATATTGAAGGCATTTCTGCCATCTTTTCTGTACTAGTGCTTTTAGCTCCAATTTCAAGCCATTTTCATGTAGACCTTTGTGGTCACCCCCTCGGGTTCTAGTGTCAGTACACAATCTCTGGTTTGAAAACCTTGGGGTGCCAACTGCCCATTTTGTTGTATCACGCCGGTTGCATATGAAATAGTCTTTGTCTGCTTATATTTGTCTCAGCAAACTTGTTTATTATCTGATCTGATGCACTATTGCTCCTGGACAACATTTAGTTTTTCTGGAAAGCTAACAGTGATTCTTTATTTACAGCTCCAATCTGGCCCTCCATTAGATGAAATGTCAATTGCATGTATTTCACGAGATTTGCTGCATGCGATTGAATATTTACATAATGAAGGAAAGATTCATAGAGATATCAAAGGTTGTTTTCTTCCCTCTCTTGATCCACTTATGATTTATAAATACAGTTGTCATTTAAATAGAAGAAAAATTCTACATTTGGTTTTGGACTTGAAGAGGTTTCTTCAGATTATGTTTCATTTGTTTTTAGCCTTCATTTAATTTCTTTATATGTTTGGTTTTATTGAGTTATTCTTTGTTCCTCAACATTTTGCTATCACTTTTGCAGCGGCAAACATTTTATTGACTGAGAATGGTGATGTTAAGGTACTTTCCTTCCTCTCAAATTGGCTTACGTCAATGAGTATATGCATAAAATGTGTGGAGGTCTATGTGTTTTGCTGTTGAAAGTTAAATTTATGCCCCTGTAACAGGTTGCAGATTTTGGTGTTTCAGCACAACTAACAAGGACGATATCCCGGAGGAAGGTACTTTATTTTTTTGGTTAAGATACGCCATTTTCCCAATAAGCATGAATTTCCTTCCAGGCTTTGACTGTTGCATTCTTTTTACTGTTAATTTTTTGTCCATATTTGTTTCTTTTATAGAAAAGCAAAGTTGACAAGTCTTTGATAAGTAATAATTCTTTTCTATTCTCCTAGTATATACTCTTTATTGGCTAAATTAGTCAGCATTCCGTTTAACCCACAGTTCATTATATTTCTGATGACTGAATGGTGTCATTGTCATATGATCGTCAATGAACTAATATGGTTGACAATGTTAGACTTTCGTAGGAACACCATTCTGGATGGCACCGGAAGTGATTCAGAATTCAGAAGGATACAACGAGAAGGTACTTCTAAAAGCTGTGTTTTGGAGTTTTTTCCCAAGTTTTCTGGCATGTTTTACTGCTTTTACCTGCCATCCATCTGCACATTCTCTTGCTTACTTGCACACAGCCTGCAATATCTGTCTGCTAGCCCTTGTTGAGTAATGAGCATTCCGTCACTGGGACTCTTTGCTGATACAGGCTGATATATGGTCTTTGGGCATAACGGTAATTGAAATGGCCAAAGGAGAACCTCCACTGTCAGACCTGCACCCTATGAGAGTTCTTTTTATAATACCTCGAGAAAATCCACCTCAGGTAATGTCAATAGTTTTTTGTTATATTTATGAAGTTTGTAATGATTTATTCCATGTTTCTCATTCTTGATGGAATTCTTGTGCTTCTCTGTTTAAATATATTCAAAAATTTCTATCCTGCAGTTGGATGAGCATTTTTCACGCCCTATGAAAGAATTTGTTTCCTTTTGTTTAAAGAAAGTGCCTGCTGAGGTATGGAGTTATGCTTTTGAATGTTTATTTGTTTAGCTTTTCTAGTTTACCCTGAACTCTGTAAGCTTCCAATTAAAGTGCAATGTTATCGACGATGTATTAGTTTTCAAAACTATTCTGAAGGGTATAAGATGAGCGATCTTGGCTTGATTGTCTTTACTTTTTCTGATGCTGTAAAGTGCCTTGTGCTTTTCTTTACTCTGTTTATTTCAGAGGCCCAGTGCCAGAGAACTTCTCAAGCATCGCTTTATCAGGAATGCTAGGAAGAGTCAGAAGCTTCTTGAGAGAATTAGGTGCCCACCTCGTACTCAGTGTTTAATAATCTACATGTTGGAACTTGTATCTGACAGTTTTGAGGTGTCAATGCACCCTTGAAACTAAATTATGCATATGGTTTTAGTTATGTTTCTGAAATACCATGAAAAGGGGATGTTAAGTTCAAGTACATTCTTCCATTGGCTATTGTAGCTAAGATGCTTTTTGTGTTTTTAGAGAGCGCCCAAAGTACCAATTAAAGGAAGATGCAGAAACCCCCAGAACTGGCCCCAAAGCTGTAGGAGAGTCAACTGACACCGTGAAGGTGAAAAGAGATATAAGAGGTGAAGAAACTGTTCGAGCTAGGTGGGTTAATCTTGTTAATCAGAAGTACTTTCTTGATTTTGATGGGATTTTTGCTGACTTGTTCTTATCAGCAGTAATCAGGGAAAAACATTTAAAAATGCTGGATGGGACTTCAGCATTGGTGGACCAAACAGTACGGGTACTGTCCGAAGTGCTGTACGACCACCACAGGTTAGAGAAAGGAAAGTAGAAGTTGCTAATAATCAAGCTATACCAAGAACTCCAGATAGTGGTAATGCGCCTGATGAATTCCCAGAAAATTCCTCTGGAAAAGCCACTAGAGATTCATACTACAATAAAAATCAAGATAATAACTACGATGTAAGATTCTCTCTCTCTCTCATACAAATAGGGTGGAAACAGAACTTGAAGCAATGGCAAAATTATTCTGCAGCATGGCTTTTGGCATCAAAACCTAATCCAATGGGATGATCTATATGCGCTTCAAAGACTTGTTTTTCTGAAATTAACAGAGTGAAATTAAGCGCATGACTAAATTCACTTGCAATTTAATAACGTGTATACTTTTCTGAGAACTCTTTTTCTGTATGCTGGTGATGGGGTCTAGAAATTAAATTTTCTTGGCTGGATTCACCAATCATTTCTGTTAAGCTAGAGCCAGTTTCATATAATCTGTTGTTTGTATGCCTCTTTACCCTTAAGTATATGTTCCTTTTACTCTCAGATCTTGTCACATTGTTTTTGTTGCTTTATTCTCAGGATGAAATGTCTGTCAGTGGGTCAGGAACAGTTGTCGTAAGGTCTCCTAGAGGATCTCAATCATCTGCATTGTTAAATGACCCAAGCTCTCTTGTAAGCTTCCTTCACTTCTTTCACAGTATCTACGCAAAACTTTTAAGTAAATAAAGTCTCTGTTCCCATGCCAGCCATTGATTTTATTAGATTTCAATGTGCTGTGTAGTCTAGCAGCACATATGCTTCTACTGAAGATGCTTCTACCTTTGGAACCGTTGTTATGCGTGGCCAACACGATGAATCTGATTCTCCTCGAACACCAAGATCCAGGCTAGGATTTCAAGAGAGAACTTCAAGTGCATCAGTTGAAGATAGTGCATCAAATCTGGCAGAGGTTTTTGTTTTTCATCTTTCTTGATCAATTTTTACATGTTGTAAACCATTTTAGGTACTTATTTGGTTGTGAATCTCTATCAAAGGGCTGTAGAGTGCATGTTTCATTGATTATATTGATACGTTTTGTGATATTTGTATTTATTTCTGTTCTGACTTTTTCTATCATATACGTCTAACAAACTTTTTTGATAATTTCATGTTTTACTTGTTCTAGATTCTGCCTACAATCAAATATATAATTGTCTAGCTGGAATTTTCCTAAAACCTTTTATTGTATGTCATATTTTTAATTGGATACCCAAATTCATCCTGTAGAAATATGAATTTGCCATGGAACTTGAATTATAGATTCAGTGTATGATCGTGGCCTCTGTTGAAAAACTTCTAAATGTCAATTCAGGCGAAAGCTGCAATTCAGGCAGGGTTGAGGAAAGGAAATGCGAGGGATAGGTCTGGACTGAGCAAGATCAATACCCCTGGGCAGGAAAATAGAAGAAGAGATCAAGTGAGCAACAGTTCTGATTCTTCCAGGTAAGCCTGATAAAGAGCTAACTTTCAATGTTTACAATGTTGAGAATTTTATATGGCCTCAGTTATGATTTGGTTGTGTTACTATCTCCAAGTATTATTTTTTTTCCAGAAGTTCTCGTGACTATTTTGATGCACAAAGATTCTTTCCACGATCACGTCAACCAAGTGATGATGAAGAAAATGCCAAGATAATATCATCATCTGTGTCACTATCCATGTTGCTTATCCCTTCCCTAAAAGAGGTGCGTGCTACTTGATGTTTATTTTGCATTTCCCTGCCAGTTAGTGCGACAGAAGTAACTTTGAAATATTCTTCATATTTTAGCATCTTTACCTTAGAGGCTGTATCAAGATGCTTTTAATGATACAGATTTGTCTATGTCGAGTAAGCAGTACATATAATGAGTGATTCATATATTGATGAGAGGGGAGTGAAACAATACCCCGTACAACTTCAATGAGTAGATAATAAATAAAAATATTTTTCGAAAGATAGAATATGGAGTAATCCAGATAGGTTATTGAAAATGGTTTTGACTAGTAGATCTACAGTTGTTTTGAAGTAGAGGAGCAACTTAAAACGAGTAAAATCTGGAGGAAGCCGGAAAATTTTGATCAAATTAGTAAATAAGGTCCTAGTTCCTGCCTGTGCCCTAGATAGAGTGGACCTGGCAAAACTATGCATGTTTCTAAGCTTGATTGTGTGCATTTATGCTTTTACTCGATCCCATCATCCGAACATGGTTGCATTTTGAAGTTACTTGCTGTGATGCTTACTTACATTTCTCTTAATGTATACAAAATAGGTCATTCCTGATGATTCGGAAGTATCAGTTGTACGTGCAGTTACTAATTCCCTCGTAAAAATGGAGGGTGCAAAGCCTGGATCTTGTGAAGCTCTTGTTCGCAGGTTGCTCGAGCGACTGGCAAGGTTAAAAATTTCTTATCTCACAGTATCATCCCTTTTGTATAACTGGTCTTGGTCCTTTAACTTGAAGACTAAAACAGAGGTGAACTTTTGCAGCTCAAAGGAATCGTCTATGAAAGATATGCAGGAACTAGCAGTCCACTTGTTCAATAAGGGCAAGACAACTTCTGAAGATACACCAACTCCAAACATGGAAATCGACAGTAAAAGAAAACAGCAACTTAATTCAAATTCCAACTTGAGCCCTCTCGCGAGATTTCTACTTTCCAGGTTGGTTAAAAAATATTGCTCCTTTAACAAAAGGATCCTTGTTTTAGAAGATTAAATCTAACTCACACTGCTATTTTAATGGCACAAAACTGTTCATATAATGCAGGTGGCAAAGCCAAACATCGCGCGATCTCAACCCATCATGAAGGGAAAAACCAGAGATGGATTATATCTGTTTTTGTAGTGTGCTTACAGTTCTGCACTTTTGATTTTGATGTACATAACATTGTGAGAAATTATGTATTTTTGCATCCATTATGATTAAATCTTCTATTTTTACATTTTTGTTATGGGGACAACATTGATGTATAATTAGATTTTGCAATTATCACATTACAAGATGTAATCTCACAAACATTAATCATTCATTAAAAATAATCTTTGTATAATCTTTGCACAATGAGTTTTCTTAAGAGTTTACAATTTTCCACTGTTTAATTTTCATGAATGAAAAGGTAGGCAACCATTTGCCCTTTATTCAATTATTTCATTGTTTAATTGGATAGTTTGATATCAATTACCATAATTTTGAATTGAAAACATGCATCCCCTTTCTAGCAGGCTCAATGAAGGATTATTCAGGTGGTCCACTAATTTTTCATGTTACACCAGCTAAGGTCACTGATCAGATTCGTTTAGATATCCAATCTTTTTGGCCAATTCTGATAGTTTGTGATTAAACTATCCTGTTATTATTACCAAAAAAGAAAAAAAAATCTCAAATAATTAAATTATTTATATTGTGTTCATGTTTTATTTGTATGATCATATTGTATATAAAACTATCAAGTCCGTGCAGGAAAAAGCAAAAAAAAAAAAGCAACTATCCCCAGAAAGGTACATCTAATATTTAAGCAAGTGAGCTAAAATATTACAATGACAACGATGCTACCATAACATACTGCCATCAATTACTTCAATTCTTCTAACAAGCTATGGCTGCTGCACTAGAGATGAATCATAAATCATTAGGTCCATTATCATAATTTAGTCTTCTACAACTATCAATAGCATTGCAATAGCAGCCAAAATTGTAGTTATCTGCTGCAGTTCTCGGGTCATCCAAATCAATCCAATAGGTAACAGGGAAGCTCAGCGCTTGAGTTGTCTCCTAGCCAAAGCAGGGGCTCGCTTCGGAATATAGACCTGGTAACTCACCTGCAAAAAGAAAAAAATAAAATAAAAAAATTCAACAATATTATGATTGACACTTAAGAGATCGATAAATCCATACTACCGGGTTAAAACCTAACCTGTACCATTTCCCCACCCCGCATTACAGACATTGTCTTTTGTTGAAATTGTGAACCATCCTTGGTCTCATCTTCCTGTTTATCTGAGCTAATGTTTCCAGAAGAAGTTGGCTTATCGCACGTATCGTTAACTTTACTGCCCGGATTGCCACATTCATGGGGGTTCACACTTTGGGAACTACTATCATTCACGCTACTCTCAGTTACCGACTTACCTTGAGAAGATTCTAGTGCAGCAGAATCTTGTTTTTGGGTGCTATAAGTATTAGGTGGCTCCTGTCCTGCTCGCAATTTAACAGATTTCAGCCTAATAGAAACAGAAGCTGCATTCTCCTCGGAGGGTTTTATGGTTCCGGTGGTTTCTAAACCACCCTCATCCACATTACTATCGGTTACCAACTTGGCTTGAAAAGGTTCTTGGGTGGCAGCTTCTTGTTTCCGCGTAGTGTGAGTGTTAGGTGCTTCAAGACCGGTTTGTGACATAACCAACTTCGGCTTATTAGTAGGAACAGAAGTGGAAACCACCCGAGCCAATGGGGGAGCAAGATCACTCCCGACAGTCTCGGAATATTTTCCATCACTCATATGTGGAGTGTTCCTATCATTCTTAGGAAGGGCGGATGAGTCTCTTCTAACCGGAGACTGTCTAATCTGTTGGCTCACTTGGCTTGTTATCACCATTCTACCATCATCTGCTTTAGGGGCTGTAATCTGAAACGAGTCAGTGTTTACAGAAGACAGTGTTTTAACATCAGCAGCACTATTATCGTTTGGAGTAATTGGAGGATTAATGTTTTTCTGGAGTCCACCACGAAACTTTTTCAAGTTCTCCAGTGCACGCTGTCTTAAAATCAATTCAATATCATCACCATTTAAACCATCAGTTGCATTCGAAACATTAATTTCCTCGATGCTGCTCGCTCTGACATTAGAAACTTCTACTTGCTCATCATCTGGAGGCCTTTTCGTCTCAGATACAGCATGGGGATATTGCTGTAACTCCCTCCGATTACAGCCATCATTGCTATCATTGCTCCTACAGGATGGGTAATCATCGTAATCATATACATCTTCTTTAGGCTCATCAGCAATCAATTCTCTGCTGCTTTCATTTTCTCGCTTAACAACAGTAATAACCGATTTCAGGCGCCTCGTGTTGCTCTCTTCCATTACTCTCTCCTCAATTGAATGATCAGATCCTTCATTATATCTACTACAAGAAGAACAACTCCTTGATCGGCCCTTACTCCTTTTGCTTCCTCCTTTAACCTTCTCCGACCTACCATATTTCTCCCTCCTTTCTGATCTGCCCTTTCTCTTCTCATTTCCACTCTCGTCGCTGTCACTTGGACAAGTTGAGCAACTCAAGGACCTACTACTACTACGAGAACTCATAATCACATCTCTTGTAGACTTTTTCCTCTTACTGGTTCTCTTCTTTGATCCTCCACGTTTCTTTATGCAAGGAGAATTCTCACTACTTTCCCTACCGGAGGACCGCCTTCTAGCTCTCTTCTTTTTACCTTTCATGTCCTTCCTATTACGAGACGGGGACCTTCGACTTTTATAATCATCCTCGGAACTAGAGGATGAAATAGATGCGGTACTTGTCGAATCACTATCATCTGAATAAGAAACAGAATCATCTTGCCGATGTCGAAGCTTCTTGGACTTGCTTTTCTTGCCCTTAACCTTATTTCTCTTCCTCATTCGCAACTAAAATGAAGAATGCACATACATACATACATTCATACATACATAGGGAAAGAAATTAAGAACCCGTTTTCACCCTAACTTTTCATTTAAACATTAATAAATGCTAACTTTACTTACTAAAACAAGGATTATCTAATAACTAATTAAAATCACCATATTAAGTACAAACTAAACCAAAGTTCAAACTTTTGATTTTATAGGAAGAAAATACCAGAAGTACCCGTCCAAATTTCTCAACTTTCACTTTCCTGGATTAGAAACAGTTCAAAAATTTCCAATCTTTCTAAGGAAAAAAAACCAAAATAAGAATGAACCTAAAGATTTCTTTCATGTTCCTACACATTCAAACAATGGGTAAATCTTTAAACCACTAAACTACAAATTGCAGGTCATAATTGACCAAAAATTTAACCGCAAAAAAGGAATTTGATTCACATTTAAAAAGGTGGAAAGGAAAAGAAATTACCTGAGATGACTTTTTGGAACGTTTTTTCTTCAAAGAAGATGATTTTCCCATCTTTGATTCTTGTTTACTTTCCTTTCTTTCTACCGTTTATCTGCAAGAAAAAAAAACACACAAAAAAAAAGTAGGAAAGAAATGAAAAGAGCAAAGGTTAATTTATGAAAAAATTAAAAGGAAAAACAAAAGAAGAAGAAGAAAAAAAAAAGTTTTTTTTTCTTAAAAAATATTATTTTTTGGAAGAGTTCGCCTTTGCCTGGCAACCTTAATAGACGGATAAAAACACGTTGGCTCTTGAAATGATCAAACCGGCTTGTCGTTTTAAAGGTTCTCATAAACCGTTTTACCTAAAGTAATTCATAAGTAAATGACAAACTTCTCTTTTGTTTTTTTTTTTCATGATTTAATTAATTAAATATAAAATTGTTATCTTTTATAGATTCGTTAGTTTAATAAAATAACTTAGTTTCAAAAGCTATTAATGCTTAACATTCTTTTTTTGTTATTTTGGTTTTTTTTTAAATTCTTTTCGAATAATTTTCAAATTTTAGTTAAATTATTTTTATATTGAACGAAAAAATTTATTAAATTATTAAAATTTTATTGACATCGATATAAAAACCTACATAATATATCTCATGTACTTAGTTATAGATATGAAAAAAAAAAAAAAAATTATGAACATCTTAGAATTTTTTTGATTAATATATATATATTAAAATTTTATGAAGTACAATGCCATTGCCTTTAGAATTTTAAATAATGTAATTTTTAATAATTTTCAGACGTATTTTTCATTTATAGTAAATATTGTATAAAATAGGTTATAGCTTATAAAAAGAAGAATGAAAAATGGTTTTGAAAACTTAAAATTCCAAACTTTGATTGCAAACATGTGGCTAATAAAGGAAATGGTCTCAACTAAAAAAAGGAACTTTGATAAAGCCTGAATCTTGAATTATATGCATGCCCAACAGAACATAAGAATGTTTGTACCAGATACATCATGGAACTAACATACAAGTACTTTGTCAGATGGATCAAGTTGCAAACACCAAATCTTCCACGCCAATTTCTTACATTATTTCCTTGCATATATGTATGTACATACATTACACCTGCTGCTACTATATTATATTTCTAGATCTAGCTCAGAAACAGTGGTTTACATCCTATGCGTCTTCGCCATCGCTCATACTAGGACGGGTATCAATGTATACTTCCGATGAGAAGTCAATTTCATCCACGATCCTTCCCCTGTCCGATGCAAAAGAACGGACTAACCTATATGATGTTTCCATTGTTAAGAAGAAATGAAGGAACCAAAAGGCTAAAAAAAACGTTTTACCTCTCAAGAACAAACTTTCCTTCTTTGTACTTTTGAGACTTCTCATGCGCAGCCTCCTTCAAAGTAAAGACGAAAGTTAGTTAGATTCGATTATGAATACAGTCTTCGGGTGCTAGATTTGCTGTCAATCTTGAATTATCCGAATAAATGTGTGTGTGTGTGTTTAAGACAGGGGAATTACGTATTTCCAGCCAACAATTTGTCCACAACAGCAGCAAAATATATCAGCCACAGTATGCATTCCAGATAGCATCACCCTCTCTTCCAAGGCTCCAACTGTTATGTTCACCCTGGAGAATGGAATTCTAAACAATAAGCGATTCAAAGATTCAAAGCTTCAAATGTCGCGCACTTACGAGACTTTGAAGATTCATTGCTTTTGTAAAGATCATGACGGTGTAATATGAAAATTTCGGTATTGCACAGCCAAGAGTAAGGTATGAGATCCGAATAACCAAATGAACATTCCATTAAAGAAAAAGGGAAAAGAAATCAGTCAAGCAATCTTCGAAGAAACTATGAGATCTTACGCATTATTGAAGAGGTAGGCTTTCCCCCGGCGACAATGGAAAGACTGAACAAATGGAGAAAATTCGAAAGAAGTTGTTAGCATGGAGTACAACTATGCATTGCATACTGTTAATATCAAAATTTAACGACACATAATTGATACATCAAACTACAGCTAATTGGAAAACCAAATAAACCTTCAGGTTTAGTAATTTTAAGAACATAAAGGCTCTTAGCTAAGGCATAAATGATTGCATCAACCCAAGAAATTTCCCAATCTTTAAAGAGGATGAGGCCTTTTGGTGAAACTCTTGTTATGTCCATGAGTTCCACATTTGTGATTATAAATCAACAGAGACAAATCAAGCTCCTAATTGACAAGGAAATGGAATCCTAATCTTTACTGAAGTTTCACATTTTCACCCAATTCCCCAAAATCCTAAACTGTGAGGTTCTCCTATTTAATCTTCCCTTAAATGCCAACTATATTTGCACAAAACACACATATTCATTTCACAACCTATCATCAACAACCCATCATAAAACCAATAGTACTGTTATTGATCATGTTTCTAGTGTTACCTAGCTAAAGACAACAGGATCCAAACATCAAAAGTTCTCAACTTTAAGCTTTCTTTCATCAATAATAACTAAAAGAACCAACTTTTACAACCAGAACATAATTTTTAGATGATAACCGCAAAACAAATGGCTCAGAAATGAAAAACCCAGAAACACAAAGGAGATAAAGAGAAGAAAATGAAAGTTGGTACCCTGGAAACAATATCATCAGGGAGAGCCAAGTGAGTTCTACAAAACTTGCATCTATAAGACCTTCCATCAAGCTCAACCACAAATATCCTTCCCATTTTTCCTCTTTCTATATTTATATATATATATATTCTTTTTGTTCTTTACACTGCTATGGCAAAATCTTGGATTCTAGTTTCTACGATGGAGAAAAGGTGTTAAAAGAAATTTTGGAGGCGTGGGGATTAGATGACATAATAGGGGTGATGATGATAAAATGATAAAAGGAGATTTTTGGTGGTGATATTGATTGTGGGAGTTTGGGGGTAAAGCCCATGAAAGGGTTCAACTGTGGTTAAGTACTTAAGTTGAATTGGGCTTTTGTCAATCAAGTTTAATTCTAGATCCATGACCAAGTAATAAGTCCATCTCTAGTAAGAGATTAAATTTTCATAAACAACTTGCTATGACTGTAAAATTTTTGGCATTTTTCATTCAAAGTTCTTTTCTTTTATGATTTAGTTTCCCTTTTTTTGGTGAATTTATTTTAATAGAATCTGGGTTGGAAGTTTTGGTGAACATTTTGATTAATTTTTTAAAAAATTTAAAATGTTTAAAAAATTCATATAATTTAATTCGTAATATTAATATTCGATATGCTAATATATAATATGACTAAATGTAAAACCAATCATATTTTTTTTTCATTAAAGTTTTTGAGGTCAACATACAACTAGTTCGAGTGTTGGAGTGGACTTTTTTCTCAAGTATTTGGATCAAGTTCAAATTTTGATGATAGCATTGTTAGGAGGCTTTACTTGAATACCATTCTAGGCACAAACAAAACTAATCTCAGATCGTAAAATAAATGAGAACTCCTACAATTATATTAGAGAATAAGTTTTTATGATGCCAACATATAACTAGTAGTTTTTTTCATAAAAATAAAAGACACTTGAGTGCTTTTTTAGTACCATGATAGTGCAATATATCATACACAAATACAAAATTGACGACAATCACACTAGCTAACGATAATTTCTAAACAAAAGTACTATTTTTAACCAATATTCAATAAATTTAATATTATAAAAAATAACCGATTGTAATCTTTTTTAAAGATTTGTATTAATCAATCTTTAAAAATCAATGTTAATAATATTACTCAAAACATAAAAAAAACCATCCTAATAATAAAATAAAGCCATAATATTATAAAAATTAATCAACAAAGTTAAAAAAAAAAAAAAAGAATACACATTAGTATGTTATCAAACTTTGATTGACTTTAAATTCAAAAGTTAAGGTATAAAATTATAGTATTATGTTCAAGTTTCACAATAATATAATTTATTTTATAAAAAATATTTTTTTAATCTTCCATAGTATATGTTAAAAGTATAATTAAGTTGGTAATATCTGTCAGTCGAATTTAAATTTAATTATAAAATTATTAAAAATTTATTATTTAAAAAGAATAAATATTACTTTAAAAATATTTTTATTTTTTTCATATAAATGAGATTTAAATACAAAATATTATAATATTAACTCTCTCAAATTATTTTATTAATACAACGAAAAATATCAACTCATTCAAAAGTTTTATAGGTCAGACAGCTGGACAGTTGAATAAAGCCGCTGTTATGTGAGGTCAACGGCAGTGACTATTTAGCAATAGTCTCGAATCCTCAGCCGCCGGAGCCGAAGTGCCGCCCAACGTGTCGCACAACACATCCCCAAACATAGTAAGCCCAGGTCCCCACTACATGGATGTGCCGGCTTAACTGTCACTCACCTTCGGACATGCCAACCCCAGCCCATACCTTTGTTTTAATGTTTTGTTTTTCCTTAGCCGCCCACAGACAACAGTAGAGAAGTTCACGCGACGAGAAACAGGTGGCGAATGATGAATGGGTAAAGCTCGAGTTTTTAACGTTAGAGAGTGTTTAAATCAAAGAAAACGCAAAAACCGGGTCCCACCCCAAAAGCGGCCGCCGCGGCTACCACTTTGAAGACTATTTCACGTGTGGACAATAAACCCAACCATTGAATCAAAAGACTGCCTAGTGGGATCAGATGTAATGGATGGCTCTGATCACGAGAAGGTATTTTTTATTAGACGCGGCCGACTCCTATTATTATTATTTTTAAGATTTAAATTTGGAAGTGGATTCCATTTTTCTATTATCAACAAAGTGCGGTTTCCGTACGAAATGGGACCCATTAGGTGGCGTCATCATCAAAACACTCGTCGAATCTCCCGCTTAACTACGAAAGCTGAGGTGTCGCCTCCCTTGGTAGCTGGCAGCTGCCCCCCCCCCCCCTTCCCCCGGGAAATAATAAAATTACATTTTCATTTAATTTCCTTACCAGCCTTGTGTAAACACAGCCTAACCAACAAGGTCCAGAAGAGCCACTAAATTACATTTTCTTTAAAACTATTTAAAACAATTATTTTTTTATATTTATATGAAGTATTGATTTAATACTTGTTTCTGTACAACTTAAAATTTAAAAAACAACTATTATTTAATGCAAATTTTTTTAATTTTTAATTTTTAATTAAAAAATAATTACACTAGATATCCCCAAACTATGATCCTTATTTTAAATTAATCTCCAAACTTTAAACATTCTAATTACATTATCAAATTATCAATGTATATCAATCAAACCCACCCATTATTGAAACTGTTAAGACATAACTTAAAATGGAAATTTTAATGAAATGTAAAATGTTGACGCATAACTTTTTAAATTAAAAACTAAAAATAAAATAAAATTTAAAAAAAATTCTGTAAAAGCTTTAAATGCCTTAATACTAAAATATTTATGACATTCATTTTTACAATATTTACTTTTTAAAAAAAAAATATTTTAAATTATATCATATAAGATTTCACATCTCGTTTAATGATTGAATTAATAGTTTTAATAATATTATAATGTTATTGATATATCATTGACACTTTGAAAATATAATTATAAACAAATTGAAAATTTTACTTAAAGAAATAAAATTTGATATCCATTCATTTCCAATGAAAAGATGAAAGAGGAAGAGGAAGAGGGGAAAAAAAAGGAAATACTTTAATTATAAGTAAGTAGAAACAACATTGAGGAAATTTCGAATTTCCTCAAGTTGCTAAAAATAGATCCCTAGAAGTTACATTTCTTTTATACACGTTACATGTCAGCTTTTACCATAAAAGAGGAAAGCAAAAAACGCAGAGAACCGAAGCTTAAAACGACATCCGGTACAAACGGGGAAAAGAATTCAGATCATCTCAGCAGGCAACTGATTAAGATCAAAATCAAACACTCTCGGTTGCACCCCTCGTTCAAAATCAACAACCGAGGACGAGGAATCTGAATCGCTCTGGGCTCCGCCGGCATCGGAGAGACGCTTACCGGCGGAAGCAAAGACATCAACGAAAAACACCGGATGATTCGCCGTCATGGGGAGCGAAATAGATCCGCTGGCGAGTGTGAGGTCCAACGGCGGCGGAGAAGAGGACTCCACGGTGCTGCTCTGGCTGGGGCTTAGCGTGAAGTCGTTGATGTTAGTGTAGGTGAAATTTGTTTTAGCCTTGGCGCCACGGAATTCTCGTGCCGCCGCGTCGTAAGCACGCGCTGCTTCCTCGGCAGTGTCGAAGGTACCGAGCCAGACTCGGGCCTTTTTTCTCGGGTCCCGGATCTCAGCTGCGTAACGGCCCCATGGACGCTTTCTGACTCCGCGGTAACGGATCTCGTTCATAGTCGTGTTGGGATTTGGGTTGACCGGTTGTGATTTCGGAGCCATGTTCTTTTTCCTCCCTTGAGCTGTAAATGAATGGGTTAGGGAAGATGGAAAGGAGAGGGATGTGGTTATATAGTGGAGGATAAGCTCAAAACGCACCGTTTGGCTCTTCATTGTGTTCAGTCAAAGCCGGATCTGTGGGAGTTGAATTTTTGTTGCATGAACCACTTCAGTTCAATCTCGGCTTCCAATTATTATGCGACGCGTTTCTTTAATTTTATCTGTCTATGATCAATTTAGGCAGTCAAATGGGAAAACGACCATTCACAAATATATATATTAAATGATTTATTAAGGATCATTAATTATTTTCAGGAGAAAATTTTTTTGGCATTAAAAAATAGGACAAGTAATTTTACGAGTATAAATTAAAAAATAGGCTTATTTAGGTAAAAAAATACTATAAGAACTAATTTAAAGCTTTTTTTAATATTTATTTAAAAATTACTACATTATTTAAAAGAATTAAATAAATATATTGTAAAAACTAATAATCAACTAAATTACCTACCGTAAAAGATTTCAAAATAAAATTAAAATGGCTCTTCCAAGAAGAACCTTGGATGTAGCCAAATACCGCGTTTTCATTTTAAACATTATAATAAAAAAATGGGACCCACACGCACCTGAGAAGCACACGTTGCACTTGCACATGTGAAAAGATGGACTACGTTCCACAATTAATTGTTAATGATCGCCCGCACCAGATTATACTCACTTAGCCAGCAACGTCTTTGACTGCATATTATATTATGTTATGGTGTCGTGTAATAATTTAATATATTATATGTTTAAATAAAATATTTTTATATTAAATCATATGGGTATATGTTAATAGTTTAAGATTTTTGTTATCGTGTAAATAGCCCATCCACAGCCAAAATATTAAAGAAATAGGAATTATTAATAAAATATATAATTTATCCGAACTCGTAGCCGCCATGCCGCAACAAAGAAACACAATGTGTTCCGCTGTAATAAGTTCCAAAAAATCCACGTGTTGAGAAGCAGCAAAGAGTCAAAAGAGGGTGGCGTTTGCTAACGGCGGTTGAAACGGCGATTTGGCCGTTGCTTTGTTTGGTGGATGTCCGTATTAACGGAAAAGGTACTCAGCAGTGACGGCGAATATTTATTTGTTGAATGTTTGGTCGGTATCACTAGGGGAGGTGTTTCAGTCTCAATCACCTCATGCCGCGTGGGACGGATCTCGTACGCTCTTGAAATATATTTATTTCCCTATTTTAATATTGGTGTAATTGCCGAAAATACCCTCAATGTTTATAAATTTTTGGGTTTGAGCCCTTAACTTTTTTTTTTAAATTGATATCCTCAATGTTACGATTTTTTTAAAAATCAATCAAATTTTAACAATAAATGTGAAGTTGACTATTAATCAAACTGCAGGTCATAGATAATGTCATCTATAAAAATAGTTTTTTTTTTTAATTTTGTTTCAATCTTCTTTATTCTTCTCCTCTTTCTCCTTTCCCCTCTAGTTGCTGTTGCCGTTTTGTCCAACCCCTACCGCCGCCGCCTTCCTCTCACTCCTCACTGTCCCAACCCCCACCATTGCTCCCTTCCCTCTCACTCTTCACCGTCGATCTCACCACGAACGTCCCAAAAAGAGGAATAAAAGTTATTGGGTAAGAAATGTTGGTTCCTGGTTCTCTAGGGTTCGACATTGTCGTTTTGGTGTCCCTACTTCTTGTCTTTTTGATAATTCGACATAAATTGAGGAATGCAACGGCAAGGAAAGAGGAAGTTACAAGTTTACACGAGATGGTCTATCATGAAACTGCCTATGTGAAAGCTCAAGCCATCGTGGAGTACAGTTACTATTCCAAGCTCCAATTTGTTGTTTGCTTTGCCCCTACCACCACCTGTTGTTCTCAGTGCAAATTTGTTCGTTACTGGTTCGTTTCTATTTTCCCCTCTTATAGATAGATTTAATTTTTGACCTAATTCATGCAAATAAAAATGTAATTGGGGGGTTCTTTTATGGTGGTTGTTAGAGAGTAGAAGCAACTGAATTAGTTTTGAGAATTTATACTTAAGAGTAATTGTAGCTGTTGAAGATGAATTGAAAGGTGAAAATAAAAAGTTACTTCGACTTTGAAGGGATAATGGTGGGATAAATATTTCAAGGAAGATGTTTAAAGTCTTGAATTTTGATGGAAAAATGATTAGGTTTTCACACTGTAGTTGTCTTCTTCTAAGCATTATTGGCAGGAGTGGTATTGTGGTCAGATCGACGATGAGGAGTGAGGGAAGGGAGCGGTGGTGGGGGTTGGACACAACAACGACAACAGTTAGAGGGGAAGAGAGAAAAAGGAGAAGAACAAATAAAATGAAAAAAAAAAAATTTTGTTTTTATAGATGACATTATCAATGATCTCGTGCTTATGTGGTTTGATTTACGATCATCCCAGGTTTATCGTTAAAATTAGACTGATTTCTGAAAAAATCGTAACAAAACCCATAATATTGAGGGTATTATCGACAATTACACCTTTAATATTTAATTTTCTTTTTTCCAATTTAATAGTTAAATTACTCTCCTTTCTTAATTTAATATTTAAAATATGCTTATATTTTTAATTTATTTTTAACTGACATTAAAAAAAACTGTTGACTGATCACAAAACCTCACATGGTGTTTTTTTGTAAAAAAAATAATATCAAATGTATATAAACATTAAAAAATATAAAAATATATAAATAAATATATAAAAGTTCAAATATATAAACTAGAAAAACATATAAATTATTAAAATTAATATAAAAATGAAAATAAATTAGTTGAAATTAATAATATTATAAAATGTAAAAAAATTAAAATTATAAAATTCTGTAAAAAGTTTTAAAATTTTTAATTATAAAAATTAAAAATAGGTTAATTAGGTTTTAACTAGGTGAATTAACTTGAATTAAGGTTAATTAGGTATAAGGATTAGATTGAATATAGTGTGAAAGTTTAATTATAGATTAAAGAAAAGTTGAGAGATTAAATGAGAAAATAAACAATAAGTAACACTTGTATAGTAAAAAGTAAATACAAGTGTATGGTAACAATAAAATACATTTGTACAAATAATATACATAAGTATAAAACAGTTATAAATGTAAATACTTAATATTTAAGTATATAATATAATAATAACTAAATAAAAAAATAAATCAAATTGAGACAATTGTATGGTAAAAATAATATACATGTGTAATAAATATATACATACATTTGTAATAGACATATATACTTATTTATTATTTAAAAAAATATTATTATATTATATTCTATAAAGTAAATAAAAGATAGAAAAGAAACATATTATTGAAACAGAGGAACAGGGAGAGAAGAAAAGAAAGAAAGAGGAAAGGAAAAATTAGGGTTTCAAGGTTTGAAGCTTAAGTGGTAAGTCAATTTAGCCCATTTTCTTGTAATTTTGATGTTTTTAGAATCCTAGAACAAAATACTACTTGATTTAAGTTGAAATTTTGAAAGTTAGTGAATTTTTAGATGTTGTTCATGTTGAATAAATTGAAGAATTAGGGATTAAATTGATAGAATTTCAAGTTAGAATAGAAATATGGATTGAGCTGTAAGTTAAATTATAAGTTTTGAGTAATAGGGATTAAATTGAAAGAATTTCAAAATTAGGGTTTTATGATGAAATTAGGGAGTTGAAATTAGTTTAAAGTGAAAATTTAATAAAGATATGGAATTAGTTTTGTAGAAATAAAGTTAGTATTGGTTAAGGATTAAATTGGAATTTAGGCAAAAGTTGTGTATAAATTGAAATATCCAATGTTAAATTGTGTTGTATTGATGATTTTCAATTACTTTAATTCAGTAGCAAACGTTGAGCCTGAGACCTCGGCTAGGAAAGGAAAAGACAAAGTCAACGAGGATTAGCTCGGAAATTACGGTTTGTATTTCTATAATCCGAATCTAATAATTATTTGTTATATTTATTATTTATTATACATGGTAAGTGAAACTAATGTGAGTATTGGTATTGTTGATATTGAATTGAATGAAAGTGAATTTGTGATTAATGTGAATGTGGATGTTGGATATTGATTGTATTGAAATATGAAAAGTGAATTGAGTTGAATTATGAGTTTATGTGATTATTTGAATTGAAAATTTAAAAGTGATTTGGAAACCCTATTAACCGTATCGGGCTGAGTCGGATATGGTTGGCATGCCATAGGATTGGAAGTGTTCAGGGATACTTCGACCTCGAGTCAATGAGACACTGGGTGTCATATTATTACTTCGGATAAATTCGATGAGGTACTGGGTGCCAACTTACTTCGGCATGGCCGATGAGACATTAGGTGTCAATCTATTACTTCAAATTATCCAATGAGGCACTGGGTGCCATACTGGTGTGTTTTGGTTGGATCCGTGTATCCGCCTAAGTCCGAGTCTTGTTAATAGGGGTAAATAAATGAATTGACAATATGAATGATTTTGAATGATTTTGAACATGAAATGGATTGGGATATTGAATTGAGGTATGAAATTGAAATGTAAGAACCAATGGGTTAATGAAATGGATATTGATATAGTGATATGATATATGTATTTTATTGAGAAAAGCTATTTGAATAACAATTATGAAATTGAAATAGTAAGAGAAGAGAATTGAAAATGTTATGAATGATTGTTTATGAAATTGATTAATTATTTGAATGATTTTTGTTATATGTGTTTAAATATATATAAATATTATAAATTCTTATTTAATAATTATTCGGATTATAGAAATACCACTGAGTTTTATACTCAGCGTACGGTTTATTTCTGTGCGCAGGTTAGGTAAAAGTCAAATTGTCGAATTAGCATCGAAGGCCGATCCCGAACTCATTGTGATAAAGTACTTTTCTTTTGGTATATGGCATGTACTTAGGATGTTGAATTTGTCATTTTGGGATATGGATGTAAATGTTGTTATAATATGATAAGAGTCATACATATATATATATATATATATATGAGAACATATTTTCTATGTTTAAGAAATTAAGTGATGTGTTTTGGTTGAAATTGGCATAAATTTAGGAAAAATTTTGAAATTTTGCGAAAAATTCATTGAGTTTCCAATTGAGTCTTGGTTTAATTTTAAAACGTATTTTGGGCCTCAAGGACCCCCAAAAGGGACTATATAATTAATTTATGTAATGCATGTTTATTGAATTGTGTAATATTTGTATTTGTTCTGAAATGTCCGATAATGCTCCGTAACCCTGTTTCGGCGACGGATAGGGGTTAAGGGGTGTTACAATTTTATATTAGTTTAACAAATTAAACTAGAAATGTTACTAAATTTTATCATAAAAATTATAAATTCTATAAAAGAAATCAAATTTAAAAACCTTTGAAAAAAATTAGGGGTAAACATATATTTTTTTAACACTAATTATTATATCAAAATAAAAAAAAAATTAAAACCTAAAGGAGCTTAAAGGAAATTTCACAAAAAATTAGGGAGGCAGGCCCTGTTAATCCCTAAATTCGCCTTTACCTAAAATGATTAATCAACAACTAATAACAGTAAAAGACAAGTAATCACACCATTACTTAAAAAATATTATTAATAATATATTTTTAAAAAATAATAATATTTTTTATGAAAATATAAATGGTTGACTGATTAATAAAATAACTTTAGCTTTATCCAATAATGCATTTAGAATCAACAAGGAGAAAGGAATGTTTTAGATTTTAGATTTTTTATAATTTTATAATTTTTTATATGTTTAATTATTTCATGTATATATATGAAGAGTTTATATATGATTTTTATAATAGTATTATTAATTTCAACTATTTTTTTCATTTATTGTAATTTTTATTTTCATATATATATTTTTAATTTATACGTGTTTCTAGATTATATATAACTTTTTTTTCTAAAATTTTATATATTTATTAATGTTAATATTTATTTGGTAAAAGAAAATACTTATTTTTCTAGAAAAAACGACACGTGATGCCATGTTAAAAAATTAACTGAAAAACTATGATGGAGCATATTTTAAATATTAAATTAGAGAAAAAAAGTTATATACCAAAATAAGAAAAATTGAGTACATTTCAACTCTCAAATCGTAAATTAAGCCTTCTTGAAGCCTTCGCTTGAATGCTGATGTTGGGTTTCGTGAGACCAATGAGATCTAAGGGCTAGAAGTAGTTTGGGTGTATGATTGTGATATAGACACGTTGATGGACTAGGCTGATGGTTGGACCATAGATGCTGGGCTTCTACTTGGCAAGGTAGGGGTGTTGACTCACCAATTACGTGGTGAGACAAGGCAGGCAACCAATCGTCTTTGACGAAATGAGACGATCATTTAATTTGTTGAGACAAGGCAGTTGTTTCTTACATTAAGAAAGACCCGAGGAAGGAAAATACTCCTAAATTATTCATTATGTCTTACTAAGTTTTTTTTTTTTTTTTTTTTTTTTTCCAAATTATGTATTTTTTTAATTAGGATAAAAATTATAAATAAGGGTAATGAGTTGATTAGATTGAGATTGACTTTAAGTGAGAAATTTATTTTCTAAGTAGTTGATCAAGTTTACTTTAAGTAGGACTGAACTTGTTGAAGGTTGTTATTCTATTGTATTTCAATTAGGATAAAAATTACACATAATCTATAAAGTAGGTTGCTATATCGCACAACAGAGTGTGCTTTTTATTAGTGTTTTTCTATGAAATTTTGAAAGTTGGTTATTGTGTATTCAAATACCTTTTACTTTGCCATTCATTGAAGAGTTAATCTTGATTGTATTGTGAGGTTTTGTGGAGAGTGATTGTGACAATTTGGGTTCGACTTTGGGGCTGCAATTATCCATCGTGAGAAGGTAAATTGGGCTTAAGTCAATAGTTGTACTAAATGAATTAGTGAATAAAATCATTCTCTAAGCAATGTTACATATACGTATGATTGGTGAATCCAAACTGCATTAACAAAGTTTGTTTGCATGTTCTTTATTTGTTTCAATTTTTTATTACTCTACTCATAAGATTTGAGTCATATTCTCTGTTCTAACAAAAGATAGAACAAAATTGTTTGGAATAGTTGCAAACCAAGTAATCTCAATTGGTATGAAAGCTTGACTTCAAACATACATTAAAGGGATCCTAACTATGGTTTGCAGTAATGCAATCCAAAAAGAAATGTCACTCTGTCTCATGTCCATCTTTGGTAATTGAAGTGCAAGATTGAAGTAGGGACGATAATGTTCCTTTCAATAGTTTAGAGAAAGCTTACCCGTCAATGATGGAGATTTGAAATCAATTGTGTCAATTAAATCATGCCTTTGAAGATGAAAATGTTAGAATCAAAAGTTAATATTTAAATATTGCTGAATATATTATATCTCATTGTTACAAGTTGATGAATGATCAAAGATGGAGAAAGACAATGAACGCTCAATCTAATGTTGCAACAATTGATCAAATAGTACCTAGAAACATATATGTAATAAGGAGAAAGGAAAATTTGTATGTCATTATTGTGGGGTAGCTGGACACATTAGTCCTTATTGTTATTGATGTGTGATTGGAAGAAATTCAAGACTATTGGAAAAATTGTTACTAGTGAATGGGTGATTTGAATGAGAAAAGATCAATTACGTTTTAGCTATAAAGACCAACAAGTCACTGATGCTTAAGTGAAACATTAGGCTGCAACTCATGAAAATTATATTGAAGAGATATCGAATATGAAACATACTCCATTTAAATTTCATGAAAAAAATTATTTTTATTCCACGAACAACAACCCTAATTGTTGAATATATAGCGCATCATCCCCTTGAATAAAACTTGATGCAAACATACAAGAGGAGAATGAAGTAATGAGGAGCATAACAATGGAGTAAGTAATAATGCTATTGGTCTTTGGTTTCATTTTAAGATTTTTGCTTATACATTGGTTCAGTTATGGTTGATATAAATTATCCTTGATTTGTGAAATTAAGGTTATATTTTTGGAGAGATAAATCTTGATAAAACGATGTATTTATAATTTTGAGGAGAGTAGCGGTGTTCAATTAGATTTTTGTCATTTATTTGGCTAGAGTTATTTGAGACAAGGATGAGATCGATGACAACAATGACTATTTGGAAGACCAAACTGAAGCAAACATGACTATGTTATAATAGAGATTGGAACAAAGTACCATAATTGATATGGGGAGAAGATGGCAACAACAAATGTTTATGTTAATACAGCTGTTGGTTGATGTTCTTGCTGGTTGGAAGTTGTGGTGAATTTATTTTGCTTGGTTTTGTTCTTAAACCTTATTACTTTGTTGGATGTTTATGCACTTTGCTGAAATGATTTAAAGAATATCATATGGTGAGGAGGAGCCTATTTGACACAATTGCCATAAAGGGAAAAAGATTGACAGCATTTATACTTTGTGAGCTGTTTGATGTTGCTGATTACTAAATTGATTGGTGGTGGTGCTTAGCTCCTTGATGATTTGATGACTCAAGGTATAGGGAGTTCCTAAGCATGATACTTGGTAATGCACTTTCTTAGAGGGAGTTATAATTTAGTTCTCTTGTTTGTGTATTAATCATTTGCTTCATGGTTTTACCAAATGTTAAAAGAGGGAGATTGTTAGAAATTTTGACTGTTGTTTCTATTGTTTCATGTTCTGTTCGAACTACAATTAGAACAATGAGTTTAGAGTAGCCAAAGTATATATTGTTTTGTTGACAATTTTGACTTGTATAAAGATAATATTGGTTATTTATATTAAGCAGTGAATGGAGGATGTGTCGAACATGTTTTTATGAACAATGAAACTAGATTTAAAAGAGTTTTAATTCTTTTTTATGTGGTGGCATGGTTGAAGGAATTAAAAGAGTTCAACTCGACTATAATTCTATATTTGCTTTCTTAAAGGATAAGAAGCTTATCGGATTGAGATCATTTTCAAATGGAAAACTTATCTACTAAGTAGTTGATCACGTGTACTTTAAGTAGGATTGAACTTGTTAAAGGTTGTTGTCCTATCCTATTTCAAATCGGTTGTTATATCGCATAATAGAGTGTGCTTTTTATTGGTGTTTTTATTAAGATTTTGAGAGCTGGTTATTGTATATTCAAATACCTTTTACTTAGTTATTGTGATTGTGTTGTAATGTTTTGCGGAGAGTGGTTGTGACAATTTGTGTTCGACTTTAAGGGCTACAACTATCTATTGTGAGAGGATATGTTGAACTTAAGCCAATAGTTGTATCAAATAAATTATTGAATAAAATTATTGTCTGAGTGAAACTCCATTGATTATTTCTGTCTTATTCTCTATTTCAACAAAACCAAATAATTTTATTTGCTATTTAAATCCTTACACCTCAAATCTTGTTTAAATTTTTCTTAATTTTCTTTCTTCCTCTAACACATAATACTGATGGGGTGGGTTATTTGGTCTCTAGGGGTTCATCAAATTTGGAGCTTGGCCATAATAAAATGATGTTAAAAACAATTTAAACATAAGGCTTGGAACAGTATTGATGATATTCTCAGGAAAAGTAATGGTTTTGTGGTACAGAAGCATTGTACTGATATTACAAGACACAATCATTTTCTTGGCAGTAAGCAAACATGATTAACCTGAATGGATGGGTGTCTCCCTCTTACATCCTTGTGCTCCTCAAAGGTCAAACCACAACCCCAAGTCTTAGATAAGGCCTGGCTGAAGTATTAAAAAGTTGTCTGAGTGTTATAACCCTCCAACATTTATTTTAACCACCAATATTCATTTACATCTATTTTAGCCCTTAATTGAAAAACATTTAATCATGCACCTACATTAGATTATTCTGATAATAATTAACTAAGGGTTGGATGATATTTTGTTAGAGAAGTTTTAAATACAAGTATACTCATAAATCAAGAGTAAACTCAAAATTACCAAAATCTCAATATTCCCATTAAGCTAAACTATATTATTTTCTGGGTTGCCTTAGAGCTAGCTGGTTTCACTTGCAGGAGTAAACTTTATTTGGTCCAAAAGCTTAAATATTAATTGTGGAGAAGAAATACTCACTGCGAAAGGAAATACTGCTGCATATTGAAGAACACTGATACGAAAAGACACTGCCAATCATGCAAAATAAAGTTACACTTATTACAAACATAATTAAATATGTAAAAGCATCAAATTTTAAAATAAAGCTAAGACCTTTGAGACAAACTACAAATGGACACTTAAATAATTTAGAATATTTTGTAAAAAAATTTAATATTTTCTAAGTTTAACACAATTAAATTTTTTTTATTTTTTATTTTTTAATATTCCAACTCAAAACCTTATTTAAGAGGAGTCGAAGAAGTTATTAATAAATTTGCATGTTGCTTCCCATCCATCTTACATAAACATCCAAATCCCAGCTTTTAATGGCTTTGACATGCGTTTACTTGTTTTGTTTTCTAACCCTAAACCCCAAAACAAAAACAAGAAAGAAAGGGAGGGTCAGAGCAAGCAGAAGTGGGCGTATAAAAAGCCTACTGAATATCAATCATCCCCAAAGTTTTAGCACAAAATTGGAACAAGGGCGTGCTTTGCTGTTGTGATGCAGATTAAGTCAGTGATGGTGGGGGGCCTCTTTTCAAACAACTGGCTTCCCAAAATTTACCTAAAGCGTTAGTGTTTTGATTGCAATACCAATCATTTCACCATTCACGTGCTCAATTCCAACCTTAATATAACCAAAGATGCTGCTCAGTCTCTCAATCATAACCAAAGATTTTCCCTTCATGCTTTGTTTTTTTCCACCTCTCAAAACACAAGCTTGCTTTAATGTTGTTGTTTCTGCATGAATTTGTACTATTTCTATTATGCATTCATATCTCTGAAAATCATGTTGAAGAGTTTTTTCAGACAATCAAAGCTCACATCTTACATTTTTTGTCACTTCTGTTTAGGATTACATGTAGCTTCAGAATATATGTAATGCAATTGACGATAAAAGTTGGAGAGAAGCAGAAAATCGAAAAGTTGAGAGAAGATTTGCCAATTCAATAACTCTTTCTGAAATATCATTTAATTATTAATATGCTTTTAAGCAGTCCTTAGTGTAAATACTTTTTCAAATAATAATTGAACACTCGAATCGTGGCTAATAGCATTGTTTTATTTGTAATTTATTTTATTAAATGTATTTTATTTTTTGTTAATCTACGAGAATACATGCATAGTTTTGTAGACATGGATGTAGGAAATTGCACAATTCTTGGATGATAGGCTGTATCATGCAAATAATAATAAATGAGAATGCACATATATATATATATATAAGTTTGTCACAACTTTTACATTCTTTGAAAGTATATATATAAGTTTAGATGCGAATTTATAATTTAAATTAATTTGTAACCATGCAGCAATTAAAACACTTTTTTTTTATCATATATATTTTTATATATCGTTTGATATGTTGAAGAATATTAAATTTAATATAAACAAATTGCGATTATTATTGACTATATGTGATATACAGATGAAAAATGGAGTTGACATCGAAGACGAGCCATTGCTGATGAGGTGTAGGAAGGCAAATATACACTGGGGGAGCGTAATGGAGACCCAGGGGTACATCGCCCCCTAAAATGGTAAATTTATAATTTAGGTCTTTTATAATTTATAAAATTTTAAATTAATAATGGTAAAAATTACATTTTGGCCTTCCCAAAATGATATAAATTTGATTTAACTCTTTGAAAATTATAAAGATATAAGCTATTGAAATGATGAAATTGTATTTTTACTATCATAAAAATATATAATTTATTTCTACTCTCCCAAAAAATTTTTAGACTCCGCCACTACAAATATGTTTTCGTTTAAGATGAAATTGTAGATTTTGAAAGTTCAAAAGTTTAAGTTTGATGGTAAACTTTATTTTACTGCTCGTATTTTTTAAAAGGGTTAATATTTAATTTCATCCTTGATTTATACTATTGAATTAAAAAATATAATATATTTACTTTTTGTCTTGGAGGGTTGCAGATTTCAACAAACATACTTAATGTTAATCTATTCCAATTTACTAATACACATGGCAATAAATTATTGGAGGAGGGTATATAGAGGGTCACAAATAAGGGTATAGAATGCTTTGAAATTAAAAAAGTAGCAAATTATTAAAAATAAAATAAATAATTATTTTAAAGGATACTTACTTCTATCCTAAAACTTTCTTCTAAATGAGTAATGCCAAATTTAGGGCAAAGCAAAAGTAGATTATTTGACTAATACAAGGGTTTATTAATATGAAATAAATTAAATATTCTTAATTATCTTGAATTATTAATGAATACTAGAATTTTCACAACAAAGAAACAAACCACAATTTAAATTTATTTTATTAATTACCATAATAAAATATTTTGTCTTTAATAATGGAAAGTTAATACAAAAAAAAAAAGAAGAAGAAATATTGATGTAGATGCAAATATGTATAATCTTACATTGTTAATGCACTATTATGACTAAGAGGTGAATAAAATAAATAATGGTGCAAAATGAGAAAAAGAAGAAGTTGGGACACCATTATTTTATGTAGCTCATAAAGTAAGCAAATGCCCATTTTAAATGGACCTTTACTTTCCCCTTCCAATATTATATGTTGACATGAAAGGGTACAATGTTAACAGAAGTGTAATAAATATGTCCCTTCCACAAATAGGGCAATGGTCCTTTCTGAGTCTCCATTACCCTAAACTCACACCTCACAATCTTAGCTCCCATGTGATCAAACAAGCTCAATTTTGACAATTTGGAGAGAGTAGGAATCAAATTTTACTCTCTTTTTTTTAATCCTATTTTATATATCATAGTTTTTTAAAGGAATATGAATCAATATCAACTCTTTTTTTTTTAATTTGGAATCATAAAGAAAATATTTTTTATATAAATTTTAAATTTATTTCACTATTTTTTTTTTAATTATCATAAAAGGTTCCATTTTCAAATTTTTTCCTTGCTCTACTTTCAATTACCCCACAAACTTAATTCGACGGCCCATTTATGAGCATTAGTTAGATAAAAGTCCTTTGCTTTTGAAACATTAAATGTCAGAAGGAAAAAAAAGAAAACCTTTTAAAAGGTTATTTATGGGATTCTTTGTGTTTGATGAAATAGTAAGTCATTCTCTTAGAGAACCCAAAAAGAAACCAGAGATGAATCTTTTCCGGGAAAAGAAAATTAGATTTGGACGGGGAAAAGGGGAAAAAAGAGGAAGGGGTAAATTGACTGTTGTGATCTCATAGTTGAAACATACTTACCAGCCATGGATAAAGTCACCATCATTTTAAGCAGCAAAACTAAGATTAATTAATGGTAATAATGCATTATCTTACAGACATGAAAGGGAAATCTTAGCTGACGTTAATCACTAATCACCCGTCCTTTTCTAAGCCTAATAGTAATGACAACATAGTAGGATAATTTGAAGAAAAAGTTCAAGAAAAAACACACACACACACACACATTAATGGCTGAAAAATATTCCTCGAGTTGTAGTTTGATCAGTAAGTCCACATGCAATCGAACTCAGATGAACCAATGGATATCTTAGCACCCGCACCGGAACCGTTGTTACCTTCCTCGGATACAGCGCCGAAGTTCAATGGTGAACCACCGTGAAGTGGCGGTGCTGCTGCCATTGTCGGCTGAGAGAAAAAGAAAGGGAACTGCAAATTCTCCTGTAGAGACCTCAAGCTAGGGAATACTGAAACACCGGGATTTCGCGAATACCTTGAGATTGAATCAAAACCGTTGTTGATCATTTGGGGTGATGGTGGTGGCATTGCTAGGTCGAAACCCGGGTGGAAGAGAGGTGGGGTGGTTGTGGAAGTGGCAGCAGCGGAGGCAGCTGCAGCAGCAATGGTGGAGAAACAGGACACGTGCTCAGATTGTGTATGGCTGTCGTAGGAGCAGCTGTCAAGAGAGAGGTGGAAGAGAGATGGAGGAAGGAGAGCTAGGTTCTTGGTACAGAGCAATGGAGGCACTCATACGGCCAGTCTTCCTTGCTCCGCCGCCATTGCTGCTGCTTGCACCATTGCCGGAACCACTCTTCTGAAAAACCCTGGATATAACCCATTCATCCTGCAACGATAAAAACTTGCATATTTTTAGCCAAATAAAGAAAAAACATTGCTTTTCCTGCAAGTAAATTGGGGTTAATGCAACAGTGAAAGCACTGGAAAGATAACAAAGATTAGTGAGATTCAGTTAATTGCCAAAAGTCCAAATGGTAAAAAACACTTTTTAAGAGATTATATTTACAGTAAGATCTTTGCATTTTCAGTGTTCCTGAAAAACAAGGCTGAAAAGCTTAAAGAGTAAATGCATAAAAAACAGTAATAGAACAGTGCTTTGAACACAGATTATTGAGTTTCAGTTCACTGAACAAGTAAGAATCATTGCTTCAAACAGGCTATAAACATACTTACTGTAAAAAAAGAAAATAACCCTTAGCTTTTTCATAAGCAATAAAACGAGAAATGTGAATTTGGTTATTTCATTGGAATGAGTGCGAAGGAAAAAAAATTAATTGCTTTTATAGAACAATGATGCAGAAAAAATGTGGGCATTTAAATCCCAATGAAGACAAAGGTTTTTATATTTGACTGCAATGCAGTGTGCAAATGGTATTTAGATTTCCCAACATACCTTTTCCAGCTCCTTAAATGAAACAACAGCATACGGTAACATAATAAATGTAATAAAGTACTGTGTTATACGCATACAGCATTGCTTGAGAGCAAATTTCAGCTCTCAGGAAGCAAAGATGAAGCAAAAACAGTACGGACACAGTTACCAGATGAACCAAAGATCGACCATGAAACAAGAAAGTAAAACACAGCATAAAGAAGCAATTAAGTGAGAGAAAGAGAGGGGAGACCTTTGAGCTTCTGGAGAGATAATGGTAAGCAAATTTTCCTTCTAGGCGATATTCATGCATGACCCAGTTGCTTTTTTCTCCTTTAGGAGCTCTACCTCTATAAAAAACAAGGGTTTTCTTCATCCCAACAAGTGCACTCGTCTTTGAGCTGTAAATCTCCCTATCTTTCCCAGTAGCTTTCCAATAACCAGCTTCAGTAGCTCGGTTAGTTCTCAACCCAGTTGGGTATTTCCTATCTCTTAAACTAAAAAAATACCACTCTTTCTCTCCCATCTTTGCTTTCTCTGCCATATTCCATGTCCAATGCATAAAAGAAAGAAAAGAGAGAGTTATAAACAGTATGATTACATTAACGAATTTTATGTGTAAAAAAATGAAAAGGTAGTCCAGAAAAGTGTTAATGATTACATACCAGGAAGTTCCCAAGGCTCACACTTGTTAAGGTCAACTTCAGCTATAGCTCTACCAGTAAAGCTACTATCAAGAACTTTCTTCAACAGGTAGTAAGTAATAAGCTCTTCATCAGTAGGATGGAAACGAAAACCAGGAGGTAAATGTGTATCACCGTTGTCAAAATGATGGTAACTGTCCATTTTCAAAACACTTAAAAACCTGGAACCAAAAACAACTAAGAACCCTACACTTCAACACCAAAGCTAAAACATCATGAAATGTACAAAGGGAAAAAAGGGTTTTGAAGCTGAAGAGGAATGGGAAGAAAAGGAAGGGAGGAGGGGTTGTTTTATGGGGTGTGACAATGGGGGTGAGGGGGGAAAAGGGATTTGATGAATCGCGTGACAGAGGAAAGAGAGGCAACAGTAAATATTAATAATATTAGAAGATTAGGGGGTGGGGGATAATTTGAAGCTGGGAAAATCTGTGTTGTTTCTCTGCAGTGTCCTGTTGCGAAATCTTTCTCTTTTCTTTCTAAGGAGGAGAGATAGGGAGAGGGGGTATGGATTATGATGAGAGAGGGGGTGATGTATGGGGGGATTAGAGTATGCGTGCGTGCGTGAGAAAGTGTGCAGGTATTCCCTGTCCTGTCAGTGTAAGAAAAATGAAAGGAGAAAGTAAAATTTCTTTTTCTTTTCTTTTTTCTTTTTAAGAGACAAGAAAAGAAAAGGGTGAGAGATTGATTTTGAGAAAGTAATGTTATTTATATAATGTAAAAATGTAATGAATCGATAAAGCTGTTTCATATCTCTTCTTGTCAGAACAGTACAAAGATTAAAAATTATACACACGCCACTCCTTCTCTTCGCTTCCCTTCCTCTACTAAAAAAACTAAAATCCTTTATTCACTTTCTTAACTACAAAGTTGATACTTGATGCCAAAATTACACCCAAAATCATAAATGTATACTTTATTTATTTAATTTCAAACAGTAACATTAAATTATCTTTCAAAATAGCTAACACTAGTTTTAAATTAACTCCTCAATTACATTTAAAATCTAAAAAAAAAACTTATAACTTTGTATTAAACTATTCAACAGTATTAAGATTTTGGAGACATCATTTACAATTGCATTCCAGTAATCTCTCCACTGTTTTGCCTTTTATCCTAGCTAAGAAATACATCGAACCAGAGCTTTCTCCCTTCTCTTTCAACTTTATGGTTTACTTCTTCTTACAATTCGGTTTAAACTCAAAACCCTAACAAAAAGGCTTTCTAATCTTTATCCATCGTTGTCAGATGGCCATTTGACTCTAATATGTTCCTCTTCTTAGCGAATCTTTCTCGTTGACCTTTTTCCATTAAGCCTTTGTCACCTGAAACTTTTTGACTAACTCCTGGCTGATTCCGGTACGTTTAACTCTCCTTTTGTATTTCGATTCTCTTTTCCTTGATTTTATTACGCCCCTCTATTTCTAGAGGTCTTATTTGGGACTCATTGAAACAAAAGATTTTCTTCATTTTTGTTATTTTTTATATTTTTGCTTGATTTGATTGTGGTTGTGGTGATATTTGGTTATCAATTCAGGGTAAGAGTGTGTGAATAACTTGATTGTGGATCTTTTTGAGTTATGGTTTTGGTCAAAAGGTAAATGATAAGTCAGTTAAGAATGAAAGGTTGTTGAGTTGGTTGGGTAAGAGGTGAGGCATCGGGTTGACAATGGTTTTACTAGGGTTTGAGGCTTGAGTTATTGCTGATACTATTTGTATTATCGGGTTGAGTGACCAAAGTGTAGAGTTGTAAACTTACTAATAGTTTAGTGACCAACTTGTAACTTATTAAAATTGAGTGATCAAATTATAAATTTACATATCTCCACATCTAACATCATTTAGCAACTTAACAAGCTTGTGACCAACTTGAAACTTTCAAATAGTTTCGTGATCGATTTGTAACTTTTTGGAATTGAGTGACCATACCATAAACTAACTAATCGTTGAGTGACCTTAGGTGTAGTTTATCCATAAACAATATATAACACTCTGTTATGTATTACTCACAAATAAGCAAGCAATTTGACATTGTTAATGAGAAACCTATTGATAATATAAACACTTTGGGCTTTTTAACCAAGCTCTTGAGGATTGCTTTAGTTTGCATAATTCTTTACCTAAATTGGACACTAGTTTTTAACTTTGACTATGTTGTTAATATTGGAAAAATCTCGGTTTGAAAATAGTTTTCTTGCATAGCAGAAAATTAAAAATTTAAAAATAGACCAGGTTTGTGATATTTATAACAATAAACCTTAACCGAATTTATAACAATAAATCTTAACCGAATTCGTACATATGTTTTCGGCTTAGCAAACGTTCGTTGTTCCCGATTTTCAACCAAATGATCTTCTTCGCTATTCTCGTACCACGAATTGCTTCGAGTGTGAGCCTGAACCAGTTGGATCGAAACACAAAACTAGAAAAAGTTATCTCTCTTTTTGGGGTGAAAACAAAAATTCTCTCTTCTTAATAGAAATCGGTAGAATTTTTATTCTAGAAAAATATATGTAATAGTTGATAATAAATTCTCTCTATTTTTCAGCAGAATAACAATCTCTCAAAAGTTGTTTTAATAGCTCTATCGATGCCATTTATTTATCGGAAGAGAAAGTAGAACCCTTGTTGAGTTGTAGTGGTTTATTTAAAATAGAAAAACAACATTCTACTTAGAATAAGACTAGGGTGGACGGCACACTCTAGTATTCCTACTAGAGTTGCCACCCCCCTTTCATGTCCATAAGGGGTTTTTGGGCCACTCTTACATCTGGTCCAATTACGAGTACTTCCTGGACCTTTTTGACCCAGTACCTTGTAATATGATTCAACCCAATTCAGTTTTTCTATTTCCCAAAATAAACTTTAATATTTATATATAAAACAATTCTCTCATCCCTATTTACCCCTAGTAAAAATTTGACGATTTTGCCCTTGGTAAAAATTCGAGAAAATATGTTTAATATTTCACAACTCAACATGTTTACTATGACTGAATGGTTTATTTTCATTTTCGGGCCTCAAAACAGTCCAAAAGCATAAACTCATTCTTCTGATCATGTTTTACGTAATTAATATAGGATTCCAATTGGATCATTTCTATTTTTATTTTCATTTCCAATTTTGAAAACCTACATTCATTTTCAAATGATTCCATTTATCCATTTCAGATGAGGAGAATGGTCTGCTATTTATAGGATTTTCTGAATGGGCAAAATGGTAAATACACAATAACAGAAAGTATATTTTCAAATTTTCTACAACTGAAAATATTATAAAAATAATTAAAAACAAAGAAAAATAAATAAATTTTATCAAAAAACGAACACACGGGGTATGTGTTGTAGACACGTGTTAACACGAATACGGACACGGATCAGGCCGGACGGTGACGACGTACGTGTGTTGGGCCTTTACCCCCAATTACTTAATGAAGGTAAGAGGCAATGCTATATTTAAACCCTCTTAGAAGCCTTTTCTCAACTAATGTGAGATTACCCACTTTGCATTACCAACATTCCCCCACTAATGCAAAAGAATTGGAATTTTTTTGTAAATATGAGAAAAGGTAAAACCTGAGAAGAGCAACAGCAAAATTAGCAGCTTAAGCACTAATATCTTGTGGATTTCAACTAGTACGTAGTGAAATGAGTGATTATTCACTTTAACAAGTGAATGAATCTTGAACTTGTTATGATAGGGGTTAACTCATGACATACGACTAATATCAGATTCAATTGATATTCTATGATAAATCAACAAATTTTAGCCAATAAACCTTTGGACGTTGGTAAGTGCTCTAGAAAGACTTCACAATGTCTTTTATAGAAGGTAGCTAGTTCTTCACACTTACGTAGGTAATTTCATCAAGTCTATCTCAATATAGACTACCCGAATCATGACTATGAAATCATTAAGAGCATTTATTAAGCTCATCCTCTCAAATTTAAATTGGGTGAATTCATCAAGTCCGTCTCAATAGGACCACCCTAACCTTGGCATACGAATTCATTAAGAGTATAAACTTAACCTTATACATGTACATTGTTCAACATTGGGATAGGTAAAATGTATATTATGAGTCTTTCCATGGTTTCATTTAACCACCTTGAACTTAGAAAACTAAGTTGGGTATCCACCATAAATTCCTCAACGACTAGGCTTAAGACCCATCCTCCTCGACAAATCAAGAACCATTTTCCTACTTAACCCTTTGGTCAGTGGATCAATTAGGTTCTTTTCAGACCTTACGTATTCCAAAGCAAGTACTCCATTCTTTATTAAATTTCTCACAGATTTGTGTCTTATTCGAATATACCTCTTTTTACCATTGTAAGCTTGGCTTTTAGCAACGCAAATTATGGTTTATAAGTCACATAATAAATACACGAGAGATGTTGGGTTTTCCCATAAAAGAATCTCTGCAAGTAGATTTCTAAGCCACTCGAATTCTTGCCCAGCTAAGTCAAAAGCTATAAACTATGATTCCATCGTGGAGCGAGCAATACAGATCTATTTAGTAGACTTTCAAGAAATAACTGCTCCACCAAAAGTAAAGACATACCCTTTTGTAGAGCTAACTTTATCATCATCCATAACACTGACCTTGAAATCAATGGGTGTTTAGGTCAAAATCGAATTCGAATAACAGGTCTTATGATTGAGGGATAGTGGGTGTCTGATACCAAGACTATCCATCAGCATATTGTGGATTTCTTTAAACACCTCTTTAGATACGTGAGCGTGAGTTCTTTGTCTGATAAATATTCCTTTTATTGTCCTAATTTATTACCGAAAAGTGTGAGAATCTGACCGCGGAAGTTAGTATGGAGAAAGTTAAATCAACGTTGTTTTCTATGAAAGCCCTTAAAGCCCAGGGACCAGATGGCATACAACTAATTTTTTTGTAGCGAAAATAGGATACTGTTAAATATACTCTCTTTCAATTTGTGCAATAGGCCTTTTCTATAGGTAAGTTCGATAAGAATATTTTAAATGTATTTATTGTCCTTATCTCTTAGGTTATTAATGTTGATAACATGACTCTATTCCGTCCTATCAGTCTATTTAATAATTCTTATAAGGTGCTTTCTAAGGTGTTGGTTTACAAATTACATCCTATTTTGCAACATGTTATTGAACCCTTTCAGAATAGTTTCTTGGTAGGAAGAAGTAATCTGGATAATATATTGATTTCTCAAGAAGTGATTCATTCGATGATGCGTTTGCAAGGCCAACAGAGGGATATGATTTTCAAAATTGATCTACTCAAAGCATATGACAGTGTGAGTTGGGAATTTTTACAAGAGTTTTTGGTGGATTTCGGAGTGCTTAGGGGTATCATAGAACTCATAATGTTTTGTGTATGCTCGAGTAAAATAACACCCATTTGGAACGGTCAATGACAAGATGAATTTCAACTTGTGAGGGGTTTGTGTCAAGGAGACCCGCTTTGGCCATATTTATTTATCCTTGCGATGGAAAAGTTATCTCATATGATATTGAAACGGGAAGTCAATTGTTATTGGCAACCTTTCAAAATTTCTATGCAAGGACCAACTTTGTCCCATCTTTTCTTTGCCGATGACTTGCTACTTTTTGCAAAGGAGATAGAGACAAGTGCGAGTGGTAAAAGATTATCTTAAATAGTTCAGTTTAGCGCCAGGTCTGACTATTAATTTGGAAAATTCCAAGCTCTTTATCTCGCCTAATATTCGTGCAGCGGTCGCTTATTGTTTAAGTCAAGTATGTGGCATTCCTTTAACTGAGGACTTAGGAAAATATCTAGGGGTGCCCTTCATTCATAAAAGAGTCTCCAAGTATTAGATATGTTTGAATAAGCCTCCATTTGTTACTGGAAGTTGTTAGCTATTTTCTTATTTTTGGTTGTTAGCTGCTTCCTTATTCTCAGTTGAGTAGTTGCTAAAAATCAGAAAAGTATTTTGCTGCAGTTTGTTAGTAAGCTTAACTAAATATATGTGTCAAGCACATTAATAAAATGTTGTAGTACTTTTAATTAAATACTTTAGCACCTGTTTTTCTTTCTAACATTCTGGTATCCGAACCAGGTTTAGGCCTGGTAAAACATAGCCCCAGCTAGCTAAAACTAAGAGAGAAAGAGAGTAATGATAATAGAAAATACGTTCGTGCAACCTGCAATTCCTAAGTTTAATGGTCACTATGATCATTGGGCAATGTTGATGGAGAATTTTCTACGTTCAAAAGAATACTGGAGTTTGGTGAAAACTGAAATTTCAGTTGCACTTGTTGGAACGACATTTACCGAGGCGCAGCAGCGTCAATTTGATGAGCAAAGACTTAAGGACCTGAAGGTGAAAAACTATCTTTTTCAAGCTTTAGATCGATCCATTCTCGAGACGATTCTCAAGAAGGAAACATCCAATGACATATGGGACTCCGTAAAGAAGAAATATCAATGTTCGACGAGGGTTAAGCGAGCTCAATTACAGGCATTGAGAAAGGAATTTGAGACACTCCACATGAAGGCTGGTGAGACTGTGAATGATTATTTCGCACGTACACTTACTATTGCGAACAAAATGAAAGCTAATGGTGAAAAAAAAAGTGACAAAGAAGTTGTGGAAAAAATATTGTGATCCATGACAACAAAATTCAATTATGTGGTTTGTTCTATTGATGAGGCACAAGACACTAGCAACCTGTCCATAGATGAATTACAAAGCAGTTTGCTAGTGCACGAGTAAAGGATGATTAGCCTAGAAGAGGAACAAGTTTTGAAGGTGACATATGGGGATTCTTCTACTCGAGGACAAGGTCGTGGTGGCTATCGAGGACGAGGTTGAGGACGTGGAAAGGCAAACTTTGACAAATCCATTGTTGAGTGCTTTAATTGCCATAAATTAGGGCACTTCTAGTGGGAATGTCAGAGCAAGGAAAGCAATCATACAGAGATTTCTGAAGAAATACTGCTCATGGCATGGGTTGGTCAACTCGAGAGTGACAATTGGTTTTTAGACTCCTGTTGCAGTAATCACATGTGTAATAGAAAAAAATATTTTGCAAACTTCAATGAGCAATTTGCAGAGAATGTGAAGTTAGGAAATGATGCTACCTTGGTGGTGAAAGGTAAATGGAATCTGCGGCTACAGATCAACAATCAAATACAGGTAATAATAGAGGTTTTTTATGTGCCTAATTTGAAAAATAATTTGTTAAGTGTTGGTCAACTTCAAGAGAATGGCTTAGCTGTGCTTATTCAACACAACAGCTGCAAGGTTTATCATCCTGAGAGGGGTGTTATCATAAAATCTGTGATGTCTTCAAATCGCATGTTCAAAATTACAGCATTGTCTCTACCATCTGGTACAACTTGCTTCAATACAATAACTGAAGATGTTGGTCAATTATGGCATTGTTGCTATGATCATCTGAGTTTCAATAGACTCAACACTCCACAACAAAAGGAGATGGTTTTTGGTCTACCACAGTTGACAAAACCATCAAGAGTGTACAAGGAATGTCTGAATGGAAAGCAACAAGGAGATCCATTTCCTAAGAAGAGTTCATAGAGAGCTAAGCTACCGCTGCAATTGATTCATTCTGATTTATGTGGCCCTGTTCAACCAATGTCTAACAACAACAAGAGGTACTTCATCACTTTCATTGATGATTATAGTAGAAAGACATGGATTTATTTTTTACATGAGAAATCAGAAGCATGTAAATTCTTCAAGAAATTCAAAGTTAAGGCCGAATGTGAATCGGGTCGGCAAATTAAGTGTCTCCGAACAGATCGTAGCGGTGAATTTACTTCATCAGAATTTTCAAATTTTTGCGAAGAAAATAGGATAAAAAGGCAGCTTATTGCTCCATATTCACCATAACAAAATGGTGTTGCCGAGCGAAAAAATCATACCATTATGAATATGGTTCGAAGTATGATGATCGCAAAAGGTATCCCCAAGACTTTCTGGCCGGAAGCTGTCAATTGGGCAGTACATCTTCTCAATAGAAATCCGACAATAGTAGTGTAGAACAAAATGCCAGAAGAAGCTTGGAGTGGTGAAAACCCTTTTGTGGGATATTTCAGGGTCTTTGGATGTGTGGCTCACGTGTATGTGAGAGATAACTTTCGAACTAAATTGGATAAACGTAGTGTAACCTGCATTTTATTGGGAGTTAGTAAAGAATCAAAGGCGTATCGACTCTATAATCCAAACAATAAAAAGATAATTATTAGTTGAGATGTATTTGAAGAGGACAAAAACATGAATTGGGGAGAAGGATTCACAAGATCAATTCAATCCGAGTTGGATTGGAATGCAAGTGAAAGTAATGTTGAAATGGATGATGATCAGGATGAGAAGGAAATAGAGGAAGACATTGATGACGATTATGATGAAGTTGTCGAGCAAGAAGAAGCCCAAGGACAATAACATTCAATAAGGCAACATAATAAACCTTCTTGGATGCGAGATTATGTAATGGGTGAAGGGCTGTCTGATGATGATTTTGAATCACACTTTATTGTCAGCAAAGAAGATGACCCTGTTCACTTTGAAGAAGCCGAAAAGAATCTAATTTCGAGAAAAGCCATGAAAGAAGAAATTGAAGCTATAGAAAGAAATGGAACATGGGATTTAACTGAGTTTCCAGGGGGTGCTAAAAAGATTGGAGTCAAGTGGATCTTCAAAATTAAGCATGATGAGAATGAAGATGTCAGTAAGCATAAAGCACGATTGGTAGTACGTGGATATACTCAAGAATATGGTATAGATTACATGGAGGTGTTCGCTTCTGTAGCTCGCATGGAGATTATTCGATTGGTCATTGCCATAGCTGCTCATCAAGGATGGTCCATTTACCAATTGGATGTCAAATCTGCTTTCTTGCATGGGGAATTAACAAAAGATGTTTTTGTTGAACAACCACAAGGGTTCGAGAAAAAAAGGGGAAGAAGGAAAAATCTACAAGCTAAAGCGTGCTTTATATGGCTTAAAACAGGCTCCTCGAGCTTGGTACAGTTGTATTGAATGATATTTTCTTAGCCATGGATTTGAAAAATGTGAGTATGAACCCACTCTATTCACTAAGATGGAGAAAAAGAGTATTATGATAGTAAGCTTGTATTTAGATGATTTGATTTATACAGGGAATAATGATCAGTTGATGGAGTTCAAGAGGTTTATGAAGATAAAATTTGCTATGACTGATATGGGAAAAATGAAATACTTCCTCGGTCTTGAAGAAACACAGAAAGTTGATGGTATTTTTGTGTGCCAAAAAAAGTACATGACAGATCTTCTAGTAAGATTCGGAATGAGCAACTCAAAATCAGTTCATAATCCAATGGTTTCAGGAAGTAAATTAAGCAAAGATGAAGATGGAAAAGGAGTTGACAAGACACTCTACAAGCAGATGGTCGGAAGTCTAATGTACGCAACTGCCACACGACCAGACATCATGTAAAGTGTGAGTCAAGTGAGTCGTTTTATGGAAAACCCAAAAGAGCTTTATTTTGCAACAGTAAAGCGAATCATACGCTATCTCAAAAAAACTTGTGAATTTGGATTGTTCTATCAGAGAAATGAAAGGAAGGATCTAATAGGTTATATAGATAGTGATTATGCTAATGATGTCGAAGACAAAAAAGCACATCAGGCTATGTATTCATGTTGAGTGAGGCTATTATCTCATGGAGTTTAAGTAAGCAACCAATGGTGAGTCTATCAACAATTGAAGTGGAATTTATAGCAGCAGCAAGCTCATGTCAAGCTGTGTGGCTCAGACGGATACTTGAGGCAGTGGGAAGAAATCAATCAAGTCCTACGGTAATATATTGTGACAATAGTTCTGCCATAAAGTTATCAAAGAATCCAATTATGCATGGGAGAAGTACACACATCGATGTACGGTTTCATTTTCTAAGAAATCTTACAATGAATGAAACAATTGTGCTGCAACACTGTAATTCTCAAGAACAAGTAGTTGATGTCATGACCAAGCCACTCAAGCTGGAAGATTTTGTTCGAATGCGAAGCAAGTTAGGAGTCGTAGCAAATGTAAACTGAATGTTAGGGATAATTCAATTTAAGGGTGGGAATATTAGATATGTTTGAATAAGTCTCCAATTGTTACTGGAGGTTGTTAGTTATTTTCTTGTTTCTAGTTGTTAGCTGCTTCCTTATTCTTAGTTGAGTAGTTGCTAAAAATCAGCAAAGTATTTTGCTGCAATTTGTTAGTAAGCTTAACTATATATATGTGTCAAGCACATGAATAAAATGTTGTAGTACTTTCAATCAAATACTTTAGCACCTGTTTTTCTTTCTAATACCAATGAGATGTATTCTTACATTATTGATCGAGTAATGAGAAAGCTCAATGATTGGAAAGGCAAAATTCTTTCACCTGCTGGAAGGAGAATACTTATACAATCTACAATAAGTGTTATTTCATTATATACAATGCAATCGACTATCTTACCTATCTTAGTGTGTAATCAATTAGATAATATTAACAATAATTTTTTTTGGGATGGTCTGTCGAAATTTCAAAAAATCACTTGGTGAGTTGGTCGCAAATTTGTTGCTTAAAGGAGAAAGGTGGTTTAGGCCTGCGACAAGCATGAAAGGTTGGTTGGTGTCTCTTTAGCAAGCTGAATTCCTTATGGTGTGATGTTTTCAAGAAGAAATATTTGCATGGTGCATCCTCTATGGAGGTGGAACAAAAGTCTAATGCTTCTTCTACTTGGCGGGGATTTTGAAGACACAACACGTTATCAAATTTGGTTGCAAATGGAAAATAAAAGATGGTCAAGAGGTTCATTTTTGGAGCGATTGGTGGGTGGGTGATGCTCCTTTGTCACGACGATATCACAATAATGAGTGGGTTAATCGAACGAATAATATCTCGGAGGATATTGATAGAAATACACAATGTGATTTGTCTGTGGTTGAAAGTGACCTTGATTTGGCATCGTTATTACAGATTATTGTTGTTCCTTCACTGATTTCTACTGCTGAAATTCAACCTGATGTTTGTTGTTGGGGTCTTGAAAGTGATGGTCAATTCTCGGTAGGTTTTGCCTATAACATGCTAATCTCGACGTCTTCTGCACTTGTTGATGATGCTAATTTTGCATGGATTTGAAGGTTGCAATGTCCAGAATGACTTCGTTTGTTTATTTAGTTGGCTTATTTGAATCGTGTTAATACTAGTCAAATTCATGTGTTTAAAAATACGGTTGTTGCAACAACGTGTTCACTTTGTGGGCATGATACTGAATCTTTTGACCACATTGTTCGTGAATGTTTACCAGCTTTGAGCCTTTACTCCATAATAATTAAAATTTAGTTTCTTTGTTTCCTTCTTTTGTACAAAAAGAAACACTAAAATGACACACATCTAAATTTTTATTTAAATATGATTAAAGTATAGATTTAATGCCATTTTTTATTTAAAAAATATATATATATTTAAAAGTGTATAAGGAAGTATGGGTTATTTATAAGATGGACAATGCGGATTATGTCCTTCCTGCGAAATCATTGTTACTTTTTATCTAAAAAGAATGAATAATGAAAATCTTAATGTTTCCAACTACTGTACCAACGAAGAGATTGCAAAGCAGCAGTTGGATTCTACAGCTTATGAATTTTCTTGATTGATTTATTAAACTGTTCTCAATTTTACAAAAAAGTAATAATATCCGTTGCCCATCATTTTCACCTATCAATCAAAAATAGCAAAAATATCTCATTTCGACAGTGTGATTTATTTACTTATTTATTTCTTTAAAATTTCAGAAAGAAAAATGTGCCAAGGACATCCCAATCCTCACCTTTATATATCTACACTGAAAACCCTATCATGATAAACAATTACTGAAAGTAGGCACTTCTGTAATAAAATAAAAAATAGGAACTAAAGGGAACTTAGAAAAAAGCTGAGTGTAGTTGGTGAAGTAGACTACTTGAAATTACAGCAAGAAGACACTTCATATATGGACAGCCTCCTTGCTTCTGTCCCTTTCTTATTTTCCTTTCTGATTTTGATTTTCATGTTTTTACTTCAAAAATAGGATGTTTTTCCTTAATAATATGAAAAAAAGTTATAAAAATAAGGTGAAAATTACATATTATTTACGAGAATAATTGTTTTAAATAAAAAAAAAATGGTGTCTTCAATGTGTTTGGTAACATCTCTATAAAAACAAATAAAAAATAATATTTTAATTATAAAAGAGGTGTCGATTTTTCACCTTTTTTTAAATTTTATTTTATATTTTTTATGTATATATCATATTTTATTAGTTCTATATTTATATTTTATAATTATAAATTTTTGAAATTAATTTTTTAGTAAAATCGATATAATAAGTTATTATTATTATTACTATTATTGTTATTATTATTATTATTATTATTATTTATAAAATAGCATATTATTGATGTGAAGAAAGTAGTACACAAATTTTCTACTCGAAATAAGATTTAAATATTTGAAATAAATAAAATAAGTTTTATTTATTAAATTAGGAGTTATAATTTTTAGATAAATTCTTTGATTTTTCTCTTCAATGAAGAAGTTTTTACTTAAAAGATCGTTTAACCTTAATATTGGATGTGTGCCGCTTCAACTGTCGTTAAGATTTGATCTTGAACACGGATTTGAAAAGATACTTGCTTGAGAATTTGATTTAGTTTGGATTTAAAGGTCTTGCATACATGATTTTGTATCATGAAATCTATTTCAAAGATCGTTTAGACTTGATTTTGAAAATGAGTTTAAAGAGAGTTTAGATTCAAGGGTCTTATAGACTTTAACTTAAATATGGTTGAGTCCAATACAATGATTGTCAAGACCTGACCTTTAAAATGAGTTTGGAGAGAATTTGGATCAAGAGTTTTTTAGATTTGATCTTGGATAGTTAAACCTGCTTAAAAGGTACTTGACCATGAAAAATGGATTTTATCTCCATTGACTGGATGCAATCAGATTGGGAAGAGTTTTGATCCAAGGGTTTTGAAGATTTGATCTTAAATGGTTGATTTCGCTTCAAGACTCTTCTAGACTTAATCTTGAAAATGAGTTTAGCCTATTTTCTATTGTTTAAACGAGATTGAAGGGTAATTTTCTTCAGAACCAATGCAATGTTCTTTAGAATTTCTTCAAGTTTTTCAAATTCATAAAAGATTTCTTGAGGTTTTGGAAAAAACTTCTAGTCTTCAAAATATTCCCTTGAAATTTTAATTTATAAACTTATGAAGTTGTGTTGAATGGCTTGGAGGTACCCTTTGATAGTGCTAGTCATTCAAATAAAATAGAGATAGCCCACGAATATTTGAGTAATCCACAAATATTTAAACTATTTTATTTATTATTATTTCATAATAATTTAATTAATTAGTGATAATATAATATTTTACTATTTATCTCTTGATTAATTTAAATTTATTAGAGAAAAAATAATTATGACACAGAATATGATGTCATCACTTAATCTATCATAATTTTGGCTTTACACGGGACACTTTGCAATTAATTTGAGAATTTCTTCATCTAGAACAACAAAATAAAATAAAAAAAAAATAAAAACTCCTTCATCCAACAAGTTAAGTAGAATGCAATGCAGTACCTTTAGCTTCTTGCTACTTTTCCCACCAAAGCGATTAAGTAATATTGCCTCTTGCTAGCTCTTTTTTGGAGGCTTTTTGGTTGTTGTGTGCATTGACTAAGCTCATTAGGTCATTTCTTTCTCTTAAACCAAGCTTAGTTGTTATATGGCCATTCGCTTCATGCACAATCTAGCATGTCTTGAAGGTTTTCAATGTCATGGCTCTCAAATTTCTTGGATGTCTTACTCAATCTTAGTCTTCAGTTTCCTCATTCGCTCTTGGCATTAATTAACCCTAGTATGTATACCTACTACTCACGATGCTCACTTGATCGCCGCTAGACGTTCTAATGTTTGGACTGGAAATAATGCAGCAAAAAGATATAAATTAAGCAGCGGTGTCTGCAAGTATACGGGTCAAATTGTAATATAGTTTGTTTACAACGAAACACTTGGAAAGTATTCCAAGGATCGTACCCAAAGAATTACAGATTGAAAATTTTTATTATTAAATTAATTATAAAAGATAATTATTAATCTAATTATGTCACGAATTAGTAGTGTTGATGTAGAACTAAAATAATAATTAAATTAATTAACCGAAAATAACCTTATGGAATTTCCTATTCCTAGTGTCAACGATGCGAGTTCCCGACCTATGATCAATTAAATCCCTAATTATCAATTAAATCCCTAATACCCTTAACTGGGTTATTTACCACCCTTAGCTAAGAATACCCTTTCAATCTCATCTTCACTAACTCTTGCTAACTTTTACAATCTCGTTCAGGATAGTTGACAATGATATGGTGGTCCTCATGACCAAATTTTGGAACATCATGTCCTATCTCTTCCAAAGAACTCTGCACCGTCATTTGTTGTTTTAGTAATTTTGTCATTTCTAATATTTGCACCAATAGTTCTTTTATTTCTACCACATCCTTGGTGTAGGTTGACGTGGTTGCTTTGCACGAGGCTGCCTCATGCAAATCACAAGAAAGCTCGATTGAATATTCGGATGTCTTTAACTGGTCTGATTGTTTTTGGACTTTCTTTGATTTAGATTGGGATTCTAGACTGAAACAAAAACAATTATATTCATCAAACTCCGGAGGAAATTTGAATGAATATTTGTAATCTTACACCTTCGATCATGACTCCGTTGATTCGTCGAGATTACGGTAGACCAATGTGATTTTTTATTGTTCCTATGTTGCTCATACAAATCCCGAAATACATTATCATCCATGATCAAGTCCAATTCTTACTGGGTTGGATATTCGGGAATACCGTATTCTCTGCCATAACTCATCGAAGCTCTGTTTACCCAACTTGGTCCATCGCTAATGTACCCTTCATCATCGTACCACACAAACATCTCATGTTCCTCGTCCCAACTGCTATCATCGTCAAATTCATGATCAAATTTATCCATGATTAAATTAATTATTCAACAAGGTAGTTAAAAATAAAATAAAATAAAATAAAAAATAATTATTAGACACTACCTAACTCGTTTGTCTTTCGAATAGTATTATTTTACAAAGAAATTTAAATTAATAACAATTTTTATTGTCGCAATCCCCGAAAACGACGTCAATGTAACATCCCAGGATAGGGCCTAGCGAGATGGGGTCACCAGTGAGCCTAACGAGCTGGGGTCACCAGTGAGCCTAGCAAGTTGGGGTCGCCAATGGGTCCAGGGGTGTGCAAATTTCGGGTAAAATCGAATTAATTTGATTAACCGACCGAATTCGATTAATCGATCGGTTAACCGAATTAATTCGGTCGGGGGTCGGTTAATAATTTTTTGGAAGTTCGGTTAACGGTTAATTCGGTTCGAAATCGGTCGGTTAACCGAATTTAATAAATAATATTATAATATATATGTATTCGGTCGGTTCGGTTAATTTTTTGGAAATATAAATTAATTTGTCGGTTAAGTCAGTTAATTTTTGATATGTTTTATACTTGTTTTAACCAAAAATAAAAATATATATATATATATATAAATTTCGATTAATTCGGTTAACCGACCGAATTAACTGAAAAAGTTTGGTTCAGTTAATTTTTTTTGAAAAAATTTCGATTCAGTTAAGGGTTTAAAAGGGTTGGTTAATTCGGTTAATGGTAGTTCGGGTCGGTTAACCGATTGAACACCCCTAAATGGGTCTAGTGAGTTGTGGTCGCTGGTTTGGGTCGATAGTTAAATTGAGGAGTAGCCAAAAGGCAGTTATACCGAAGTTAGGAAGTCAACTTATTTTCCTCTTAACAACACCACTCATGCATGTAACTTTTTTCCTACTTCTATTGCAAATAGGGAATCCTAAGAACACGAAAACACTTAGTGTCAATAAATTAAGCTTTTTTCATTAAAATTTCATATTCTTTTAAACAACAAAACTCTCTTAAATTTCTTCATCGATCATTTCTTTCTCTTGTTGTTAAGTTTCTACGAAAATAAGAACCCAGAACTTAGATATTAGAATTTAAGGTAAGACTCTACTTTTCTATTGGGTTAAGACGTTTAGAAGTAGTTAAGAAAGTCTACAACAAAAGAAAATAGGTTTTCCAAAAGACTAGCATGTGCGAACCTAGGTTCGTTTGTGTTTATGTATGAGTCTTAACGTGTTGTTAGTAACTTATGTATGTTTGTGAATTTGCGAACCTAGTAGAACCATCTATAAGCAAAAACAAGGGAAATGCGACGCTTGTTTAAAGCTTTCAACAAACTGGTGAGTGTTTAGGGATCGCCACTTGCATGTGCGAACCATAGTGTTAATCAGGAGCTTAGGGTTTTATCCTAAGTTCCGAAAGTAAGTCTTCTCTAAACTCTATTTTGTGTTTGTCTTAAATATATGTTTTTATGAACTGTGATATGCAAGAGCTCTGTATTGTAAGCTAATTATAAACAGTATTTTGCAAGCTCTTCATGAATTGTGAGCTCTATGTTTAAGTAAATGTTTTGGCAAAACGCCTTGGGACATGTTAGGAGAAATAAGGGAATGTCAAGCCAAGCTCCATTCAATGGGATATGCTAGTGTGATGGAGAGTGTTAGGTTAATGCTACACTTATGGGATATGTTGGACTCTTTGAGTCAAAGTGAAGAGTTATAAGGAGATCCACTTATCCAACAGAAAAGATCGTATGTATAAGTTTGTGTTTTCCAAATTATTGTCTTTGATTGTTTTAACCTAACTGACCGTAAATATCTGCGAACCAAGCTTCGCATAAGTATGGCGAACCTAGTTTGTAGTTCAGTAATTGATAATACTCTAGAATAACGTATTTTTATGTATTAATTATGTGTTTATTCTGAGTATGATCCTGCTAATTTGAGCTATTTATGATCTTTTATCTCATAGGGACTAAATTGGAGGCAAAAGCGAAATTAAGGGCCAAAAGCGTGAATTTAGAGATAAAATGGGCCAATGTGCGACACATGGAAAAGTTGGTGCCAAAAGTGCAAGCATGGAGGACACAAGGGTTGAAATGCAAAAAGAAGAGATGTTATTCTATCAAATTCTATTTTAATTATATTAGGATAATTAATATTAAGATAATTACTAATGATTATTTAATTTTAGGATTTTATTTTATTTATCTTCAATTAAATGTATTTATCTTTTGGGGAGTTTAAGTAGGATTAGACTATCTCCCCTAGCTATAAACAGGGGGTGAAATGACTCAAAATGGATCGATCTTTTTCTGTAAACACTATCCCCTCAAAAGTCTAGGCTTTTGTTCTTTCCATATTTTCTTTCAATAAAATTTCCTTTTCCATTTTTATAATTATTTTCTTTTACACTACAATCATGAGCCACTAAACCCATCTAGCCGAAGGTTGTCGATGTTCCCCAGAAAAGGGGTTCCTGAGGCTTAGAATCCACACTTAGCCTTCTCGCCAAGTATTCATCGTTTCTCAAGACTACTGGTGACGCCTTCCGTCCATGTCCCTTAAGAAGTAAACTTTTCAATGTATGCAAAGGCGGCCGCTTTGTATGTTTTGGAAGGATTGCACAGCCGGTTCGTTAAATTACTATGTCAGAGGTTGGCGAGCCCAAGAGACAAAATGGCGCGGGATTCGCCATTGAGAAGCGTTGATCGAGCATAGACGATCCCACAAAAGCGATTGCAGGTTAGAGTTAGGTTCCCTAAATTCGTAATTCTAAATTCTTGGAGCTGGTGGTCTATAACTGGCTTACTTGGTTTGAGAAGGGTCATCTAAAAGCCGAGGATTGAGCCCAAGGCGGAACGAGACAACCGGAGGCTAGAATCTCGCCACATAAGAAACTTACTCTTCCTTAAACTCTATTTATTTTCATATTCCTCATTTTAATTTTCGCAAGTTATTTAATTTCGCAATTTCAATTCACTTTAAATTCTGTTTTTATTTTTCCAGATCGAAATTCTTAATTCTGTTTTTTTATTTTTCAGGAACGTAGGTTTTCTTAGCCAAGAAATTGTCCATGATTTCAAGAAACGAGCATTCGTACAATCCGGTCCCTGAGGATTCGACCCTACTTCCCCTTTACTATTATTTTTACTATTTTACAGGGAATATGATATTTTTGGTGCTTTCAACGACGCATCAGTAACCTTGTTAAAGCTTTTGTTTAACTTATGATTTGTGCGTGCTATGTGGTTTTTTTGTAGATTCACTGGGCTCATAAGAGCTCACACACTATTTACTAAACATTGCAGACAGCTAGATCGTACAGTACGTAGCGGCAAGGCAAGTGATCCAGGAGAGACATAAACACCAAATGGGTGGTACAAACGAACTTTAGACATAGAGGCAATGTGGGATTCTACTTGGGCTTAGAGATATCTTTCTATCTGTTGGCTTCGCTGATTATTCTCGGACTTAGTTTTTTTATGTCTTTTATTTTCTTTATGTTTTATAAGTACTTTTTGCGAATCGATAAAACTATATATATACCTGAACTTTAAGTATATGAATATAGTCCGAGCCAAGTTTGATGTTTCCCTAATTTACAAGTTTATGCTTAATTATTTAATTCCTAATCAAAGTGTTCGCCATAAGATAAAGAATGAATTAATAAAATTTGACTAGTTCTCATAGACTTCGCCAAAGTTGCTGCAAAGCGACAGGGTTGTCGAATAGTACAAAGTGCAAACCCTAACGATTGGTGAATCGCTACCTGCAGACCATAAATAATTTTTGATACGCGGAATTGGTGAGACCTTGCGAAACGTTTTCACAGAACCTAAACGCGTAAGGGTTGTTCACGACACTTACCCTGTTTAGGGAGACTTACTCTGCGAAGACTTAGAATGCGTGAGCTATGCAAGGGAATGAGAAGTTAAGCTTTTGCAAATGGAGTAAGTTCGCATATTACTACTGTTGCGTACCATGAAGCAAGCGATGTGAGTTCGCGAGCTTGTGTTTTCTCAAATCCAAACATGTTTTGTGTGGTGTGTTGGAGGTTCGATTCGTGTTCGGTCAGAGAGTTACTTAGGTGGCTAATGTGGCGTTCCATGGCTCGGGTCTGGCGACTAGGCTAGGTATGGGGTGTTACAACCAACAACTTAACCGCCTCCAAACGTGCAAACATTTGGCCTCGAAATACTTTAGCAAAAAGATATAAAATTAAGTAACGGTGTTCGCAAGTATACAGGGAAAATTGTAATTTAGTTTGTTCACAACGAAACACTTGAAAAGTATTTTGAGGATCGTACCCAAGGGATTGCGGATTGGAGAAATTTATTATGAAATTAATTACAAAAAAATAATTACTAATCTAATTGAGTCGCAAATTAGTAGTGTGGATGCAAAACTAAAATATTAATCAAACTAATTAAATTAATTAACTAAAAATAGCCTAATGGAACTTTCTATTCCTAGTGTCAACGATACGAGTCCCCAACTTATGATCAATTAAATCCCCAATTATCAATTAAATCGCTAATTACCCTCAATTGAATTATTTACAACCCTTAGCTATGAATACCTTTTGGTCTCATCTTCACTAGGCATACGAACACCCTAATTTAAGGGACTAAGTTCTCTATTTTGATAAAGTTGAAGGATGAAATTTAGAATTAGATATATTGATATCAACAAATTATTATTAACTACCCTAATTTAATGAAAACATATTACTTTTGGTAAAATTATAAATCAACAAGTGTTGGCGTAGTAATAAAGTATAGGGTAAATGTAATACCCTTTAACCCTAAACCGTCGTCGGAACAGGGTTACGAGGCATTACCGGACATATCAGACAATTTACAAATAATTCTTAAATAAATAACAATCATATTATAATATAATCATAAATTCATATAAATTTTTGCTAATTGACTTCATTCATTTAAAAAAAAAATCAATATAACCCATTTATAATTATTTAACCTTTCCTGCAAATTTCAAATCGCAACCAAACCAATTCCAATATTTCAACCAATGCATTTATATACTTAAATCATACTTGACATATTGACTTAACAACTTAATTAATGAAAACCCTATTATCATTTCTAATTAACTCATAAAACTATTCAAACCATTTCAATTCAATACCAATGCCATAAACAATTTCTACCATTTCACTAATTTAATCATCAAAATACCAAATACCTTTCTTTACAACAAAATTATATAACATACCAAAATAACCATTATAATCCCTATGTACATGCCACTTTCACTTAAGGGAAGAAAACATCACCAAAATCTTGATGCTGGAGTCGGGATCGTTCGGATGCTGGACCGAGACACTGGACTCCTATCAACTCGCGCACTGAATAATCGCGACACCGAGTATTCCATACTCAGTGGTATTACCATAATTCAAATTATAATAGCAATAAATAAAGAATTATAATTACCAAGCATGTAACTATCCAATTTCTCAAATATCAATTCATTCTTAAACTTTCATTAATTAACAATAACAATACAATTTTTAGCTATTCTTCAATTTCAATCATTGCATGAACATTAAGTTCATGTCTTTCATTTTCAATCTCAATTTCAATCCACAAATTTAAATTTTTTCATATTCAATACTACAATCGATCAAATTCATTTGATTTTCTCATTTCAATTATTCACCCTATTAACAATCCGGACTTTGACGGATACACGGATTCCAACCCAAACACACAAGTACGGCACATTGTGCCTAAAATGGTACATAGTACCTGATCAGTATACGACACATAAGTGCCTGAAACGACACACGAGGTGCCTGATACGACACACGAGGTGCTTGAAATACGACACAAAGTGTCTGATATACGACACATAAAGTGCTTGATCGGCAAAGCCGATAAATCCCGTACTCTTCCAAATCCTATGGCATGCCAATTATATCCGACTCAGCCCGACTAGTTAATAGGATATACCATATTACTTTTCAATTTCAATTTCATTCTCAATTTATTTACAACTCAATTCAATATACTTTTCCATTTCAATCCACATACAATTCAATTTCAATACATATTCATCATTCAACTCAATTTTCATTCAATTCAACAAAAACACTTACCTTATAATTTACTTACCATATACATAAATTAATTTAACATTTAATGAATAAATAAATAATTTGAATTATAGTAATACAAACCCGAATTTGGCAGTTACTACTCGACGACCTTCTCCTTCCCTTTTTGTGCCGATACCTCAAATTCTTTATTAGCTACGAAAATTAAAATAATTATACTATTAATTACAGCATTAATTTTTTTACAATAATAATTGAATTTCTATTTAATTTCTTCCTTATTCTCAATTTGATCCTAACTAAGTTCACTTACTTTCCTAACTCAATTCATACTTTATTTCTATTCAAATTTTGACCAAACTCAAATTTAACTATTAAATTTTCAGCATAAATCCCTAATTTCGAATTTTTCTCAATTTAGTCCATACAACACAAAACTTATAGCTTCTTTTACAATTTAATCCCTTTATCAATTCTAACTTGAAATTCATTCAATTAAATCCCTAATTCAACAATTTTTCCAACATGAACCATGCTTAAAAACCTGTAAACTTCCAAAAACCTCAACTTATTTTCAGCAAAACTTTGTTTTAAAGCTTCTAAAACATTAAAATTAAATAAAAAAGGGCTTAATTGTCTTACCAATCAAAGCTTTAAACCTTAAACCCTTAGTTTTTTCCTTTTTCTTTTCTTTCTTTCTTTTTCCTACTCTGTTTCGAATGCCTCTGTTGTTTTGCTTTTGATTTTATTTCTTTTTAGTTTATTTACTTTATGTTATAATAATATAATATATAATAATTATTTAATAACAAATATCTTTTAGCTTAAATTATAAGTAATTATATATTTATTTTACATTTGTACTAATAATTTTATTACAATTGTCATTATTTAATTTATTTATCAAACAAAAAATCTTATAATTTAATTATTTAATTAATAAATATCTTTAACTTAATAATAATAATAATTAATAAATATCTATTTTCCAATTTAAATATAAATATTACAAATGTATATATTTTTATTTATACACTTGTAATAAATCATCTCCATCCACTTGTCTTCATTTTATTTCATCATATAATATATCATAATTATAACAAATTAATATCTATTTAATATCAATTACATGTATTACAATTGTACACATACATATTATTACACACGTATTTCATCATCACCTTACATTTGTCATGTTTTACTTTATTTATCCTATAAAAATCTCATAATATAATTAATATAATTTATAATTTATAATTTAATAAATTAATAATAATAATAATAATACACTATAATAAATATCTATTTAATAACAAGTATAAAGACTACAATTGTACACATATATTTTTTGTACATTTGTACAATATCATCACCATCCATTTGGAAAATTTTTAATTTATTTATCATACAATTGTCTTTATTTTATTTATTTCCTATAATATAATATCTTAACTTTAATTAATATAATTTATAATGTTTTAATTAAATAATATTTTTATAATATAAATCAAGAAAAATCTAAGATTTTCCATGTATTGCCGCCTCATCTTAAGCCATTGGCTTATTTACCTATTTAGTCCCTCTTATTTTCTTTTACTTTATAATTAAACTTTTACACCTTATTCAATTTAATCCTTTTCACTAATTACTCTAAATTAAGCTAAATTCACCTAATTTAAACCTAATTAAACACATCACTAGACTCATAAATATTTCTAATAATTATTTTCGAACTTGATTTACTAAGACGGAGGCCCGATAATGTATTTTTTTGATGCCAGTGAATTTTGGGTCATTATAGTAAATTACACCAACAGTCACTCAACTTTGATGTAGCTGACAAAACAGTCACTCTGGTTTCAATTCAATCACTTAACTTTCGAAAAATAACAAAATAGTCACTAACGTTATCGAAAAGTGACAAATTAGTCATCCATTAACATTTTTCCTCACAGGTTTAACGGTGCAGCTAATGTGGCCAATTAACTTGCCACGTTGAAAACCCAATTAGCTGACCTGGCAAGTTGACTTGGAGTTTACCCAAAATTAGGGCCCATTTAAGGTTTTATGGGTTGGAGAACTCGAGCCACTAGTTCGATGATTCGAGCGGTCAAAAGTCATGGTTGATTGAAGAAAAGTTATCGTCGAAATATGGTGGTGATCAGATGGTGGACGGCGGAGATCTGTTGAAGCCTTGTTCGTAGCTTTGAGGTCTTAATCTTGGGATTTTGAAGGCCTATTGGGAAATCTGAAGTGAGATTCAATAATAGGCAAATAGGAGCCATTGGTGATGATGGTTGGCCAAAGAAGGCCATAAACGATGGCGACCAGAGTTAAGAGAAAAAAAAAAGAAAAAGAGAGGAGAAAAAGGGAAGAAAAAAAGGGGACAGATATTCAACGAATAGCAGTGAACTGAATGGTGGCTCCACTTTGGAGGAACAAAAATGGTCATAACTAGGGTATGTCTATTGCTTCTCTTCTTCTTCTTCTTCTTCTTCTTCTGCCCAGCTAGGGCTATGTAGTTGTTTAAATGACCGCTAACCCTCCGTTAAATGCCATATCACTTTTTCAATACGTCTGTAACAAAAAATGGTTAAAAAGACTGTTTTGTTATTTTTTAAAAGTTGAGTGATTAAATTAAAATTAAAATGACTATTTTATTAACTGAATCAAAATTAATTAACTATTGATATAATTTACCTTAAAATATATTACACTTTTAAAAAAAAATATAAAATCAAACCTTAAACACCGATACTAAAAACATACATGGGGAATAAGAAAGAAAATTGAAAAGATTTAAAAATGAAAAAAGAAATTGTGCTGTTGGTGTAATCGATGCAGAGAAGATTAGTCGTTATAAATGGGTAGAAATCAACCCAATCAACATAGATAGATGCACCGAAGAAAAAGGTTTATAGATGACAAAAAAAAAAAAAGAAATTAAAAATTTCAATCGTAAGTAAACACGTACTGCATCATTAAAGACTAATTATGTATTAACATATTGATTGTTGGTTGCTAAGTGTATTATCTTACGATTATGTTTTGGAAAAAAGGAGCATCTGGGTTCTTTGTTTTTAAAAATAACGGTAATGTGTTTGTGTGCATACTTCTTTTTATCTTCTGTTTGGAATTTCAATTGATGAAATGATTAGATTACCATGCATGCATCAATTCAACCAATCCCATCCATCACCAATCACCAACAAAGAGCTACCAGATTTTGACGCGTCATGCTCGGATTTTGAGATTTTACCTTTGCCCACAGGCTTTACATCAAATCATCTCCTCAATCTGCAATTCTGCATGCTTAGGTCTTTCTTCTTTTCTTTTTTATATTTTCATTTGGGCAGTGTGAGCAGTTCCATGATTCTAGTTGTCAAACCAAAACCCAATGCTTCTTTTCCAACAGTCGTTTCCTAAAAAAGCCAAATAATCCCCCCCTTCTTCTTCTCCTATTTTGGCCATTCCCTCCCTTTCTTCTCTCAGTTTTCAAGCCCCCATTGCCATTTTACGGCTGTGCTGTGCTGTGCTGTGCTCTTTTATTTCTCTTCTTCGAAATGCTAACCAAACCTTCCTTTGTTTCTTGGGCATTGGCCCTTAGCAAATCCATGCAAGATCTCACTTTCTTTTCTCAAACGGAAAAACAACATTTCCAATGCTCCCCATATTGGTGAAAATTTTAAGTGTATTTCATTGGAATTTGATTCCTTCTTTTCTTTTTTATTGGTTTTGACCTTTTTTCCCCCATCACGTGCTTTAGCTCTCCATTAAAACATATTCCTCAATAGTTTACCTGCTTTGTTTTTGTGTGTATATTATTAATTACTTCACTACTTCAATAATAAAAATATAATTGGTGGTGTTGAGCTCTAATCATCTTCCCATGATTAACAATATACCTTTTTTCATTCAACATTTCTTATTTATTCATGTTGTTGTCAGCTAAAATTGACGGTTTAATCAATAAAAACAATTTAGTCACACTTATTATAAACAAAATATCAAATATTGATATGCTTTTAGTTCTCTAATTCCATTCCATAGCTTCACTCATCACCAAATTCCTTTATATTAAATTAATTCCTTTTTTCACAAAATCATTTGGAACCATACAATCAAACAAAAGATAAAACAAAGGTGAAGAACCGACAGAGGGATAGCGCGAGTGACGACAAGGTGAAGTAAGCCGCGCCGCCCTCCACCTGTGGCCCCTTGTAGTGCGAGTCAGGGCGCATTGGCCCACCCTTAATCTCTTCCGCTAAAATGCGCCCCCCCAACTAGGCTAATGGCGTAATTTTATTAATATTGTACAGTGGCAGTATCAATAATGGGGAACCCGTACGCCTTTGATCTTTGACACGTCAATATCCGTTTTAGGATCAGGTAACGTGGCAATATCTTAGGTGGGATTTATTTATTTCTACTTCAATAATTCAATTCCTTATGACATTTATTTGTTTAACTCAATTATTTTTATATGGGAAATGTATAATCTAATTTCAAATTTATTTCTTTAGTTTTTACTAATATTATTTATTTCAAATTTTTCTTAGTATTAAATTAAAAATATTTTATATTTTAATTGATACATATAATTAACCTGAGCATTGCATGAAAAAAAAAACTAGTATATATATTATACTATAAGATAAATACACACAAAAAATGGAAGGTTTATGATTTGGAGTATTTAAAATTGCAAAAAGTGGCAGCTCTTTCTTTGCGACACATCTCAAATTTAAATATTTTATTTATTCCACTATTAATCACATTATATAATTATTTAATTTAATAATGAATATATATAACATTTATGTTTTGAATCAATATAAATATATATATTTTTATTATATATATTAAAAATGCTTAATATTATAATTGTTTTAAAAATTATTTAAAGCTGTTAGAAAAAAAAATAAATCTGTTTCACTTAAAAGTTTAAAAACTTTAATAATTTTTTAAAAATATGTAAAAAACTAAAACATTTTAAAAGTTAAAATTATTTAAAAATTTATTTTAATTTGCAAATATTTTTATTTAAAAATTTTAAGTTAAGTTAAGTTAAATTAAATTAAATTTAAATTTTTATTTACATAAAGTTAAAAAATAAAAATTATTTACATTAATAAGTATCTTAAATTATCATTAAATTAAAAGTTTTTAGCAAATAGTGGCGAATCAAAAAAAATTGTTTAGAGGAGGCCGAGATACGATTATAGAATTTGGGAAGCCAAAGTTAAAAATTTTGTATTAAAAATGCTTAAATTAAATTATTAATTTTTCAAAATAATTGAAGTTATATTTTTTCATTTAATAAAAAATTAAAAAAACTAAATTGAATCTTTTAATTTTGGGGAGGGACTATAAATGTAATTATCCCATTGAGCCAAGGTGGGACCTTTGATTGAAGTCTCATATTTGATCCATAAATGTAGGAGTTGATTGAAGCGTCGTAAATTATTCCAACATTCTACATTAAATTTCATTACATCATTTTCCTTTCTTCTTTACTTTTTTGGGCTCAATATAATGGGTCTTTCAATCATCTTTTCATGATGTATCTACCTTTCTTTATACATTTTTCTTCATTTTTATTAGATTAATATTAGGTTTTTTAACTTGTTTTTTTTTTTTAATTTAATTATTAATATTTTTTCTCAAAATTTTCTAACATCATTTATTTATTGATTAGCGTGATATATGATTAACGGAAAATAAATTTAAAAATTTTGATAAAAAATATTAATGGTATTAATGATTGAATTAGAATTTTTAAATTAGAATTTTTTTTTTAAATTTTAAATATAAAGAGTAAATCTCAAATCTTATAAAAATACAAAGTTTGACCTATTTATTATCATTGGTCTTTGACCAGTGTTATAAACTTATATTAGTTTTACTACCCGACGATGAATCAATTAAAATATATTAAAATTATTTTATAATTAATATTATAAATAAATTTATATTTTTTTATATAAATTTTACTTTAATATTTTATTTGATAAAAATATTGTCTTAAATTATTATTGTATGCTATATTTAATTTCCTAGTTTAAACATAGAAGAAAATATGTGTTTAGGATATCTATTAAATTTTTATTTATGAAATCTATTTATATTACATGTTTTTAAATTTGTTTTAATTTTTTTAAAAATCAATCCTTTAAATATTAATATAAAATCTATATAATGAATCACCATTAAAAAAATCATTTAGCATGAATTATAATAAAATTAACTTTATTTATTACTCAAAAAATTGTTTAAAAAATTAAAATTTGAGATTTATCTCATTTTAAAATAATAAAATAATAAAACTTTTAGTAATATTTATATATTTTACAATAAAATTTCAAATAAAAACATTTAAAATTTTATTTAAAGAAACCAATTTTTAGCATATTTAAATAATTATTTAATTTTGTCATCCATTATTTAATAATTTGTATTTGTTATTACTTGCAATATTTAAATTTCTTAATATTAATTTTAAAATTTATGCCCTAGAAATTTATAGCATATTTTAATTTTTAAATTATATTAGTATAAAAAAATTCTAAACAAGTAAAAAAAAAAAGGAAAAAAAACCAAGTAAAAGTTAAACATTTTTAATTTATTAACAATATCTTAAACTTTTAAATATGTTTTTAAATTGTTAAATATATTTTAACACTTTCTTTTTATTTTTAAATTATTACTTAAAGAATTTTAGTTAATTATTTAAATTTTTGTTTTTTAATATTTATATTTTAAAACTATATTTTTTAAGAAGTTAATTTTTTTTTAATTAAAGTGGGTTTGATGTTATAAAAAATGTTTTTTATTTTTATAGTGTATTTTTTAAGTAAGTAAAAAATGACTTTTTTATTTTAAAATTAAGATTAAATTTAAAATTTTTTTAAAAAAATATTAAATTTAACTATCAAAATTATCGCTAAAAAACTATAAAAATTAAATAAAAAACACAAATATATATATATATATATATATATGAAAGTTCATAAACCTTGTCCCTATTAGTCGCATCCCAACTAATGTGATTGTTAAATTAAGGGTTTCCTTAATAAGAAGGATGGAAATAGGAATGAATGTAAAATTTATTAAGCTTAAGGGCAAATTATACAAGTAGTCATCAAACTATTGATAAGTTTTTTTTGGGTCACCCAATTATTTAATTTTTTCTTTTTGGGTTACCAATTATTAAATGGTTAACGAAAAGATGAAGCGAAAGCTTTTTAAAATTAGCATAATAGTAATTTTAACTCTCAACATTTATATACTGTGTCAATTTAGTCTTGATTTTAAAAAATTAACACTAAACATTTACATGTTGTGTAATTTGGGTTTTTTTTTTTACAATTTTACTTTCTTTCTTTTTGTGATATTTTCACTTAAAAAGTTAAAAATCAAATTTAGTAGCTAAATTTGATTAAAAATATACCAAAAATACAAACACCCAAAAAACTAAGATAATAATTTTCATCTTTTTTCACTCTTTTAGATGTTACTCTCAAGTCACAAAGAAAAGCAAAATCATAAAAAAATAAAATAAAAATCAATCTGCACAATGTATAAATGTTGAGAGTTAATTTTTTAGAATCAATACTAAATTGATACAATGTATAAATATTGACGGTTAAAGTTGTTATTATATCAATTTGGAAGTTTCCAGGTTATCTTTCCGTTAGTAATTTAACGGCGTGCTACCCAGAAAGAAGTCGAATAGTTGGGTGGCTTTTTTGTAACTTTTCATTGTTGGGTGACTACCAGTATAGTTTGCCCTTAAATTAATAATTAAAATTTAGAGATAAATCTCAAAACTATACATGAATTTCAGTCTAATGTGTAACTTTATACATCAACTTTGATTTGTACGCTTTTATACATGAAATTTTGATTTGATCCAATTCTCACAAATTATTAACACAGCTATTGATATATCATCACTTTATGGTTATATATTGCATACACTAATAAATATATTTATCCAATATAAAAATAAAGTCATATATTTAGTTCTTTAAGCATATACGATAGAATCAAAATTAAGGTTTCATTTATAAATTTGAATCACAATCAAAATTTTATATGTACAATTACACTAAATCAAAATTCATATGTAATTTTGAGATTTATCCCTAAAATTTATAAACACGTATCTATTTTATAATTTAATCATTAGATTTACAAGTTCTTTTACGAAGTAAGGATTAGGAATTTTGGGTTGGACAAAAAGTTGAATTGGAATTATGGTAGCCCTTTAGGTTAGGCCAAGATCCAATAGTTTGATTGGGTATTGGGCAATCTTCCGAAGATTTATGTTTTGGGTTTTCGATGATTATAAATATATAACTTTAAAAATATTCTAATTAAATCTTAAAAGTATTAATATCAAATTAATCAAGAACCTCGTGTGCTGGCCTGATGGTTAAGGATGTTCACTGCTTCAGGTGTAGCTTAGTTTTGAGCCGTGCTAGTCGTGTTTGTTGTTCGGCCTTTACTCTATTGTTCTAATACACCAAAAAAAAAAAAAAAAAAATCAGTCAAGTTTTGTTTTAACATAGCCATTATCTTAGTTGTTAAAATGCAATTCAAATTTGATATAGAGCATATTTAAATACGTGGATTAAACTGTAAATATGTGTCTAACTACTATATGAATAAATTGAATTTGATGTTTTTAAAATTTTAAGAAAAAAAAGAAAAAAAAGAAATGACATTTCTAAAATTTATTGACATAGTTTGTTTTTCATATCCAGCATGTTCATGTGATAAGTGTACACGTATTTATAATTTGATATGCATGTTTTAAATATACTCCATGTAATATTCAAATTACCATTAACATTTAAATTAATGGCTAAGCTGACATATTACCATGATTGATACATTGATGCTTAGAGGATTGAACTAGAATATTTTAGAGTTAAAAGGACCATTTATAATCTAACTAATAATGTAGAGACATTTAGTTAAAATAATCAAAAGAAAATCATACCTTATGGTTTCAAGCCAACTTTTCTTTTTACCGATGTCATCATCTACTTTATGTCTAATTAAGGCTTTGCTTGATAGAGCGAAAAAATGGAAAATAGAAAGAGTAGAAAATATAATTTTTCTTTCTATAGTTGTGTTTAGTAGAAAAGATGAAAAAATTGAAAGAAAAGATAATTTTTTTTTCCATCGGTTACTTGGTAAAATTGAAAAACAAAAAGAAAGAAAATAAAACATTTCAAAAATGTATAATTTTTAACCAGCATCTCTCTCATTTCATAGGGTTGAGTTTTGAAACAAGACAAATTTAAATTTTCAATTAATCGGATGAAAAATTCACCCAACCCACTTCACCCAGAGATAATTATCAAAATATTTTTTATAATATAATAATAATATTTATATTAATGTTTGCTGTAATATAATTATACCTTAAAAACAATTTATATTTATGTTTCTTTGGGTAGAAATCCTGATTACTTTATGTTACACTAAAAATATTGTTTTGTTGTTTCAAAAATTAACTTCCATTTAGATTTTTAACCACAAAATGATTCCGATCGTTTACTTCATTTCTCTTTAGCTCTAATCTTCTGTCTCTCCTTTTCATTGTAAGTTATACTTTTATTCATTTCCAGATTATTGGAGAGATGGGGATAGTTAATGGTTATGAATTAATAATTACTGAAGCCTTTAGGTTAGGACAACATCCAATACTTTGATCTGTGTGTTGTGTTTTCAAAGATTACAAGTCAAGTGTGTTGGTCTAATTCATACTTATACACTGGAAGCTGATGGCCCAATTCCAATAGCACATCTAATAAAAAGTGTGTTGTCGTGGAAATTGGATAATATGTTTCATTGTCTCTCTTTTTGATCCTTTGCTTACATTTTCTGCAAGGAAAACTGTTGAACTTTGGCCTGCAATGCAACAGCAGAGAAGCATTGAAGCTCAACCAGTACAGCAGCAACTTTTTGTTCATATGTAACTAGCTTTAGTTTTTATGTAATTTGTATTTAAAGTTAGTAAGATTAGTTGATGATTTGAATGATTTCCAATGTGATGTAATAGCTGATATGTCAGCTACATTTTGTGTGTAATTTAAGCCATGTTTGTCAAGCAATTAGTGGGAACAGTTATGTATTAGGAAACTGTCATGTAACATATGTTTTTATCTTAATGAAATTCAATATGAAATCAGTTTTTCAGGTTTCATTTTTTCATTTCTCTTTGCATTCGTTTTCTTTGCTTCTTTTCTTCTTTGTTTTGCTGAAAAACACCAACAAAAACACTTGATTAGTTTAATTTATTTGTTATTCTTTGCCTTTTTCTTATAGCCTCAACAATGGGGGCAAGAATCCAATTTTCTTGCCAAATACTTTGTTCCACCATGGGAATCCCTTAAACATGTTCCAAACAAGAAGTCTATATTTCTAAGAATTAAAGTTAATAGAAAACAAAGTTTTCGCAAGATTATTTGTCTTTGTTCACACACAAAAAAATTTGCAGACTCATGGATTTGTCTGCTGTGTCATCTGTTGTCAAAACAATTGGCAATCTAATTACCGAAGAAGCAAGATTATTGGGCGGGAAGGATCAAGTTGAGAGTTTACTGAGGGAGCTCAAATTGATGTGAAGCTTCTTAAAAGAAGCAGATTCAAGGAAAGTTTATAACGATGTTCTTCGTGAATGTGTTGCTGAAATCAGAGAGCTGGTTTATGATGCTGAAGATGTGATAGAGACATTTGCACCCAAAGTTACGTTGAAAAAGAAAGGTGGTATTTCCAATGCCATCAAAAGATCTGCTTGCTTCCTGAAGGAGGGAAGGGTGCTCCATGAAACCAAGTCCAAGATTGAGAAAATCACAGCCAGAATCAAAGAATTGACTCGAGAATTACAGACTTACAACTTAAGACGATTAGGGGAAAGAGGAGGCTCAAGTTCTTCAACCGAAAGGTGGGAGGCAAGGTGGCCTTATCCTCATGTTATCAATGATAATGTTGTCGGGTTGGATGATGATATTAAGAAATTGTGTCAATTCTTGTTGATGGGGAAATTGATTGCAGGGTTGTCTCCGCGGAATGGGAGGTCTAGGCAAGATCACTCTTGCTAAAAAAATATACGGTCATAGCTAGATTATTGGTTCTTTTGTTATATCATGGGTAGCGAACCTTATAAAACACTTGTAGAGAGCTTGATACATCTCTCCCAATGGAATCAACGATATTACGAACCCATAGCAAGTTCACGAACCACAACTTGACGAATTTTAAAGCCATGCACTTCAGTAATTGATTGCTAGTCGTCTTAACATGTCTCATCTTAGGCAGGGGCGTAGCCAGGGGGCTGGCATGGGCCCGGCCTCCCTAAAATGTAAAATTGCGATTTAGGCCCTTAAAATTTTTTAAAATTTTTAAATTAGTAAAGGTAAAATTACACTTTGGCCCCCTTAAAATTATAAAAATTTAATTTAGTCCTTTACAAATTATAAAGATATAAACTATAAAAAATTAAAATTTCATCCAGCCCCCCAAAATATTTTTCTGGCTTCGCCCCTGATATTAGGATGTCACATCATGTCAATGTCATTGTCAAATGTTAAGTATAAGGTGTTATACATAATGTTCATAAAAAGCTTTTAAAAATTCAAAATTATTTTTTGAACTTAAAAAAGAAAAAACCTGATTTTTTTTTAATTATAAGAATTTAATCTTTTAGGTTTTAGGGTTAATTCCGCAAGCTAACTATATGAAGTAATTATAGAGTTTGACCTTATAATTTATATTGCTTCTGTAATATTTCTTTGATGCTATTTGGTTTAAGAGATTAATAAATAATCATTGATTGTTTATTGTCGTATCATCTGTTTTAACGGAGAATCAATAGTTGGGGTAAGATTTGAAGTACAAAAAAGAATACACAGTTAAATGTGCCTGACTCTGGAAACCAAATAAGAATAGACGTAATGATTAACTTGTTGAGTCTAATTAGGATAATAGTTGAGCAAACCTTACTTTGTAAGAAATTACATACAATGATCTTTTTATTTATCTATTCAAAGCAATGGAAAAGATGTACATTGTGGCTAGTGATGAATAGTAATTTGGTGTTCTTACAGTACTGCTTATTTTAAAGAAAACAAAGTTGGTGCAAAAATGGAAGAGTTAGGGAAGGTAACGGTTCATCGTTGCGCAGTTGGGAGGCATTTTAGCTACCAGGAATTCAGTATATGAATGGCAAATGGTGTTCGAAAATGTTAAAACATACTTGAAGAGAGGCAAAGGCCTATGTATCGAGGATGTGTTAGCCTTAAGTTATGATGATTTGCGACCCTATTTGAGACCATGTTTCCTTTATTTAAGTATTTTTCCTGAAGATTATGAGATACCTGTAGAAAGATTGATTCAATTGTGGGTTGCAGAAGGCCTTGTTTCATCAGCAGAGGGGTGAAGGAAATGGAGGGGAAATGATGGAGGATGTTGCAGAAGGTTGCTTAGTTGAGCTTGTGGAAAGGTGCATGGTTCAAGTTGGAGAAAGAGGGCCAACCTTAAAGATCAAAACTTACCGCATGCATGATCTCATGAGAGGTCTTTGTTTGTCAGTAGCAAAGAAAGAAAATTTTGTCTGCATCATAGATGATCTCCATACATTGGTCGCGCAGTTCGCAGAATTGTTGCACATCAATCCATTCTTTTTCAAAGCATTAAAAGTTCCCGTCTGAGATCAATATTGTTATTTGATAACCCCTTCACTAAAGATGCAGTAGTTAAAGCATTTCTAAACTCAAAGATGATAAAATACATGAAGAACATCAGGATAATGACGATTGCAGTTTACTTATGGTGGTCTTGGGTGTTTTTCTACTTTGGAAAAGGCAGGGATGTTGGACATACTTGTTCAATAATTTTAAATTGCTTAGAGTCCTGGAATGTGGAGCTTGTGAAAATGTTGCAGGATGTAAGTTGCCCAATGCTATAGGTAATCTCATCATCACAAGCAAATATCTTCAGTCCTTGTCTATTGATGGAGGAGGAATAGATCCAAAACTATTAGCACACCTCCTTTCAAGCTGCGTTTATTTGTGTGAGTTGATTTTAGATGGGAAGATGAGGATGTTACCAGAGTATCACCGTTTCCCTTCAAGTACAGCTTACATATGTTTGAGAAGGTTCAAGCTTGGGGAAGAGATCCCGTGCCAATACTAGAGAAGCTGCCTAACTTAAGGACTCTCTAACCCTTAAAGAGCTTGTGAATTTGGAAGAGTAGAAGGTAGAAGAAGGAGCTATGCCTGCTCTACTTCACTTGAAAATTGAATATTGTGAAAGCCTGAAGCTTGAATATTGATACTTCTCATTACAGGAGACCGTGGACGCCTCAGCAGGAAGATTTCCACCTAATAGCTTCTATACGTGTGTGTGAATATAATAAATATGTGTTATTCTTGTATCTTTTTTTTTTTTTTATGGTAATTAAAAGACCTCCATTTTATTTATCACTTCTGGGTTTTTTTGTGTGTTTGTTTTTTGGGTTTTTCAATAAATGCATTTTATGTGATTGTTTTGATATCTTCATATATCAGTTAATATAAAAAAGAATGCTTTTAATTTTCTTATGAAATGGGTCTTGTTTGTTTGGTGAGAAAAATGGAGGGGTAATGAGAAATATGGGGGAATGTAGAGGACAAAGGTTTAACAGTTTAGGGAACATCAAAATGGTTGATGTAACTTGTTTTTGTTTTGTTTCATGTGCAGTTATGTCGGAATGGGGTGTAAGAGACACAGAACAAAGAATGGATTGAAATGAAATGACTTGATTTTTTGGTGCTTGGATTTTTTTAAACAAAATAACTTAATGTGAATATGGTTGCGTTCTTGTTGAATCATTTTTTATACTATATTTATAATTATTTATAATTTTTAAATAAAAGGATAAATACGATTTTAACACATTTAAATTTATGTCTTTTTCTTCCTGTTGGATGATAATTAAAAAAATTAAAATAAATATGGTAATTAGGTCAACTGATTTTTAATATTTTATTTCATTCATTTTTTTTAAATAAAATTGAATTGATTAGCAAACTTCATTTATATTTTAAATATATATTTAGTTCATACCATATTCCAAAAAAAGACTTTTCAAAGTCAGCAATGATCATCCATATAACTATGGTGAAATGGACACAAAACATATAATTATTTAATCTTACTTTACTAATTTGGACACAAAACATATATGGAGAATAAGAAATTTGCCCCACAATTTTCACCTTTATCTCAATCTAATCCAGAAAAAGAAAAATAAATTCAACCTTTTCTCTTGTTAGTTCTGTACACCAGCTGGTTGAGCTGTCCAACCTGACTTGATCTGAACTTAGAGAAAAAGTTTTGTATTTCTGGTCAATCTAGTCTAAATTAAAATTAAATAATTTAAAATGTTTTTTCTTAAAGTAAACAAGATTCATTAATTAAAAGCCACTTACACAAGAGACTTTGGTGAGGATAAACTAATCCAAGTCATTAGGTTTACCCCCTACACCCAATCCTAAGTCCCTCATCCCCATGATGCATCAAAGAATTAGAACCAATAATAATCAAAGTGCGAACATTTGTGGGGAGAATATTTCATTCAGTGTGGTTTGCATGTAATAAGGCTACCTTAGCAAGTGCATGAGATACCTTATCAGCATCCTGACAAGTCCATTGGAAGGATAGCAATCCAACAGATGATCACAACATAAAACAATCGTGAAGAATCATACCTAACTCAGTGTCCAGAGTATGAGGAGACAATAGTGCTTCAACAACCAATAAGCAATCCGATTTCACAATAACCCAGTCCAATTGAAGAGAATTAAGCCAAGAAAAGGATTCTCTAATGTCGATTGCTTTAGCTAGTAAACGATGAACCATCCCCTCTCTCTAACCGATATAGCATTGGACCATATGCCCGTTGGAATCTCAAATAACCATTGCATACCCAATCTCGTGCTGCATCAAAATTACATTTGATCCACCCTACAGGAGGAGTCGACCAAGTCGTAACATTACCACTGACCGCCCGCCCCAGCGTACGTGCACCGGGACTAGAATCTACACTAATACGACAATCAAATCAAAATAACTACGTGTGGTATTTGCAAATGTGACAAGTTTGTTGTAATATAATTTGTACAACGGGGTACAGGAGTACTCCGAGGATTAAACCCACAGGAGTCGGCGATTGTGTGAATTCTAGCTAATAACATGCAATTAAAGAGTCTAAACAACTACTCGCTAGATAGAATAGTACAGCATGTCATGAAATTGAGAGTATTTAAACTAATTTACTAGCTAATTAACAAAAGCACTAAATTGTAAAGCATGCAATAAGAAACTATTCAAGCAATAATAAATGGTGGTTGGTTGACTTCAATGTGAATAATTAATCATCGAATTAGAAAACTAAAATGCTTAAACTCCTAAAGTGGCTCAAGTTTACCAAATTAGAAAAATTAGTCCGGTTTATCTCTCAATCTCACCCAACTAACCCAGAACTAATGAATCAGTGCCCAATAAGATTACCTCTCGGTCTCAGTTATCTTGATTTACCCTTAGGAGAGTCAATATTAAAATTTGAAATTCATTCAATTTAGTCCAATTTATTGCAATTTAGTCCCTAACCCAAAAATTATTTACCCACATCTCCATCAACCAACCTTTTAGGGTTTAATTACCCATTAACATATCTAAGCTAACTAACATAAAAAAAAAAAAACACTCATGAAAGCCATTAATATAAAATTTGAACAAAAAGATGAAAGTTTTGGTTTTTAGTTTGAAAGAGTTAAAAGAAAAGCAACTAACAGCAAAATAAATGAACAGGAATAATAAAGATGAGATTTTTAATAGATGAAATGAAAACCAATTGAAATAACATTAAACTAGAGATGAAAATGTCATTACAAGCAAGTTAAAGGTCCTAAACATGTAAATAAACCTAAGCTACAATGTTAACTAATTTAACTAACACTAAGAATGTAAAGGAAAACAAAGAAGCAAGCAAAAATTTAAAGCTACAACTATGGAGAAAAAGAACTAAAACCCTAGAAAATGAAAGAAAACTAAGAAGATGACTAAAAATTGTGCCTAATGCCTTTTCTCTCTCTTCAGCCAAATTTTGGCTCTTTTTAGCATCTATTCTGACCCCTTTTTCTTGACTAAAATGTCTCTCAACGTGTCTTTTTTAATGTTGCTTTGGTTGGACAAGGGCTACCCTTGATGTCAATTTTTTATCTCCTCACAATAGTGATATCGCGATACCCATAGTCTGGATATCGCGTATCATTGGCAATTTCAAGATGGGGAGTTCCCTTGGAAGCTGGGGTATCGCGATACCATTGTAGGTGGTCTTCATTCTTCTATTCATTTCAAGGCTATTGAGGGTACCACAATACCCAATCTTCGATATCGCGATACAGTCCTTCTTGGTCATGTTCTTGCTCAATTTTGGGCCACCATCGAGTTCCTACAACACTCAATCAATCATTAGGCACCAAATGGCGCATTTGGCCAATTTGGGTCTCAAAATGAGCACAACATGCCGTAAACACTTATCAAAACAAAAGAACTAAAATAAAGCAAAAACTACGAAAAAGACATTTAAATTACTTGAGAATAAACTTTTAAGTGTAATGAAGAGCTTAATTTGACATGTTGGCTTTTTTGTTTTTTTTTTCAATCTTGAAAATAATAGTTAATTTTCAATTTTAGTCCATTTACTTTTTAATTATATAAAAATAGTTAAATTTTCAATTTTGGTCTCTACACTATGTTAAAATTTGATATTTGATCTTTATACTTGAAATTTTAAAAAAAAAAATTGGTACTTTAACTTTTATAGTGTCATTAGTTAGTTTAAATACTTTATTCTAATTAAAATGCTACGTAAATTTAAAGGATTGTTAAGATCATTAAATTTTTTTTGTTAAATTCAAGTTTATTATAATGCCATATTTTACGACATGATTATCGAGTGAGTACTTTTTTTTATAAATTTTAGAATCACACTCTAACAAATTTAACAGAAAAATTTTTAACGGTGTTAACAATTGGACTTAAATTTTTAAATTCAAAAAATAGAGGGATTAAATTCTTAAAAATAAAAAATCTAAGATTAAATTCCAAATATATAAATAGTACAAAAACTTGAAGCATATTGTAACCTTATAGTTTAACTATTAGTCCAATATAATTAACTCAACGCAAAACGTAAGTCGAAAACCATGTTAGTTTAGTTCAATCACGAAATAATTTAAACCCATTTAATAGAAATGGATTAATTCAATCAACCTTCCCCAAATTATTGTAATGGGTTAATTCAATTAAATATTTCCCAATTGATTTTAAATTAGTTTATAAATTTAAAAATATTTTTAATTAATTCTTCAAAATTTTAGTATCATATCAATCATGTCCCTTTATCAACACATCTATCAATTTAAGCATTAAATGTGAGTTAAAGTATTATGTATAATATATTTAAAAAATTGTGAATATATGTGTCTTATTTAGATTTGGTTTGTTAAAATAAAAATTATGTTAATAAAATTTATAAGGGTTATTTTATTAACATGGATAAGTCCAAGCAATCCATGCAATAAGTATACATTTGTTTACAATTTGATCCATTATTTTAAACATATCCACATCATATTAAAATTATTATTTGGCTATCGATTGAGTCTTAATTCGAATAACATGAACATTGTTGTCAATGCAGGAGGACGTGGGTTCGAGTGCGTTGAAGCGCATTATCCTCCTATATATGGGTTAGGAAGGGGTTATGGATAGTTCTAGGCATTGTGTAAAAAAGAGCAGATATGATCAGAACCTATAATGAGATTATTTAAAAAAAAAAATCATTTGGCTCAATCTAATGGCTATACTAATGGAAGGACATGGTTTATATAACATTGATACTTTGAGAACTCAATTGCAATATTTTGAAGCTTGGAAATTAACTTAAAATTTGGATTGGAGGACATTTAGTGCAATCAATTTTATTATAATCAAGATTGTTAAATCCAAACTCAACCGGAGCGACCCCTTGAATCAAAATTGATGGTTTAATCGGTCCAATCACTATAGTTAGAACTATGTTGAACCGATAAAAAATGGAAATAGAGAACAAGAAAAGGCAACTTTTAAAAAAAAATATTTTTAAAGTAATTTGTTTTAATTCATTTTGATTTTTGATTTTTTTTAAAATATATTTTTAATTTTTAATTTTTATGAATTTTGAATATTTATGAATTTATTCTTTTTAAATTTTAAAGTGATTGATCCGATCCAAATCTTACAAAGTTGATTTATAATTTAAAAAAAAATCCATTATTTTACGGCCTAAGTGTTACAAAGTACATTGTCATGAACTAGAAATTAAAAACCCAACACCTATTTAAAATGTCTTTTCTTTCAGAAGAGTGAGGGTAGTGTGAGAATTGCAGTTAATTTGGACAAGTGGCACATTTTTTGACAGTGAAATCAACTTGGTCTCAGACACAGCTGCTATCTCTCTCAATCTATCCTTTTCAAAACCTTGTCCAATTTGAACCCACCATTAATGCAATTGGGAAAGAAATTTATGATAACAATTTCTACGACAATAAATATCCAGTTCAGTCCAGGCTTTTTTTTTAGAGACATCTTCACCACGTCGACATCATCTTGTTTTATAATTCTTGCTCGTAATATTTTTTTTTCAAATATTTCATTTTCATTATATATCTAAATACTTTTTTAGTTACGATTGAAACTCTAATATTAACAATTAAAGATCTCCAATTCAAATTTTATTATTATCGTTCTTTCTTTAAATTGTGACGAATATATTATCTAATTTACTATTACTCATTGACTTTTTTGGTTCAATTTTTAAGGCTCATATATCAAGTTGGAAGACTATGTAAGTTGACCACATTTATGCATGGAGAGGAAGATCTCTTTTTTGAAACGGTCGACTTTTTATTTTAAAATATAAAAATAAAAACGGGAGTCGTCACCAATCATTTTATGGTTTTAATAAATGGTTTGATTTACTAAAACAACGATTTTTTGGTCTATAAACTTCAAGAAATGAGTTCAGGAGTCGGTTACGTACGAGGAAGGATTAGCACCCTCGCAACGCCCAAAATTGGTACCTAGTTGATTAATTAATGTCTTAATGTCGAAAGTTGAAAACTCAAAAAGAATTTAAAAATAAGATCCTTCTTTGTATCCAAGTATTTTCTAATAAAAACGTGCAAAAGGCCATCTTATCTCGAAGTAACAAAAGAGTCGTATCCCGTAAGTTAGGATATAACATCTTGAATACCCGAAAATAAGCTTTCCTTTTATTATTTAATCGAATCTTGTGTATTTAAATTTTAAAATGATGTTCGGTTATTTACGTTCAATGAGAAAATCGAATCCCCGTAAGTTAGGGTACGACTTCTCGAATCTCCAAACACGAAACATTGCCTATTTTTTAAAATTCCTTTTTTGAATAATAATAAACCGTTTTAAGAATAGTAAATAAATAAGTACACAATTAAATAAAATCTTTCATAAAAAATTGAATTAAATGGGACAAGGACTAAATTATAATAAAGATGAAATTAACAGTAAAAATTGCGATAAAATAAGCAAATAAGGACTAAAGTATAAGGCGCGAAAATCCATAGGGATTGAATGTGAAATTATTCCTGGCCTTTATGCGCAGCGTTTCATCTGGCAAGGCGAAGGATTAAATTAAAAATGAAACAAAATTGAAAGGCCAAATTTAAAAGGAGAAAAAAGAATTAGGACCAAAATAAAATACGCGTAAAGGGGCAAGGACTAAATGGAGAATTATCCCTCATCCCTAAAGCGGCTCCGTTCTTCATAGGACTAAAATGAAACAAAAATAAAATTATAAGGTAAATTTTAAAAATGAAAAATACTGGATCGCAAACTAATTAAAAAGCGGAAGGGCTAAAAGTGCAATTAGACCCTTCCGCAAAAACACGCGGATCCTGAGGTTGGAGCGGGTCGGGTCTCGGGTCCCCTCTTCTAAACGACGTCGTTTTGGGGCTTAGGAACGCCGGCAAAACGGCATCGTTTAGGCGTCCTATTTAAGAAAAAAATACACCCCAAAATCATTTGAGATAGTTTAAAAAAAAAAAAACTCTATTTTCTCTCTAGTTTTCTCTGAAAGGGGTTGGGGTCCGGTTTAGAGGATCGTCGTCCCTCCGCCGCGGCTCCTCGCCGAGGCTCTGCCGTGGCTGGTGGCCGGAGCCACACAAAAACGAGCCCTTTTAGCCCCTTTCAATCCCCTTTTTTAAAAAGCTTTTAGACATCGACTTTTGTTTCCGAAATCAAAAGGAAAATACTATGCGAGAAAGAAAAAACTTAGCCTCCATCGCCTTTTTGAATCCTCATCAGAACCCTAATGGGTTTCGAGGTATCCAGATGTCGGCAGTGGCCTCCGACGGTGACGGAAGATGAACCGACGGGTAAGGTTTTTTATTATTTATTTATATATCTATTTCAAATAAAAGTAAAAATAAATAAAAGAGGCACCTTTTGAAGTTTTTGTTCTTTTGATTGATTTTTCTATTTTTTTGTTTGATATCGCGTGTGTCCCTCTGTTATAATCGTTTTTTGCTTGTGGCTTTATAGCCAGTTTTACAATATTGTTTTATTATTTGTTTTGCTATCTTTATTTACATTACGCATATTGTTTCGCGTCTTTTTCTCTTCTTTTGCAGGTGTTGGGGAGGTCAACGGAAGCGTGAAGGGCGGTCTTCTTGCCTCTTTGGTGAAAGGCGACGCACTCGACGAGCAGCGTCTTTGACGTGGGTGAGGCAATGGCAAGACATGGGAGTTGGAAACCCTAGGGTTTCTGAATTAGATTAGGCTATGGGCCTATTGATTGGGCTTAGGGTTTTTATTTTGGGTTTGTAATAATTTGGACTTGGACTCTTTTATTTTTTTTATTTTGGGTTTATTTATTTGGTTTTGGGCCCGGGCAAAAATGACCCATTGCAGTTGCCCCTCTTTGCTCATTGTCGTGTAACGAGAATGGAGCAAATACTTTAAAAGGGTCAATTTTGCATGGTATTGCCGAATCTTGACTTCTTTGGTGCTTCTCTTCTTCAAATAGCCTCATTTCATCCCACTGCATCTTCAGGGGTATAGGAATTAGTGCTTCGATCTACTTTACTATAACTTCAGGGAGATTAGACTTGTAGCTTTAATCTGCTCCACTACAACTTCAAGGAAATAAGATACGCCATCTTCAGTCTGCTCCGCCGCAACTTCAGGGAGATAAGACTTGTAACTTCAACTTACTCCACTGCAACTTCAGGGAGATAAGGTTTATAGCTTCAATCTACTCTACTGGAACCTCAAAGAGATAAGATTTGCTATTTTCAGTCTACTCCACTGCAACTTCAGGGAGTTAAGACTTTTAGCTTCAACCTGCTCCACTGGAACTTCAGGGAGATAAGGTTTATAGCTTTAATCTACCCTACTGCAACTTCAGAGATATAAGATTTGCTATCTTCAATCTGCTCCACTGCAACCTCAGGGAGATAAGACTTGTAATTTCAACCTGCTCCACTGCAACTTCAGGGAGATAAGGTTTATAGCTTTAATCTGCTCTACTGCGACTTCAGAGAGATAAGATTTGCTATCTTCAGTTTGCTTCACTGCAACTTTAGGGAGACAAGATTTGTGGCTTTAATCTGCCCCACTGCAACTTTGGAGAGATAAGATTCTCCACGATGACTATAATCCGTCCCACTGCAACTTTAGGGGTATAGGATTTGTGGTTTCACTTATCTGTTATACCGTTATCTGGGGAACATGACCTATAGAATCCATTTCATGGGCCTATTTATACCTAGTGATTAGGATGTCATAATCAGGATGAATCAAATGCTCTTAACTAGATGTGTATGAATGATATTTGAATGAATGCAGAATGTCATTTTTTGAGAATGACCCCTTTTTAATGCTTAAGTTGTCATTGCTCGCTATTTATCAAGGTTCTATCACTGATGTGTTACCATGCCTTCTTGTTCAGCTGGTATCTTTAACAGAAAATCCAAAGAAATAGTCACAATTTATAATTTTTTTTTCAAATGTTTCCAAACCCTAAGTTTGGTTAGTTCTGAATAGTGGTCCTATTTTCAGATCCTTGTACTATTTTAGAAAACCTTTCAGAGCAATATGCAGAACTCCCTTTACTTGAATATTATTAGTCCATTAATTGTTATTTCAATGTAAAAATGCTTGAAAAAGATTGTAATAATGGACAAGATCAAAGTTTATTGGGAGCAAGGCTCGAAATGAATATATTAATTAAAATAGCAAATTTGCTTAAATACAAAATGAATAATATGAAAATAGGTGCTCCAGGTATCGTAGCATGAGCTTCTCCGCACAAACTCCTCAAGGAACCTTTGAACTTGATATGTGTTTAGAAGACCTAGAATACTTTGTTGATGCTCCAAGACGTAGCATCTCTCCTCCTTGTTCATTTAGGGATAACAAGACTACCACATGCCCCATCTTTGATCAAGATTTGAATTGCCCTTTTCATGGGTTTTCAATTCAAAACCCCTTTGGTCTCAAGGCACCTTTTGCGAGTTTTCACCTTGGCCTCTCCCTTTTTTTTTAGGTGAAGTACTTCTTGACTGAATCTGAATTCACAGGATTGGGCAAGTTCTTGCCATCCATCTTAGTTAAAATCAACGCTCATCCGGAAAAGGCCTTCTTTACCATATAAGATCCTTTCCAGTTTGGCATCCATTTTCCTCTGAAATCCTTTTGTATGGGCAAGATCTTTTTCAATACTAGGTCCCCCTCATGGAATTCTCTAGGACGAACCTTTTTGTTGTAAGCTCGCATCATTCACTTTTGTAACATCTGACCATGACAGATGGCTTTCAACCTTTTCTCTTCAATCAAGTTTAGCTGATCATATTGTGATTAGATCCATTCTGCTTCATCCAACTTCAATTCTTCCAAAACTCGGAGAGAAGGAATCTCGACTTCAATGGGTAAAACCGCCTTTATTCCATAAACCAAAGAGAAATGCGTTGTCCCGGTTGAGGTCCCGACAGATGTTCAAAAGCATTGAGGGAAAATGGTAACTTTTCATGCCAATCTTTATAGGTTTCAATCATTTTCCCCACGATTTTTTTAATATTCTTATTGGCTGCCTCCACTGCACCATTCATTTTTGGGCGATATGGTGATGAGTTGTGGTGTTTGATCTTAAACTGACTGCAAACTTCTGATATTGTGTTGTTGCTCAAATTTAGTGCATTGTCAGATATGATCCTTTCTAGCATTCCATATCGACATATGATCTCATTTTTTAAGAACTTGCTGACCGCCGACTTCGTGACATTAGCATATGAAGCGGCTTCTACCCACTTTGTAAAGTAATCGATGACCATGAAAATGAATCGATGCCCGTTAGAAGCTTTGGGTGAAATTGGCCCAATGATATCCATGCCCCACATAGAAAAAGGCCACGGAGAAGTCATAACATGAAGAGGTGAGGGAGGTACATGAATTTTATCTCCATAAATTTGACACTTGTGGCATTTCTTGGTATAACTGATGCAATCTCCTTCCATGGTGGACCAATAATACCCGAATCTCATGATTTGCCTGGCCATTGTAAAACCATTGGCATGTGTTCCGCAGACACCCTAGTAGACTTCTTCTAAGATTTTCTTAGCCTCGATAGTGTCTACACATCTTAGTAGCACCTGATCCTTTCTCCTTTTATATAGGATATCCCCATCTAAGACATAGTTATTGGCCAGTTTTCTCAACGTCCTTTTATCATTCTCAGTTGCTTGGTCAGGGTATTCACGATTCTTCACATATCCCAATATATCGTTGTACCAATGGTGATCGTCTTCTTCTTCTTCTTCTTCTTCTTTGATGTTGTAACAATGAGCCGGAGTCTCATAAATACTCATCTGGATAGGCTTTACATCCTCTTGTTTGTTTGCTTTGACCATCGAAGCCAAAGTAGCCAAGGCATTAGCCATCTGATTTTCATCTCATGGGAGGTAATAGAATGTTATGTCATCAAACTCCTCAATTAACTTAAGAACCAACCTTCGATAATTGATTAACTTAGGATCTCTTGTCTCCCATTCTCCCTTGAGTTGATAGATCACTAGTGCAGAATCCCCATATACCTTTAATACTTTGATCTTACATTCTATGGCTGCACGGATACCCATGATACATGTTCATATTCTGCCATATTGTTCGTGCAATCAAAATCCAATTTGCTAGTGAATGGATAATGATCTCCGTTTAGGGATACCAGGACTGCCCCAATTCCGTTACCCACATCGTTTGAGGTTCCGTCGAAGTTTAGCTTCCAAAGATGACATTCTTGAGAGTTTTCTTCAGTGTTTGCAACATATATTAGATCTTCATTCGGAAAATCAAATTCAAAGGCTCGTAATCTTCTAGAGCTCTACTGGCCAGAAAATTTGCTATTGCGCTTCCTTTTATGGCCTTTTGATTCACATAGAGTATATCAAATTTGGAGAGCAAAATTTTCCACCGGGCCATTCTTCCATTCAAAGTAGTCGACTCCATCATGTACTTTAGAGGATCGAGTTTTGAGATGAGCCAAGTTGTGTGGTACAGTATATACTATCTCAGTCTTCGGGTTGTCCAGATCAAGGTGCAACATAACTTCTCGATTGACGAATACCTTGTCTTACATTCGGTGAATTTCTTACTGAGATAATATATCGCTCTTTCTTTTCTTCCTGACTCATCATTTTGACCAAGCACGTATCTCATGGAATTTTCGAATACTGCCAAGTACAGTATCAATGGCCTATCTGGGCTGGGAGGCTTTAGTACTAGGGTATTGGACAGGTAATGTTTGACCTTGTCGAAAGTTTTCTGACACTCCTCATCCCAAACGCTTGGATTGTGTTTCTTAAGGAGACGGAATATGGGGTCGCATTTCTCAGTCAGTTGTGAAATAAACCGGGCGATGTAATTTAGTCTTCCTAGGAAACCTCGAACTTCTTTTTGAGTGTGTGGCGGAGGTAACTCCTGTATAGCCTTAACTTTATCTGGGTCGATCTCGATCCCCTTTTCACTGACTATAAATCTTAGTAATTTTCTCGACCTAGCCCTAAAAGTACATTTTCCTGGATTGAGCTTCAGTTGGAATTTTCTCAATCTCAATAACAATTTCCTCAAGACTTGTACATGCTCCTTCTCTGTTCGGGACTTTGCGATCATATCGTCTACATAAACCTCGATTTCTTTGTGCATCATATCATGAAACAAAGTTACCATGGCTCTTTGATACGTTGCTCCCGCATTTTTCAGTCTAAATGGCATCACCTTATAGCAAAATGTTCCCCACATGGTCACAAATATGGTCTTCTCCATGTCTTCATAATGCATATTTATTTGGTTATATCCCGAGAAATCATCTATGAAGGAGAACAATGAGTAACCTGCCGTGTTATCCACTAAAGTGTCGATATGTGGCAATGAGAAATTGTCTTTCGGGCTGGGTTTGTTCAAGTCCTCTGTAGTCTACGTACATTCGTACTTTCCCATCTTTTTTAGGGACGGAGATGATATTGACTACCCATTCTGAGTATTTAACCACCCGTAAGAAACCAATATCGAATTATTTCTTGACTTCCTCTTTTATTTTCAGTAAAACATCGGGCCTCATCCTTCGGAGCTTCTATTGAACTGGCTTGCACTCTTCCTTTATGGGGAGCCGGTGTACCACGATATCAATACTTAACCCGAGCACATCTTGATATGACCATACGAAGACATCCTTAAATTCTTGGAGTAATTCAATGAGGTCTTACTTCGTCTCTGCGATAATGCAAGCTCCTATCTTCACCTCTTTTTCCTCTCCTAAGCTCACAATTTCCACTGACTCTTTATAAGGCAAGATTTGTTTCTCATCTTATTCTACCATCCTCAAAAAATCAAGAGATAGGTTACAGTCTCGATCATCTTCAAAATCCTGAGAATCCTTCATACACATATCTTGCTCAAAAGGAGATCCTGAGTCAGTAGCAACGTCAATCATATCATTGATATCTGGAGACCTGTTATAGGGATGAAGAAAAATCCAAAGAATAAAAGAATCTAAGAATAATTATCTGTATGGTATGATTATGAATGAAATGAAAAGAATATTTGCTCAAGATGATACGCAAAGATGCATTTTATTGAAATAAAGATGTTGGACATAAGCCTATTTCACAAAAGGATTCTTATTGCTCCTAGGCTTAGAGCAATAAGCGTGTTTTGAACATTACTCTGAATTAGCTCTAAAAACTACAGGAATCTCTTCCACAGTCCAGTTGTTCAAAACACTTCCAGGTACATAAAGACATATGTTTGATAAATTTTCTCCCCAGATTCCTTTTTCAGATATGGCGTTGATGTTCAGATTTCCCAACATTTCTTCAGCAGTCTCTTTTCTTGACATCTTTTGTTTAGGGTGAATAGTTCCTCCTGACACGAAAGTATTGAATATATGGGGAAAGGTCATCGGTTCCCACTTGACCTCTTTCCCGCTTAGTCGCGCTCTTCTCCTTTCTTGCTTTTTCTCTAGCTCTCTCTTCTTTTGCCTCGCATCTGGCTTATATCCTAAGCCAAAGCGGTTTTGTTTATCCATGAGCATGGGTGTCTCGACCCTTCATTGTAGGCATTTTCTAAGTCCTCTCCCAGGCAATGCTCCTTTCTCGACCGTCAGTTGCAGACCCATCCTTGTAGTTTTAGAGATTTTGGGCATCGGGATCTTGTTCCCTTCGACAATGAAGGTTGCATTCACAAATTCCAACGATCGAAAGGAACATTCTATCGCTTCATCGTCTGTCCTTACGTATGGCGCGTCATTAGTTACGGATGCAATAATGTCTTCTTCCACGTTTATCGTTACCAGTCGACCCTCAGTTACCAACTTTAGCTTTTGGTGCAGAGATAATGGCACTGCCCCAGCCGAGTGAATCCAAGGCCTCCCCAACAAACAATTGTAAGAAGGCTTAATGTCCATCACCAAGAAATCTACTTCATACGTGTTTGGACCAATCAATAGGAGTATCACAATCCTTCTCATCACCCTCCTTTTTCGGTTCCATTGAATGCTCTCACTATGTTTTGACATGTCTTCATATGAGAGCTATCCCCAGGCAACCTATTCAGCGTGGATAAGGGCAAGACATTTAGCACAGATCCATTATCAATTAACACCCCTGGCAATGTATATCCTTTGCAGCGGTGGTGATGTGAAGAGCCTTTGTAGATCCCATGCCCCCCGGAGGTATCTCATCATCATTAAAGAAGATGAAGTTGTCGGCACTTATATTGTTGACTAGGCGGTCCAGCTTGTTTACAGAGATATCGTTAGCGACATAAGTTTCATTTAGCACTTTCATCAATGCACTACGATGTGTCTCTGAACTTAAGAGCAAGGCTAGTACTGAGATGCGAGCTGGTTGTTTGTGTAGCTGTTCTACAATGTTGTACTCTCTATACTTTAAGAATTTTAGGAATTTCCTAGCCTCGTTCTCAGTTACTGGCTCGTTAACTGGCGATTCGAGCCTGACCGTCTTTTCCTTCTTATACGCAACTACTGGGGTCTTTCCTTTGACTGTTTCAATTCTTGTACTTGCAGGGTCATAACGCCTCTCGCTGCGTGTGTAGAAACCTACATCTTGGCCCTCCTTTGAAGCGCTAGCTGAGCTTTCTTCTCCCGGGATCGTCACGTTGCAGTCATAATTTCAGGGAACCCTCTTGCTATCCTTGTAGAGAAAGGCTACAGGTTTATGAATTATGACCCTTGGTGCAATTTGTACTCCGGTTTCATTACTTCTTGGTCGTGAAATGATAACCACTAGGTGGTTGACTTTATAGACTTTCTCTGTTGACCCCTCTTCTGAGGCGCACACATCTTCTCTTTCGGAGACCATAGCATATTCAAAGAATTCTAACTCCTTATTGTCCATCATATTTTGCACTAAGGCCCTGAATTCAACGCACTCATGGATCTCATGATCCTCCTTAGCATGAAACTCACAGTAGTTTCTTATCCCTTCAGGTCTCTCTTTTGAATCCTGTTTGATTAATCATCCCTCTACCATTTTCTTTCAAACCCCTTTCAGTAGGGTTTTTACTTCCGCTACATCCATCTTGGTTCTCTTCCCTCCATTCTCAATTATCGCGTTTACCCCTTTATCAGAATGACTGGGTAACAGATTTTCTGCTACATTAGGTCTCGATGGGTCATCGAACTTCACAATGCCCATCTTGATGAACCTCTCAATTAATTTTTTAAACGCGGTGTAGTTCTCGATTGAGTGTCCCGTGATTCCCGCGTGGTACTCGCATTGAGCATTTGCATTGTACCATTTGGGGAATGGAGGTTGCATAGGATTTAGGTAGAACGGATATACCACATGTGCATTAAACAGACTCTGATACAACTCCCTATATGTTATTGAGATGAGTGTGAACATGAGACTTTCTGTATTTAGCCTCGGGTTAGATTCTTGTCTTGGGGGACCCTGATGGCTAGTGGTTACTGTCCTCGGTGGGCCTACAGTGACTGGTTTCGAATAACCCTTATTATACATGCTTGCATTATTCACCTCGTTTTCCTTCTTCATTGGAGTTTTCCCCCGCGTCTATCTTACCACTTCTCACTGCGTTTTCAATCATTTCACTAGACATTACTATATCCGAGAAGCTTTTAGTAGCGCTCCTCAATATATGGTTGATGAACGGGGCTTTTAAAGTGTTGATGAAAAGCATTGTGGTTTCTTTTTCTAGAAGAGGTGGCTGGACTTGCGTTGCCACCTCTCTCCATCTTTGAGTATATTGCCTAAAGCTCTTATTTTGCTTCTTCTCCATGTTTTCCAGCGTGATTCTGTATGGTGTCATGTTCGCCACATGACTATATTGCTTCATAAAAGCTTGTGCCAGGTCTTTTCATGAATTAATTTTGGCACGACTCAGTTGGTTGTACCATTTAGCTGCTGACCCGATCAGACTGTTTTGAAAGTAGTGGATTAACACTTGATCATTATTGACGTATCCTGTCATCCTTCTACAGAACATAGTGATGTGAGCTTCTGGACAACTAGTCCCATTATACTTTTTAAACTCTGGAGTTTTGAACTTCGATGGAGCACTAAATCTAGGACCAAACTCATGTCATTGGCATCGATTCTGTAATGATAATCAACGTTTTCCATTGCTCTGAATTTTTCTTCTAGCCATCTGTATCGATCCTCAAGTTGCTTTGGCAGTTCCACTCTTGTTTTTCTATTTCTGCCATATCATCTAGATCAGGAACAACGGGATTGGTTGGGTTATCCCCCGGATTGGAACCTGAGCCTGTTTGGTAGTTCATTGGTGTCGAGGTACCGGTTTGATACTGTTGGGGTCTAATTGTGACGGGTACCCTTCGTGGGTACGCCTCTAGTTGTGCCTGGGCGTTTATCAAGGTAAAACCCGAGAGGTAAATAGGATCATCATTATCATCCCCTGAGTTAACCGTAGTGCTCTTCTCTTTTTCACGTTCTTCAGCCAGCAACTGCGCCAATTGACTTATCATACTTCTTTGGGATTCCAGTATCTGATCCCTCATCTCCTGTTGTACGTTCGTTAACTGTTCTTGCAGTTGTGCTTCCAACTGGTCTTGCATCTCTTTTTGAATCTGTTCTAGCCTTTCCAATCTTTGGTCCATTATTTTGGTTTTGGCGCGAGTACTGTAACGATGTTCAGTTGGTTGACTCTTGTTAGTTTCCAGATTAACTGAAATAATTTCGTTTAATTAGGGTCTTTTTGTGAAATTTAATGCATATGATGATCATCCAAGGGGCTCTCCATTCGACGTTCTCATCTTGGAGATTCTGGAGTATCGCCATCCATTTTTCTTTCTAAATGTCACATCGCCTCGGTGTAGCCACTAATTCTTTTAATGGAGAGTAGTTATCAAAGAATACTCGATAAGAAAATTTTTCTACCCTCTTAAAGTGGCTATGAAACCATGCCAACAAGAGTTACGCACATCCAATGAATCTTCATTCACTCGCTTTCCGGCATGCATTCAAAGATCTGAATGTTTCAGCCAAAATTGCAGGGACTGGCGTGACCCTCTTATCAAGTCTGTCGAACAAATCTGAAACTGCCTCATCCACGTGTCCTATGCTGTAGGGAAAACAACCAGCCCATAAATGCTTAAAGCGAAGATATCGACCCTTTTCTTCATATCTGGGTGTGCCAAGATCAAATCTCGCAAACTATTCCAAGGGATGCATTCACCATCTCCATTTTGCTTGATCCGGGCTGCAACCCATTGCTCACTTATCCCTGTGATGTTCATTAGTTTTTTTAGGAAAGTCAGGACATTGGCGGCTCTGGAATAAACCTTGTCGGGTCGAATTTTTGGGGAACGAAGTAGGGTCTTGTATTTTTCCACAGTAGGTAGTAAATCCACTTTTCCAAAAGTAGAGCAGCTGTAGGCGGGGTTCCAAAATTAAGCTAGAGCTCGAAAAAATGCTTGTCCACTTTGATATCGAGTAGATAGGAAAATCACCATAATTACAGTAAAATAACTACTTGATTTCTTGATAAACCGTAATATATACATATTTTAATCCCATATTTAGCATACTTTTGGATGATTTAATCCCTTGAATTATGGAATTTGATGCTCATAATCTCTTAATTTCATGCTTTATACTCGAGAAGAGCTTAGGGAGTCGAAAAGAATAAGAAACGGGCCAAAAACGGAGAAAATGGGCCAAATTAAGAAACCAACACGGCCTGAAGTTCATCACACGGTCGTGCCACTTTGGCAGACTTGAACACGGCCTGGGCTCGATTCACACAGGCGTGTCTCTGCCGTGACCCGTTGTAATTTTACTCGAAAAAGGATACTTAGGGGGCGAAGAAAGACATTTCAAAGTCTATATAAACACCCTAAGTATGACCTAAAAGGGGGCGGCTTGAGAAATCGACACGTGAAATTACTCGAAGACAGCTAGTTAATCCATCTCAGAAGCCAGAATCACACTCAAGACGAAAGATCTTTCCTTCAATTTCCTTCAGGGGATTTTAGGGTTTTTCTTATGTTTTGTTATTTATCTTCTTCTAAGATGTATTCTTTATTAAACATGAACTAAACCCCTCAAATACCTGAGGGGATGAAACCTAAGACGGATCTTGTTATTATTTTCTGGATTGTATGATAAATACTTGATTTGTTCTTAATTATGTGTTCTTAATTCTTGTTTTAATATTTCGTGATATTGATTCAAGTAATGATGTACTTAGGCGATGGAGCAAAAGTCCTGTTTAAGAGTAGATCTAGCATAGTTAAGCGGAGTTGATCGCAACCCTGTAGAGATAGGATGACAAAAATCACGGATTAGGGTCAAACCTAATATGGGAGTCCATAGATCGAGTTAATGCAACACTAGGGGTTTTAATTAGAAAGAGATTTCAATTAATCAACCTAGGGTTAGATGTTAGTAGCCTCGAAAGAGGTATTAATATAAATTAAGGAATCCTACGGATCAAGTCAAGTGAATAAATCGTCTGGTTCAGAGTTAGATAACGAGTGAAGTCTAGGTGGATTCTTCCTCGGGTATTGTCTTAATCAACTGGTTTTCCAAAAGTATTTTCTCAATTCACTCTCTGTGTCTTAGCATCCTTAGTTTAGTAATTAGTTAATTAAACATCAATTCTCTTAATACTTAGGCTAGATAATAAAAAGATAGTAATTACTAGTACTCTTGGTCCTTGAGGATACGATATTTCCGGTCTTGCCATAGCTATACTACCGAACGATAGGTGCGCTTGCCTTATTCGTTGTCATAGTTAGTTTGGACACGATCATTTCTTCATCCCATTGGACCCATATCTCTTTCAATTCTTGGAGATTATTCTGGGTCACGCTGATACGAGTGAAGTCCCGCAATTCTGATACGTACCCCTCTGTTAGACTATCACCTTTCTCTAGTTGCGTTTTCTCGGACCATATTCGGACAATCGCATTATCTTCCACTTTATCAAGAAATCTGTTCTCCATGGCAAGCTCTCTATTTAGTAATCGAACGTGAATCAACACCTTTTTTTATGATGAAAACGTCATGCAATCACAGTCAAAGCAAAACAAAACAAGTCAGTACATTTTATACAAAGCTAAAATTTAAAGCAAGCAAGAAATAATAAATAAAGTACCTATTTGAGTGACCACTAGGGGTTCGGTGCGGTTCTACCTAGGGTAGGCTCTTAGGGCTCACTATATGCGGTTCGGTTCTAAAGTAAGGGTACCTGAACCGGCAGATTCCTCGATCCTCACCCATTATAAGCTCATACAGACCGAGTTCAGTTTAGGGGAATACATTTCCCTATGGCTATACGGAGATGAAAATCTCACGAAGATATAGGTACGGATGTATCCCGAAAGCGATCACTATCCTATACGGAGGTGAAGACCTCACGAAGAAATAGTTTCTCACTCCCACTTAAAAGGGTAAAATTGATCGGTTATGCGATGCAATATGCGGAGGTACATTAAAAGACTTGAACCAATAAAGCAACCATATTAAAATGATGCAAACCACAAAAATGAAATGGAACGAAAGGATCGTAAATTTAAACCAAATTATCAATTGTCGAAAAAAAGACAAGAAATAATCAAATCGTGACTTGACTCTCTTATTTTGTCCCCAGTGGAGTCGCCAAGCTGTCGAAACCTTTTTTTTGAAACGGTCGACTTTTTATTTTAAAATAAAAAAATAAAAACGGGAGTCGCCACCAGTCATTTTTTATAAGGTGCGATCGGATCACCTCGTAATTTTATGGTTTTAATAAACGGTTTGATTTACTAAAACAACGATTTTTTGGTCTATAAACTTCAAGAAATGAGTTCGGGAGTCGGTTACGCACGAGGAAGGATTAGCACCCTCGCAACACCCAAAATTGGTACCTAGTTGATTAATTAATGTCTTAATATCGAAAGTTGAAAACTCGAAAAGAATTTAAAAATAAGATCCTTCTTTGTATCCAAGTATTTTCTAATAAAAACGTGCAAAAGGCCATCTTATCTCGAAGTACCAAAAGAGTCGTATCCTGTAAGTTAGGATACAACATCTCGAATACCCAAAAATAAGCTTTCCTTTTATTATTTAACCGAATCTTGTGTATTTAAATTTTAAAAGGATGTTCAGTTATTTAGGTTCAATGAGAAAATCGAATCCCCGTAAGTTAGGGTACGACTTCTCGAATCTCCAAACACGAAACACTGCCTATTTTTTAAAATTCCTTTTTTGAATAATAATAAACCATTTTTTAAATCGATATGCGTTTTTATTCGGGAATGGTACATCAACGGATGAACACATCTAAATTCAATGCATAAAATAGTAATAAATGGGACAATGCATAATAGGACGATAACAATAATGAAAATGACAATAATGATAATAATAATACTAATAACGATAATAAAAAAATAACAATAATAAATAATCTAATTTTTAAAAGTAAATGACAAAAAATAAATAGATAAACAAGTAGTAAGTAACAGAATGATAAATATGTAGATAAATAGATATACATAATATTAAGTTTAAATATTTAAAAGTCGAAGTAATAAATAAATAATATGAACAATAAACGAATAAATAACATAAAAAATAAATGAATAAATAAATAAAACAAGTAAATAACATTAAATTTAAAATATAAAATAAACGAATAAAAGAATAGTAAATAAATAAGTACACAATTAAATAAAATCTTTCATAAAAAAATTGAATTAAATGGGACAAGGACTAAATTATAATAAAGATGAAATTAATAGCAAAAATTGTGATAAAATAAGTAAATAAGGACTAAAGTATAAGGCGAGAAAATCCATAGGGACTGAATGTGAAATTATTCCTGGCCCTTACGCGCAGCGTTTCATCTGGCAAGGCGAAGGATTAAATTAAAAATGAAACAAAATTGAAAGGCCAAATTTAAAAGGAGAAAAACAATTAGGACCAAAATAAAATACGCGTAAAGGGGCAAGGACTAAATGGAGAATTATCCCTCATCCCTAAAGCGGCACTGTTCTTCATAGGACTAAAATGAAACAAAAATAAAATTATAAGGTAAATTTAGAAAATGAAAAATACTGGATCGCAAACTAATTAAAAAGCGGAAGGGCTAAAAGTGCAATTAGACCCTTCCGAAAAAACACGCGGATCCTGAGGTTGGAGCGGGTCGGGTCTAAGATCCCCTCTTCTAAACGACGTCGTTTTGGGGCTTAGGAACGCCGGCCAAAACGACATTGTTTAGGCGTCCTATTTAAGAAAAAAATAAACCCAAAAATCATTTGAGATAAGTTTTTTTTTTTTTTTTAAAAAAAACTCCATTTTCTCTCTAGTTTTCTCTGAAAGGGGTTGGGGTCCGGCTTAGGGGACCGTCGTCCCTCCGCCGCGGCTCCACCGTGGCTCACTGTGATCGGTGGCCTGAGCCACACAAAACGAGCCCTTTAGCCCCTTTTCAATCCCTTTTTTAAAAAGCTTTTAGACATCGACTTTTGTTTCAAAATCAAAAGGAAAATACTATGCGAGAAAGAAAAAACTCAACTTCCATCGCTTTTTGAATCCTCATCGAACCCTAATGGGTTTGAGGTATCCAGATGTCTCAGCAGTGGCCTCCGACTATGACGGAAGATGAACCGACGGGTAAGGTTTTTATTATTTATTTATATATCTATTTCAAATAAAAGTAAAAATAAATAAAAGAGGCACCTTTTGAAGTTTTTGTTCTTTTGATTGATTTCTCTATTTTTTTGTTTGATATCGCGTGTGTCCCTCTGTTACAATCGTTTTTTGCTTGTGGCTTTATAGCCAGTTTTACAATATTGTTTTATTATTTGTTTTGCTACTGTTTCTGTTCTGGCATATTGTTTCTGTCCTCCCTTTCTCTTCTTTTGCAGGTGCTGGGGAGGTCAACGGAGGCGTGAAGGGCGGTCTTCTTGCCTATTTGGTGAAAGGGAGACAGACCTCGGGACGAGGAGCCTCGGGACGAGCATGCTGACGTGGCTGAAGGCAGTGGCACACATGGGAGTTGGAAACCCTAGGGTTTCTGAATTAGATTAGGTTGTGGGCCTATTGATTGGGCTTAGGGTTTTTATTTTGGGTTTGTAATAATTTGGACTTGGACTCTTTTGTTTTTTTATTTTGGGTTTATTTATTTGGTTTTGGGCCCGGGCAAAAATGACCTATTACAAAAAAGACATTGAAAGCTTTGAAATTTTCAAAACAAAGAGTTAATAGCACAATACATCCTCAAGCTATGGCTTATATTTTAAATTAGTCTCAAATTCAAAATATTAATGTCGAAACCATTTTTTTTGTTTGGAAAACGGGCCGACTTTAAAAATATGGAAACGAGTCGCCACCAATCCTTTTTTGAAGTGTGATTGGGCCACTTATAAAACATTTTGGTCTACGAGTTTTAAGAAAACGGGCTCGGGAGTCGGTTACGCCCGAGGAAGGATTAGTACCTCGCAACGCCCAAAATTGGTACCGTATTGATTGATTAATGTCCTTAATATCGAAAATTAGAAAATATTTTAAAATATGAATCTTTAAAATGTTTGGATAACTCGCATTGGATATCGAAACTCTCTTGTTCCGAAAAGATGAAACACCACATCCAAAGACGATAGGGCGCGATGTTTCAAACCCTCGATACCAAGATTGTTTCACGATCTCTAAATCTCATACATTGCAATTTGAAAAGGGTATTTCACTATTTGGCCAAACTAAAAACCAAACCAAAGACGATTGGGCACGGTTCCTTGAATTTCCAATCATGAAATATTGCCTTTATTTAAGAAACACGATAAAAGGATCTTTGAAGGATATTTAATTGTTTGGATGAACAGAAAATCGAAACCCAGCACGATTGGGCACGACTTTCTCGAACTTCCAAACACGAAACATTGCCTTATTTTCAAAAATATGACCGAAATCTTTAAAGGATATTTAGTGATCTAGACGAGCGAAAAATCGAAACCCAAAGACGATTGAGCACGATTTTCCGAACTTCCAAACACGAAATATTACCTTTGTAAAACCCTTTTTATGGAAAAAAACAAGATACTAATATTGAAATATGAACCCGATAATAATAAGGGAGAATAATAGATACAAAAAGGGGAAAATAACTAGTAATAATACTAATACTACACTAATAATGAATAATTAATAATGAATATAAAAGTCATGGTAATAATATTAACCTTAATAAAGAATAATAGTAAAAAAAATAAAGGTATACTGATAGTAATAAAATATTAGATATAGAAAAATATATATAAATAAACAATTAAAGCAAACCGTAATATATGGGATAATAGATATGATAGTATATAAAAGAAAATAAAAATGAAGAAAGATATTAATAATAAAGTAATATAATGATAAATAATAATAATAATAAGTATAGTATAGCAATAATAGTACTAGATAAAAGAATAATAATAATAATCCAAAATAAACATAATAAGAAGAAAATAAAATAATAGTACTAAATAAATAGTAGACGTAAAGGAAAATAAAACATTTGATAATAATAATAAAAATAATATATATAATAATAATTTATAATAAAACAATTAAACTAAACAATAATATATATAATAATAGTAAATATATTAGAAAGAATATAATTATAATTATAATAATACACATATAAAAAAAATAGTAATAATAAAATATTCAATTTAACGGTAAAATAGCAAAAATAGTAAAAAAGGGACTAAATTGGATCAAAATGTAAGCTTTGGGGCCAAATTTAAAATAAAGGAAGAATAAAAGGTTAAATTGTAATACGCGCGCGACATGGAGGGACCAAAGTAGCAATTAACCCCGCATTCTGAAACGGTGCGTCGAATGAGGACCCAAATTGAAACAATGAAATAATTTTCGTGCAAAATCGTAAATATAAAAACTTGATTGTAAAAATATAAAAAAGCGGAGGGGCTAAATGCGCAATTAGCCCTCCCTAAAACACGCTGATCCTTCCTCGTGCGGGTGGGTCGCGGGTCGAGGCCCCAAAAACGACGCTGCTTTGGCCCCGACTCAACTCCAAAACAGCGCCGTTTCATATACAAATATAAAAGCCATTTTTTTAAAAACTTCTCATTTCTCTCATTTCAAAGGAGAGAAAAAAAATCTCTCAAATGCTCTCCCTTGGCCTAAATCCGGCCGACCCTCGGCGCAAACCACCGTCGACCACCGTCACGGCCACCGCCACGGTGGCGGCCTAATTGTAAAAAAGGTAAGTTTTCCTCCCTTTTTTTTGTAAACGTATTTTACATATATATACTGGGTTTTTTTTAAAAAAAATATAAAAAAAACAAACTATATGTGGTAACAGATTCAAAGAAAGAAGAGCGAAAAGAGGGGAAAAAAAAGACCTTTTGATTCTTTTGTATTGATTTGTAAACTGCTCTCTGTATTCCTTGTGTGTGTTTTCTCCCTATAAAAAAACCCCCACATTTACACGATGTATTTCGGCTTTTATAGCCTAAGAAAACCTCTAAAAATAGAACAAAATCAAATCCCGAATCCCCACTACAATCCTACTGTTTTACTGCTTCCTGCTTTGTAGGTGCACCACCGGAGGCGTGAAACACGGAGGGGCGAGACGTCTTGCGAACGTGAGACTCTTGCTGTTGGGGTTCTTTACTGGGCGGCGGCAACTTAGGGTTTTTGTTTTCTGTTTTGTTTTGTTTTTTTTTTTTAGGTTTTGGGCTAAAAATTTGGGCTGAAATTTGTTGTAAAAAAAAAGAATTTGGGGTTTTGTTATTTGGGCTCTGGGTTAAAATGGTATTGGGCCCGGGCAAGAAATTGGGTTCTACAGCTGCCCCTCTTTGCTCATTATCGTAACGAGAATGGAGCAAAGACTTTAATGGGACCAATTTTGCCTTGGTCTTGCTTGAGTCTCGGTGCTTCATGATGCCTCATTTCTTGAGTAGCCTCACTTTAACCCATCGCATCTTCGGGGTATAGGAATTTTGTTTCGATCGCTCTACTCCCGCCAAGTAGAGATAAGATCTGTTGTCTTCGATCCGCTCCACTCCTGCTCAGTGGAGATAGGATCTACTATCTTTAGCCTGCTCTACTGCGCTTTCGGTATAGATAAGGCTTCATTCTTTCGATCTGCTCTACTCCCGTGCTCAGTAGAGATAAGATCCACTATCTTTAGCCTGCTTCACTCCTGCTCAGTGAAGATAAGGCTCATTGTCTTCGATCCGCCCACTCCTTTCGGTGGAGATAAGATCTACTGTCTTCGATCCGCTCCACTCTGCTCGGTGAAGATAGGACTCGCATCTTTAACTCCGCTCCACTCCTCGCCGGTAGAGATAAGGCTTGGCCTTTTCGATCCGCTCTACTCTGCTCGATGAGAGATAAGATCTGTTGTCTTCGATCCGCCTCCACTCCTGCTTTCGGTGAAGATAGGATCTGCATCTTCAACTCCTCCTCTCACTCCCGCCGCAGAGATAAGGCTTCGGGCTTTCGATCGCTTCTACTCTGCTCAAAGAGAGATAAGATCCACTATCTTTAGCCCGCTTCACTCTCCTTTCGCCTGAAGATAAGGCTCATTGTCTTCGATCCGCCCCACTCCTCGCCGGTGGAGATAAGATCTCATCGCTTTCGATCGCTCCACTCCACTTTCCAAAGAAGATAGGACTGCATCTTTAACTCCGCTCCACTCCTGCCGGTAGAGATAAGGCTTCGATCTTTTCGATCCGCTCTACTCCTGCTCAAGAGAGATAAGATATGTTGTCTTCGATTCGCTCCACTCCGCTTTCGGTGAAGATAGGATCTGCATCTTTAACCTCGCTCCACTCCTGCTCAAGTAGAGATAAGGCTTGATCTTTCGATCCGCTCTACTCCCCTTTCAGTAGAGATAAGATCCACTATCTTTAGCCCGCTTCACTCTCCTTTCGGTGAAGATAAGGCTCATTGTCTTCGATCCGCCCCACTCTCGCTTAGTGGAGATAAGATCTACTGCTCTTCGATCCGCTCCACTCCCGCTTTCGGTGAAGATAGGACTGCATCTTTAACCCGCTCCCACTCGCTGCCAGTAGAGATAAGGCTTGATCTTTTTCGATCCGCTCTACTCTCTTCGGTAGAGATAAGATCCACTATCTTTAACCTCGCTTCCTCTGCTCGGTTGAAGATAAGGCTCATTGTCTTCGATCCGCCCCACTCTCGCTCGGTGGAGATAAGATCTCATCGTCTTCGATCCGCTCCACTCCCTTTCGGTGAAGATAGGACTCAGCATCTTTAACTTTGCTCCACTCTCTTCGCAGAGAGATAAGGCTTGATCTTTTCGATCCGCTCTACTCTCGCCAAGAGAGATAAGATCTGTTGTCTTCGATCCGCTCCACTCCGCCGGTGAAGATAGGATCTGCATCTTTAACTCCGCTCCACTCTCGCGCCGTAGAGATAAGGCTTCATCTTTCGATCGTTCTACTCTGCTCGATGAGAGATAAGATCTCAGATCTTCTGTAAACTCCCATCAACTTTGCTACATTGTCCTCTGGGAACCTACCAGTAGAATTGACTTCATAGGGTCTATGCTTATGTCAAATGATTAGGATGTCATGATTGAAAGATGCTCCTAACCAATGTATTGCGAATGAATGGATGCATGCAAAATGTCATGGGTATGATCCAAATTTTTTAACTTTTGGGTTATCACTGCTCGCTGCTTGTTAGGGTGATACCCCTGACGTATGTCCTCAATTGAACTTCTAACAGAGAATCCAAAATGTCGTCACCGCTTAGACTCTTAATTCAAGGGTTCCGAGCCCTTTAAGCCTCAGTGAGTTCTAAATAATTGTCCTGTTTCTGATTCTTGTATTATTTAGAGATTTACTGAGTAATATCCGAACTTCTTTCATGAAAACATTATTTGTTCAAGAATCATTACTTCAATATGAAATGCTTGGAAAAAGATTGTAGAGATGAATGAAATTGGAATTTATTCGGGACAAAAACCCGTGAAGAATGAATTGAACAAAGGCGATAGAAATTTTGCTAAGGTACAAAATGAGTAAGAGCGGGCGATGCCCTGGATATCATAGCCCGAGCTTCTGCATGCGCACTTCTTGAATACTATTCAGAGCTCAACATGTGTCTAGGAGAACCATGGTACTCTGTCGATATCTTAAAACATAACATACCTCCTCATTGTTAATTCCGATGCAAATAAACCACTGTATGCCCCATCCGAGTTGATCACAATTTGAGCCGCCCTTTTCGAGTTTTCGACCCAAAGCCCTTTTGGTCTCAAAGCGCCCCTTACGGGTTTTCGCCTTGGCCTCTCCCTTTTTTTTTTTTTGGAACTCAATACGCCTTTGCGGGTTTTCGCCTTGGCCCGTTTCATACGAAGTACTTCTTGATCGAAGTCCGCATTAATTGATTTGGCGGACTCTCGCCGTCCATCTCGGCTAGTATCAAAGCTCCTCCAGAAAAGGCCTTCTTTACAACGTACGGTCCTTTCCAATTAGGCATCCACTTTCCCCTAAAGTCCTTTTGCATAGGGAGGATCTGTTTCAACACCAAATCTCCTTCGTGGAATACTGCGGGCGGACTTTCTTATTGTAAGCCCGCATCATCCGCTTCGTACAATTGACCATGGCGAATGGCTCTTAGCCTCTTTTCCTCAATTAGGTTCAGTTGATCATATCGAGATTGAACCCATTCTCGCTTCGCCCAACTTCAGCTCATAAAACCCGAGTGAAGGGATTTCAACTTCAATAGGCAAGACTGCTTCCATCCCATAAACCAATGAGAAAGGAGTTGCCCTAGAGAGGTTCTAACCGATGTTCGATAGGCGTAGAGAGCAAGTGGTAACTTTTCATGCCAATCCTTGTAGGTCTCACCATTTTCCCCACAATTTTCTTGATATTTTTATTAGCCGCGTCAATCGCTCCATTCATTTTCGGGTGATATGGCGACGAGTTATGGTGCTTAATGTTGAATCGATCGCAGACTTCGCTGCTATCGCCTTTGTTGTTCAAGTTTAGTGCATTGTCTGGACACGATTCTTTCTCGCATACCGTAACGACATATGATCTCTTTCTTCAAAACTTACTAATGCCGTCTTCGTGACATTAGCATATGAAGTCGCTTCTACCCATTTGGTGAAGTAATCAATGACCACGAAGATGAATCGATGTCCATTAGAAGCCTTCTGAGATTGGTCCAATGACGTCCATTCCCCACATTGAGAAAGGCCATGGGAAGTCATAACATGAAGAGGTGAAGGAGGCACATGTATCTTATCTCCATAAATCGACATTTGTGGCATTTCTTGGCGTAACGAATACAATCTCCTTCCATCGTGGACCAAGAATACCCAAATCTCATGATTTGTCCGGCCATTGTAAACCCGTTGGCATGCGTCCCCACGTACACCTTCATGGACTTCTTCGAGGATTTTCCTAGCCTCAACAAAGATCGACACATCTTAACAACACCCGATCTTTCCTCTTTTATACAGATCTCCCGCCTAAGACATAGTCATTGGCTAGTCTTCTCAATGTTCTCCTGTCATTTTCTGTTGCTTGATCGATATTCACGACTCCTTACATATCGCAAAATATCCCGATACCAAGGATGATCATCTCTTTCCTCTTCTTCACCGATATTGCGGCGGTGGCCGAGTCTCATAAATACTCATTTGGATGGGCTTCATACGCTCCCCGCTCGTTTACTCGATCATAGAAGCTAGGGTGGCCAAGGCATCACCATCCGGTTTTCATCACGCGGGAGGTAAAAGAATGCGATATCATCAAACTCCTCAATTAGTTCCACTAACTTTCGTAGTGGTGATCAATTTGGGATCTCTTGTTTCCCATTCTCCTTTGAAATGATAGATTACCAAAAGCGGAATCTCCATATACTTCTAGCGATTTAACTTTGCGGTCTATGGCTGCTCGAATTCCCAAGATACATGCTTCGTATTCTGCCATATTGTTCGTGCAGTCAAAATCCAACTTGCAAGTGAATGGATAATGGTCTCCATTCGGATATCGTGATTGCTCCAACTCCATTACCAACGGCATTTGATGCTCCGTCGAAGTTTAGTTTCCAGAGACGATTTTCTAAGATATTTTCTTCAATTGTCGCTACAAACATCAGATCCTCATTGGGAAAATCAAAATTCAGGGGTTCGTAGTCGTCTAGCGCCCTGCTAGCTAGAAAATCGCTATTGCACTTCCTTCACACGATACGGTTCACGTAAACTATGTCAAACTCGGAGAGCAAAATTTGCCATCGGGCCATTCTTCCATTCAAAGCGGTCGACTCCATCATGTACTTGAGAGGGTCCAATTTCGAGATTAACCAGGTTGTGTGGTACAACATGTACTGCCTCAACCTCCGAGTTGTCCAGATTAATGCACAACACAATTTCTCAATGGGCGAGTATCTCATTTCACACTCGGTGAATTTCTTGCGAGAGTAGTATATCGCCTCTCTTTTCTTCCCTGTCTCGTCGTGTTGGCCTAGCACACATCCCATTGAATTATCGAATACACGTTAGATATAGAATCAATGGTTTGTCGTGATCAAGCGGTATTAGCAATCGAGTATTAGACAAGTATCGTTTAATTTTGTCAAATGCCTTCGGCATTCATCGTCCCAAATGCTTGGGTTGTGTTTCTTAAGAAGACGAAATATGGGATCGCACTTCTCGTTAATTGCGAAATGAACCGAAAGGATGTAATTTAGTCTTCCTAGAAAGCCTCGGACTTCCTTTTGAGTGCGCTGGTGAGGCAACTTTGCACGGCCTTGACTTTATCCTCGGTCTACTTGATTCCTTTCTCACCGACCACGAAACCAAGTAGCTTCCCCGATCGAGCCCCGAAAGTACACTTAGCCGGATTGAGTTTCACCAAATTTCCTCAACCTCAAGAATAGTTTCCTCAACACTTGCACATGCTCCTTCCGTTCGAGACTTTGCAATCATATCATCGACGTAGACCTCAATCTCTTTGTGCATCATGTCGTGAAACAAGGTTACCATAGCCCTTTGATATGTTGCCCCCGCATTCTTTAACCCAAATGGCATCACTTGGTAACAAAAAGTTCCCCATAAGGTTATGAAGGTAGTCTTTACCATGTCCTCAGGATGCATCTTTATTTGATTGTATCCTGAGAAACCATCCATGAATGAGAAGAATGAGAAACTCCGCCGTGTTATCCACCGAGTGTCAATGTGAGGCAAAGTGGAAAGTTTTCTTTTGGTGGCCTTGTTTAGGTCTCTCAGAGTCGACGCACATTCGCATTTTCCCATATTTCTTAGGAACGGGGACAATGTTGGCTACCCATTCTGAGTATTTCACAACTCGTAAGAACCCGTCAAAATTGCTTTCTTGATCTCCTCTCTCGATTTTTACCGCAACATCGGGTCTCATCCTTCTGAGCTTCTGCTGAACCGCTTGCAATCTTCCTTTATTGGGATACGATGTACCGTAATATCGTGGCTCAACCTGTGCATGTCTGGTATGACCAGCAAAGACATCTTTGAACTCTAACGAAGCTTTGATGAGGTCCCCGCTTGTTTCCTCGGTGATGAGGGTTCCAATTTTCACCTCTTTCCCTTCCTCCGAGTCACATTCTCAATTGTCTCTTTGTGAGGCGTAATCGCTTTTTCTTCCTGCTCCACCATCCTTACCAGATCCGGGATATACTACAATCTCCGTCATCCGTAAAGTCTTGAGGTTCTTACCGGCACATGTCTTGCTCATCGTAAAATTCCGAGTCCGTAATGTTGTTGTTCATGACATCGATATCCGGGGACCTATGGTAGGTATGAAAGAGTATTCAATGAAAATGAATTTAAGAAATACTTATGCGTTATGGTTATGAATGGAATGGAAAAGAAACAAAAGAATAACTGCATGCGGTATGAAAGGAAAATGCACTTTTATTGAAAGTAAAGATGCTTAAACATGAGCCTATTTCACAAAAGATTCTCGTTGTTCCCTAGGCTCAAAACAACAAGTGTGTTTTGAACATTACTCTGTTTTAGTCCTAAAATTACAGGAATTTCTTCCATGATCAGTTTGTCCGAGAACACTTCCAGGCTCGTAGGGCGAATACCCGCCAAGTTTCCTCTCCTCGAACTTTCTTGATACACGGCATTAATGTTCAAAGCCCCATCATATCCTCACCATTTCCTTATTCACGTTCTCGTCCCGAATGAATAATTCCCCGCATACGAATGTATTAGATATATGGGAAAGGTCATTGGACCCCACTCGATCTCTCGCACCATTCGGTCGTGCCCTTCGCCTTTCACGCTTCCTCCAGCTCCTCCTTTCTCTCGTCTGCGTATCCGCCTATACCCCAGCACTAAAGCGATCATGTTTGTCAACCAATCCCGGCACTCTAACCGGCCCTGAAGGTATTTTCCGAGTCCCCTTCCGGCAATGCTCCTTTTCCTACCATCACCGTAGGCCCATCCTTGTGGCTTCAGAGATTTTTGGCATCGGGACCTTGCCACCTTCAATCGATGAAAGTCGCATTTATAAACTCTAATGACCTAAAGGAGCACTCTATAGCCTCCGTATCATTCTCTATGTACGGTGCATCACTAGCAACAGCACGCAATGATATCCTCCTCTCGCATTTATGGTTATCAATCGGCCTCTCACCACCACCTTCACTTTTGGTGCAATGACGATGGTACAGCTCCCGCTGAGTGGATCCACGGCCTCCCCAATAAGCAATTATAAGAAGGCTTGATGTCCATCACGAGGAAATCTACCTCGTACGTGTTTGGCCCAATTAGAAGGGGTATCTCGATCCTCCCTATCACTTTTCTCTCAGTGCCATCGAAGGCTCTGACTATATTCTGGCATGTTTTCATGTGAGAGCTATCTACAGGTAACATGTCCAGTGTAGATAGGGGCAAGACGTTTAGTGCCGATCCGTTGTCAATTAATACCCCTGGCAGTGTATACCCTTTGCATCGGGTAGTGATGTGCAAAGCCTTAGTAGATCCCATGCCCCTGGCCAGTATTTCTTCATCACCGAAAGAGATGAGATTGTCTCGCGCTTATGTTACTAACGAGCGGTCTAAAGCTTGTTTACCAAATGTCCTCGGCGACATAAATTTCGCTCAACACCTTCATTAGCGCATTGCGATGTACCTCTGAGTTTAGGATCAAAGTTAGTATGCGATGTGTGTGCTTTGGTTTTGCTTGTGTAGTTGCTCCACGACAATTTGTACTCACCGTGCTTCGAGAATTTTAAAAACTCTCTCGCTTACTCTCACATCATGGCTCATTAACCGGTGGTCTTGTCTTCTCGCTCTCCCTTCTCATCATAGAGGACTCAGCTTGGGTTGGGTGTGTTTGGCCGAACTCTCTTTTCTAAAAACTATCATAGTGCAATTGTAATTCCAAGGTACCCTCTGTCATCTTTATATGGAAAAGTCATGGGTTTTTGAATTATAATCCTCGGAGCGAAGTTACGAGTTTTCTGACACAACCCTCGGTGTACCCTTATAAGGAAAAGTCACGGGTTTTTAATTTCGACCTCTGGTTCTACCTTCACTCCGGCTGTCCGTCGACCCACGGCCGTGTGATAATCACTAGTGGGTGATTGACTTTAGGATCCTTCCCGCACTCCTCTTACATGGAACATACGTCATCTCCTTCCACCAAGTCAAAGAACTCCACTCTTTATTATCCATTAGCCCTTGTACTAGGGCTCAATTCGCTACATTACTCGGATTTCATGGCCTTCTTTGTCATGGAACTTACAGAGTTCCTTGTATCTTGAGATCTGCTTACATTCTCTTGCGAACTAAGCCCATTTTCTCGCATTTCTTTCCAAACCTCTCTCAATGGGGTTCGACCTTAGCAATCTCCCCGTTTGAACCTTCTTCCCCTATTTTCAACTATTGCGTTTACCCCATTATCAATATGACTGGTAACGGATTTCCTCCACCAAAGTGGGTCATTGAAGTCTACCACCCCGCCTTGATAAGTCTCTCAACTAGTCTTTTGAATGAGGTACAGTTCTCTATTGAGTGACCTACTACATCCGCATGGTACTCACACCGAGCGTTTGTGTCATACCACTTGGGATATGAAGGTTGCAAAGGGCTTCAAGTAAAACGGGGATACGACGTGCGCGATCGAATAAAGTCTTATACAACTCCTTATACGTCACCGGTATAGGAGTAAACCAAACTTCTGGCCTTCCGCCTCGTGCTAGGCTCTTGTCTTGATGGGGCTCTTTGCCCATGGTCACCGCCTCTTGGTTGATTAATAGTAATAGGTTTGGGATAACCCGAGCTTACATTACCCACTTCATTCTCTCTTTTCTTTGGAGCCGATCTTTTCATGCCCTCTCCAAACTTCTATTTTCCCACACCTTATTGCGTTCTCTATCATTTCGCGGACATCACTATGTCTGTGAAACTCTTGGTCGCGCTCCCCAACATGTTATTGATGAAAGGTGCTTTCAGGGTATGAATGAAGAGCATGGTCATTTCTTTTCCATGAGCGGTGGTCGAACTCGCGTGGCGACCTCCCTCCACCTTTGGGCGTATTTCCTAAAACTCTCGCTCGACTTTTTCTCCATATTTTGCAACGTGATCTGTCACAAAAGCTATATCGGTCACATGGCCGTAATGCTTCATGAAAGCCTGGTGCCAAATCTCTCCACGATTTGATTTGGGTACAACTCACCTGATTGTACCATTTTGCTGCAGCTCCGTCGGTATCACGAAGCGATGGATCAATAACTGGTCATTGTTGACATATCCCGTCATTCTACGACAGAACATCGTAATATGGGCCTCAGGGCAGCTGGTCCCGTTGTACTTTTCAAACTCTGGCATCTTGAACTTCGGGGGAAGTACCAAATTCGGGACTAGACTCAGCTTCTTAGCATCCACCTCGCATTGGTAATCAACACTTTCCAATGCTTTAAACTTCTCCTCCAGCCATTTGCAGCGATCCTCAAACTCCTTTGGAAACTCCGCCTTCGCTTTCTCCCCCTCTACTGCATCGTCGAAATCAGGGACCATGAACTTTGGCAAATTGTCTCCAGGGTTAGAGCTCAAGCCCATCGGGAAGTTTGCTGGTGCCGAGGCACCAGTTTGATACTGAGGCCTGATATTAACAGACACTCTCGGAGGCTGCGCTTGAGAATTTGCCGGGGCTAGGCCTGACGGATAAGCAGAATTTTCATTTTCATCCCCAATATCGACCATAGGGCCTTTTCCTTTATCCAAGGCTCCGGTCAACAACATGGCGTTAATCGGCTCATCATACTTCTGCAGGATTCCAAAGATTTGATCCTCACGCCTTGTTGGATTTTGGCCAATCGCTTCTTGCATCTGAGTCTCAGCAATCGGTCTTGCATCTCTTTCTCGCATCTGCTCCAACCTTTCCAACCTTTGATCCATGATTTTTGTTTTCCTTCGTGTATAGTAGTGGTGTTCCAGATAACTAAAATACGACCTCTAGTTAATAGGGTTTTTTATGAAATTTAATGCAAATGATATGATGCAATGCCAATGCATGAAATGCAATGTAAATGAATGAATGCAAAAAGGCGTCAAGTCCGTTCAATTTCTTATAGAAAAATTGTTTAAAAACAAAATCCTTTACATAAAACAGAGTCACATATACGACCTAGCCCTTATGCCCAAAGTTTTAACTTTCTTAAGAAGAGAGGCTAACTCTCGGCCCTTGACCGACTCGACTCATATACTATACTTAATACATCGGCCCGAATGACTAAGGTTTGTAAATGCTCACCACTTCTCGTATCCAATCACGGCCTCGCCCATAAGGTAGTCTCTTTCTCTGATTTGGTTTTGAGAACGTTGAAGTTGTTCTTCCCGTCGCTGCGTTATTTGCCTCCAATAGTTGGATCCGAGCTCACTATTTTGCAAATACCGTTTCAAGTGTTACCACCTTTCCTTTCAACTCTTCAATCTGATTTAGGCTTGATTCTAATTTCACCGTAGAGCTACGACTTCGAGACAATGCCCTTTCTAGCTCTGCTACTCGAGCTCTTAACATCTCATTCTCACTTTGGCTCTCACCTAAAGTCTTTCTCAGAGTATCCTTTTGTGCCCGAGCCTCATGGAACCTCTCCTTCCACCGATCAACCTTGGCATTCACTTCCGAACTTCTTGATGCCATTGTTCCGAGGTTTTACCCAAATTTCAAAGAATCCTCATCGATCGATGCAACTTTTTGTAATCGGTCTTCAAGCTATCCAAATCTTCTTCGGCCTTCCTTTTTCCTTTCCTCAGCTTCTCAGCCTCTGACTTCTGGATATCAATATCTAACCCCAAGCTCATTTTTTCCTCTTCCAGTTGTTCTATCCTTTTCCCTAACTCTGAATTTTTATCATCAAAGTCTTGTTTCATGATCTCCAACTCGTAAGGGACTACTTGTAGGTATTCCTCTATCGATCGATCAAGATCCTGTGTCGGTTCGGGGATATTATCATTTAATCTCCTACTCCGCCATGTATTATATTCGAGGGTTACCATTGGACCCATTGCAACTCTTTTCATTCGGTGAATCTGCTTCCAAGCATCAAAAATCTCTCGAACTCTCTTCTTATAATTATTCTCACTATACGAGAATTCAAACTGAGCTAGCCACGTGCGTTCACAGGATAAACTGCGTCTCGATTGATACCGTCTTAGCACGAGCAAAGGAGCATACCCAACGGCTCCCCAGATCCCTAACAGAGGAACCCAATCATAACTCCCACACCGGTAGAGAATTTCATCCGGAATGAACCAAGAAGCTCTCCATTCCACATCTTTTTCTTAAAGATTCTGAAGAAGCGCGATCCAGTTCTCTTCTGATACGTCATCTCTCCTGGGTGCGGCTGCTAACTCCTTTAATGGGGAGTACTTCGCAAAGAAAACCTGACAAGAAGGTCTATCTACTTTCCAAAAATGGCTATAGAACCACACCAACAATAGTTGCGCGCAAATCTATGAATCTACCCTCACCGCTTCTCTCAAGACGAGTTCAAAGATCTAAACGCTTTAAGAATCGCGGTCTTGGCGTAACCCCCTTGTCAAGTCGATCGAATAAGTCGAGAACCGCTTCATCTATATGTCTCGTAACTTTATGGAAAATTACCAAGCCGTAGATACTTAGGGCGAACATGTCAACTTTCCTCTTGGCATCCGGATGTGCCACAATCGCCTCCTCAAGCTCCCCAAGGAATGCATTTCCCTTCACCTTTTTGTTGAATTAGTGTCGCGACCCCTTTGCTCACTCATCCCGTGATACTCATCACCTTCTTTACAAAAGTTGGTGCATTAGCGGCCCTGAAATAAACTTTGTCAACCTGAACCCTTTGGCTATGAAGCAAAGCCGTGTATTCTTCCACTGTAGGCACCAAATCCACTTCCCCAAATGTGAAACAGCTATAAGCGGAATTCCAATCTTGAGTCATAGCCCAAATAAGTGTTTGTCAACTCGATGTCCGATGAAGTAGGGTAGATCACCATAATTAAGGTAGAAAAGCGCTTAGTTGCTTCATCCCAACAGCCCATATATCTCTTAACTCTTGGAGCTCATTCTGTGTCACACCGATGCGAGTGAAGTCCAATAATTCGATGTATACCCCTGGTTAGACTATCCCCTTTTCAAGCCGTGTCTTCTCTCTCACCATATATACGCACGGCCGCATTATCCTCTACGTTATCAAGGAATCCGTTCTCCATAACAAGCTTTCTAACTTAGTAATTAAAACAGAATCGACGCCTTTTAAGTATGAAATGACATGCAAACATGACCAAAATAAAATAAGTTAGTATCGCATAAAAGTAATCAAAGCAAGTAAAAATGCCGAACCATTACATAGGTAGCCACTAAGGTTTAGCATGGCTCTACCTAGGGTGGGCTCTTAAGGTTTACTATATGTGGTTCAGGCTAAAGGAAGGGGTACTGAACTAGCGATTCCTCAATCCTCACCCATTATAGGCTCATACGGATCGAGTTCATTCAGTGGAATACATTTCCCTATGGCCATGCGGGTGAAAACCTCACGGAACCATAGGTACGGATGTACTCGGAGCGGCCCCCTAGCCCATGCGGAGGTGAAAACCTCACGGCGCGTAGCTTCTCGCTCCCACTTAAGGGTGTGACCACAACGGTCATGCAATATGAATGCAAAAATATTCTATGTGTCTCAAACCAAAGAAGATATATGACGCGACACAAACTCATGCAAATGGAAATAAAAAATTTATTTTCAATAAAAAGGACAATAATCAACCAATTTTACGGCTTGACTCTCTTATTGGAGTCCCCAGTGGAGTCGCCAAGCTGTCGAAAACCATTTTTTTGTTTGGAAAACGGGCTGACTTTAAAAATATGGAAACGGAGTCGCCACCAATCCTTTTTTGAAGTGTGATTGGGCCACTTATAAAACATTTTGGTCTACGAGTTTTAAGAAAACGGGCTCGGGAGTCGGTTACGCACGAGGAAGGATTAGCACCCTCGCAACGCCCAAAATTGGTACCGTATTGATTGATTAATGTCCTTAATATCGAAAAATTAGAAAATATTTTAAAATATGAATCTTTAAAAATGTTTGGATAACTCGCATTGGATATCGAAACTCTCTTGTTTCGAAAAGATGAAACACCACATCCAGCACGATAAGACGCGATGTTTCAAACCCTCGATACCAAGATTGTTTCACGATCTCTAAATCTCATACATTGCAATTTGAAAAGGGTATTTCACTATTTGGCCAAACTAAAAACCGAAACCCAAACGATTGGGCACGGTTCCTTGAATTTCCAATCATGAAATATTGCCTTTATTTAAGAAACACGGTAAAGGATCTTTGAAGGATATTTAATTGTTTGGATGAATGAAAATCGAAACCAAAGACGATTGGGCACGACTTTCTCGAACTTCCAAACACGAAACATTGCCTTATTTTCAAAAATATGACCGAAATCTTTAAAGGATATTTAGTGATCTAGACGAACGAAAAAATCGAAACCCAACGACGATTGAGCACGATTTTCCGAACTTCCAAACACGAAATATTACCTTTGTAAAACCCTTTTTATGGAAAAAACAAGATACTAATATTGAAATATGAACACGATAATAATAAGGGAGAATAATAGATACAAAAGGGGAAAATAACTAGTAATAATACTAATACTACACTAATAATGAATAATTAATAATGAATATAAAAGTCATGGTAATAATATTAACCTTAATAAAGAATAATAGTAAAAAAAAATAAAGGTATACTGATAGTAATAAAATATTAGATATAGAAAAAATATATATAAATAAACAATTAAAGCAAACCGTAATATATGTGATAATAGATATGATAGTATATAAAAGAAAATAAAAATGAAGAAAGATATTAATAATAAAGTAATATAATGATAAATAATAATAATAATAAGTATAGTATAGCAATAATAGTACTAGATAAAAAGAATAATAATAATAATCCAAAATAAACATAATAAGAAGACAATAAAATAATAGTACTAAATAAATAGTAGACGTAAAGAAAATAAAACATTTGATAATAATAATAAAAATAATATATATAATAATAATTTATAATAAAACAATTAAAGTAAACAATAATATATATAATAATAGTAAATATATTAGAAAGAACATAATTATAATTATAATAATACACATATAAAAAAATAGTAATAATAAAATATTCAATTTAACGGTAAAATAGCAAAAATAGTAAAAAGGGACTAAATTGGATCAAATGTGAAGCTTTGGGGCCAAATTTAAAATAAAGGAAGAATTAAAAGGTTAAATTGCAATACGCTGCTACGACATGGAGGGGACCAAAGTAGCAATTAACCCCGCATTCTCAAACGGTGCGTCGAATGAGGACCCAAATTGAAACAAAGAAATAATTTTCGCAAAATCGTAAATATAAAAACTTGATTGTAAAAATATAAAAAAGCGGAGGGGCTAAATGCGCAATTAGCCCTCCCTAAAAAACACGCTGATCCTTCCCCGCAAGGGTTGGGTCAGCGGTCGAGGCCCAAAACGACGCGTCGTTTGGCCCCGACCTCAACTCCAAAACGGCGCCGTTTCATATCTGATATAAAGCCATTTTTTTAAAAACTTCTCATTTCTCTCATTTCAGCAGGGGAGAGAGAAAAAAAAATCTCTCAAATGCTCTCCCCTTGGCCTAAATCTGGCCGACCCTCCGACGCCAAACCACCGCCGACCATTGCCGCGCCACCGTCTTGTGATGGCGGGTCGAAATTGTAAAAGGTAAGTTTTCCTCCTTTTTTTTGTAAACGTATTTTACATATATATACTGGGTTTTTTTAAAAAAATATAAAAACAAACTATATGTGGTAACAGATTCTTGAAGCAAAGAGCGAAAAGAGGGAAAAAAAAAGACCTTTTTGATTCTTTTGTATTGATTTGTAAACCGCTCTCTGTATTCCTTGTGTGTGTTTTCTCCTATAAAAAAACCCCACATTTACACGATGTATTTCGCTTTTATAGCCTAAGAAAACCTCTAAAAATAGAACAAAATCAAATCCCGAATCCCCACTACAATCCTACTGTTTTACTGCTTCCTGCTTTGTAGGTGCACCACCGGAGGCGTGAAACACGGAGGCGAGACGTCTTGCGAACGTGAGATCATTGTTTGGGGTTCTTTGTGCTACCGGCAACTTAGGGTTTTTGTTTTCTGTTTTGTTTTGTTTTTTTTTTAGGTTTTGGGCTAAAAATTTGGGCTGAAATTTGTTGTAAAAAAAAAGAATTTGGGGTTTTGTTTATTGGGCTCTGGGTTAAAATGGTATTGGGCCCGGGCAAGAAATTGGGTTCTACAATTAATATTATATTAATCAGATCCTTTTGTCAATATAACGGTCAATTAATTCGAGGTAAAATGTATGTTCGAATCTGATCAGGATTGCAATTAAAACATGTGGGTCAAATTTTAAACTCTTTGTATATGTATTGTATGGATAACTTGTATTTGACGTATCAGAACAAATAAACTATCATTAAAATTGGAGGGCTATTTTTTTTTCTAAACACTTCATATTTAACTTGCCCACGCATTTTTAAAATTTTCGCATCTTATTTAAGTTAGCATTTAACGTCCAAACTAATGGCTAAATCGACAAAAGAACTTGATTGATACAATACTAATTGTTTAAAATTTAAATTAAATGTTTTAAAATCTGGAGACCAATATGAAATCAATATCATAGTTTAGGGATGCCTAATAAAATTAACCCGAAAAAAAGGGTCTTAGATGCTTCAAGAAAGGAGGAGGCCCCGCGGGCTAACATCACTAATTAGAGGTGCATGTACAGAGTGTTCAACCACCAAATCATCCAAATGCAACTGTGGGGAACCCTGTCGCCCCACAAAACAACACCTTTTTTCAAAATGATTTAACCCCAAACAATGGGGATTTTGTCATGGCTTTTTTTTTTTTTTTTAATTTTAACAATATTTTCACAACTCTTTAATTTCGTGGAAATTATCATAAAATTTTCACACAACCTTGTTTAGTTAAAAAAATTCGATCAAATTATTATAATTATAAGGCAGTTGTCTTGTTGTGTGTTGTTTGGAAGGAGAAAAAAAAAAAAAAACACTTGATGTTGTCTTTTTAAGGCGACCAACAGACCAAATTCATGCACTTAAACTGCTACAATGGTCTGGTCCCATAACAAAACAAAAAAAAAAGTTGAGCTTTAGGGATACAAAAGCATTGCAGTGTCTGATTGAAAAGATTTAACAGTTTCATGAAATTAAAGTTTGCCATATTCATGCATTTAGTCTTATAATATCTCTCTATCGATCCTCATCCAGAAAAACAATAAAAGGTGACAAAAATTGTTGGAAAGAGCAGAGTTTTTTGGGGTTCGAAAAAACTTTCTGAAAATCCCATGCACATGTTATGTCGGCTGTTATTGAACTTATAATATTTTTGTAGGGGTCTATGGAACCTACAGTTAAAATTGCTGAGGCTTCATGGTTCAAATTTTATGGTTATTACTTATTTTTATTTTAATAAAATAATAACAAGGATTCAAATGTTGACTATTTATTGTTTTCTTCTTGAAAGGGACATGATTAGGGTATAGTCATGGTGAAGTTCAAACTATAAACAGTTTTATGTTTGATTGAATTTTTGTTAATTTCGGTTTTAAAGTTGGAGTTTTATTTGAGATAAAATTCAAATTAATTAAATTTGTTTACTATAAAAAAAATTAGATTATGGTATATTTACATAAAAATAAACATACGAGGTTTTAGTTGAAATGATAAAGTTATAATATTGAAGACAGTGGTGTTTTAAGTTAAAATCTTATAGTAATGTTTGTTAGTTTATAAAAAGAATGAGATTTTTGGTAATTTCTTAACTGAGTTGGAACTCGATTGATGGACAATACCAACTCAGTTTACCTGTTAAATAATAGTATAGATGAGTTTTTTTTCTTCTAGATTTTACACAAAATATAAATTGATATAAATATCATTATAGTAACGTTTGTTATTTTATAAAAAAGAATGAGCTTATGGTAATTCTTTAATTGAGTTGGGATCTGATTAATGAGAAACATCAACACAATCAACCCTTTAAATAATAGTATAGAACTTCAAATTCAATTATTTATAATCAAGTTCAAGTTCAAACTCAAATTTGTATTTAAAATGTTTATTATTAATTAAAAATATAAAAGTTGTTTTCGCTAATTGAAAATATAAAACTTATCATGCTTATGAATTATTAGAGTCTAACATTAAAATACTTGAAATCAATTTGCTCGAATTCAATTAGATAATAAGGGAATAATATTTGATGTACACCGTTAGTGCATAAGTTTCATGCATCACGAATGAATAATAATATGACATCTCGTTATTAAAAACAACAAAAAAATAGTGGAGGCTTATAAATAATTATTAATAACTTTATTTAAGCATGATTAAATAATCTTAATAAAGTTATTAAAATTTATTTATAAGTCCTCCATTATTTTTTATTTCATTTAATGTTGATGTGTCATATTCACTAATGATGTATGAAATTTAGAGAAATGATTGTACGAAACAAGGATATTATCCCTTTTCTAATAGTTTAATACCACATCAGTAATTTCATCCTGAATTTTAAAATTTTCATTTGGATTTGATTTTTTTGAGGAAAATTACAATGGATGATTAAATACTTTATATAAAATGTGGGTATAATTTTCAAAATTACCAGCTTCAAATAAAATACAAATGATTATAACAAATTTATAGTTTATAAATAATAACATGTGTTGCTTAATCTATTTATTTTTCTAAATAATATTTATTTATTTTAAATAAAAATAATGCCGGTGCTTTCTTATTTCATTATTTTAATGGAATGTGGTTTTTAAGAATGTAATAATCGAAGAAGTAATATTATAATATTTGATATATTATAAAAATAAATCATATTTATTTTCTTAATCTACTTATTTTTTAAATAATATTTATTTTAAATAAAAAATGAATTAATATATTTATCTCAACATTTTTATATGAGTTAATTCCACCAAACATCTCAAACTATGGTCCTCGTTTTAAATTGCTCCTTAAACTTTAAACATTCTACACTTACATCCTCAAACCATTGATGTTATGTCAATAAGGTCATTTCATTACTAAAATTGTCAATTTAACAATTAAATGAGACGTCATATCCTATGTAACACAATTTAAATAATAAAAATTTAAAGAACAATGAATATTGTAAAAATAGGTGCTTTAAAAATCTTGGATTTGAGGTTTTTGAAGTTTTTATGAAAACTATATTTTACTCTATTTTTTCGACTTTACTTATATTTTTAGTTTTTAGTTTAAAAATTATGTGGCAACATTTTACTTTTATTTTTAAAAAATTATTTTAAATTAAGTCTCATAAGCTTTTACGTGTCATTTAATGGTTAAATTAATGGTTTCAATAATGAAAGACGATAGTTTAAGGATGTAATTAGAACATTTTGAAGCTTAGGGTCAATTTAGAATGAGTGTCATAATTTGGGGATGTTTGGTGTAATTAACTCTTTAATATACATTTATATTATTAGTATATGATTAAATAGAAAATATATTTAAAATATTGAAAATATATTTGAATTAGAATGTAAATTGATTTAATTTGATAGTACTTAAAATAAATTTAAAATTAATTATTTTTTATGAATTTACCTTTAAAAATTTATTTTGTAAAAATAATTAAAAATGATAATTTTGTTTCAAATTTATTTCTAACTATATGAAAATATTAATTTGTCGAATAATCACATCCCGGAAAAGTAATTCGAAGAAAAGATATGAACAAAAAACCTCCTAAAATAAAGTTACATTCTTAAGAATATGAGATAATTGCACTAAACATCCCTAAAATATGATTTTTATTCTAAATTGGTCCTCAAACTTTAAAATATTCTAATTACATTCTCAAACTATCAATGTTATAGCAATAAGGTTATTCTATTATTAAAATCATTAATTTAACAATTAAATGACACATGAAATTTTATGTGAAATAATTTAAAATGAAAAATTTTCCTTGTCACGTAAGATTTGATGTCTTACAGTTAAATTAATGATTTTAGTAATGGAAGAACCTTATTGATATAACATCGATAATTTGGGGATGCAATTAAAATATTTTAAAGTTTGAGGACCAGCTTAGAATAAGGCTAATAGTTTGGGGATGTCTGGTACAATTATCTTTAAAAAAAGTAATGATTTTTGAGCAATGAGAATATGATTCCCACCAAGAGAAAACACATTTTAAAACCAAGTTATTAATATACTATTTAGAACTTAAATTTCACTTTAATGTTCAATTTGGTATTTGGTACCAGAGTTTTTTCAACTTGATACTTAAGTTTCCTTTTAGTCTCAATTAAGTATTTGAGTTAAGCTTCAATATTCAATCTAGCACCTAATTTTTTTTTATCTCAACTAAGTACCTATGTTAAAACTTTATATTCTTTATAAAAATTGAACTCAAAGAGCATTGTACAGCATCCAAAATATAATCTTAAAAGGAAACACTATCATACATTTCATCTTCAATTGAGAGAGCATGCATCTAATGGTTTTCGTACCTTTAAGTCCTTTGCAATATTATTACCTATTATTTTTTATGTTGCAATGTCGGCCGCCAGTTCTGATCAAATTGTGACTCTGATAGTCAAAATATATACATATTTTTTGGTTCAATCTTACAGTCAAATATTAACAACTCCATAATGCAGGTGTATATATATATATATATATATAAGGTTGGTTTGTATGACTTTTACTTTGTTCTATTTATTTTATTTTTCTTTCTTCTTTGAGAAAGTAAAAGGATTCGGTCCCTATATGGTTACACTTGAGTTTGAAACAATTGCTTATGTATAGCTTTCGTTGTAATGATATGATGAGTTCCCATTCACTCACGTAAATTTTCTTACAAGTTGTGCATTAAAATATTTATTAAAATAGAACCTGTTTTTTTATACATTCAAAGGATTGATTTGATCAATCATCTTATCAAGAATCGATTAAGTAGCTATATATATTTATTCCCCACTTTTTTCACAAATATTTTAAAAATATATCAATGGTATGTTGGAGAGATTTATTTTAGATATGTTTTGGATGCAATGAAATTTTAAAAAAAGAAAAACAAATAATTAATTTTAATTTTCACCAAATCATATATCTAATCTTTAAATACATTAAGATAACATATTATATATATTTGCATGAGTAGGACCAATCCACGTGAAGACCATACCTATGCATGACTTGAATGCTATATGTAAGCCGCCTAGCCTACTTACTCTCTCTTCTTCTATTTCTTCTTCACATATCCTTTTCATTTTTTGGTAGGACCCCCTTCTTCAATGGCTTAATCAAAACTTGATACATATATATGTATATATATAGGGTTATCAAGCCACTAGAAAATTCCCAACCCAAATTTACTTTCTTTAGGTCTCTCAAAATTATGGATTTCCAAAGCCAAAAACTATATTCCCCAAAATACAATAAAAAGAGGCTAAACCAAGAGCAAGTAAGGTTGCTAGAGAGAAGTTTCAGTGCCAACAAGAAGCTTGAACCAGAGCTCAAGCTTCAACTCGCTAACCAGCTGGGTGTTCCACCGAGACAAGTGGCGATTTGGTACCAAAACAAGCGAGCCCGATGGAAGACACAGAGCTTGGAACTCGATTACAACACACTTCAAGTGAAACTAGAGAATGCATTGTCTGAAAAAAGAAGGCTCGAGAAAGATGTCAAGTATCTTCAAGAAGAGTTGAGGAAAGCTCAAGAGACTATGTTTGCCATGAATAATAATCAAAGAGCTAATCATCATCATCATCAACAACAACAAGATCAGCCTCTTAACTACTTTGTTTCTTGCAATTCGACAGGGTCTAGTGAAGAAGCGGGAAGCTCGAGCTTTCATGAAGATCATGAAGTGTTGCAAATTGATGAACTCTATGCTTGTTTGATTGGTGGTCATAGGTCAACTTGGAGTTAAGCTTGGTTTATGGGAAAATTGATCTTTTTTGTTTATTGTATTGATGGTGCAATAACATGTTCCTTGTTGGGTGTCTTAAATTTGTAAGAAAATAGTAGGAAGAGTTTTTAGGGTGTGTTTGATTAGAAGGAAAAGAAAAAAAGTATTAAGGCAAAATTATATATATATATATATAATATTATTCAATTGCTAAATTATGCAGTGAATCGAAGCTGTGGGGTTCAAGAATTTTTTTTAGGATTTCTTTTTAGTGTTAATTTTGTAGAAACCATGCTATATAGATCATCAAAATGTCATCGATATAATTGACAATTCAATTTTTAATTCCCCACAAGTGAAACTAAAAATTATAAAATGTTTCACATAAATTTTCAAGTTTTTATTTTAAAAAAATCATGAAACATGATTTGGATTTTTTGGGAATGATGATAAATTTGTCCTACATATTGGCAAAGTGATTTTTGACCTTTATAATTGCTTGTTTTCATCCAACTTAATGCTCAATGCAAGTGGCATCTTAGACAAAATCCCTTCGACAGTCATGCATGCATCATTCTTTGGTAATCAATCATTTTCACCTTATAGCAAAAAAAATAAAAATCAATCATTTTCTGTCTTTTCTCCGTTCTAACACAGTAGAATCTTTCTCTAAATTACTTCCTTTCCTGTTTTATACTTTTGCAAATATATATATATATAAAAGTATAATTACAAGTAAAAAGATAATTGTAGTTAGAATCAATACATTCAAATAGTTGTAATCATAATTGTTGAGTAGGACCAAATCTTTTGAGAGAAGTCTTTGAAGTGTTGTCTATTAGGCAGTCGACGTTGCTCTCAACAACCGAAAGTATCATCCCTATATCGGGGTTTTGTCCTCAAGCTTTTGTGAAAAGTCATTGTACGGTTCATGAAGGGGGTTCCTTGACTAGTGATACCTGCAAAATTCGAGAGAGGTGTTACTATTGTGTAAAATATAAATTATGGAGAGTGCGAGTGCAAAGATTCGAACCACCGACCAATGTATATGTACCATGGTTGCAACGTAAAGGCTACATATACCTTGGTTGGTGGTTCGAATCCCCGTACCCGCCTTCTCCATGATTAGTATTGTGCACAATACTAACGCTTCTCCCCTAAGCTCTTGCAGGTCGTATCTCCACCAATCGAGGCGACCCTCCTATATGAACCATATAACAACTCTTCATGGAGACCGGGGACAAAACCATGACACGATGACAATACTTTCCATTGAGGGGTTCGTCAGCTCCCAAGCTAACGACACTTCGAAGACTTTTTTCAAGAAAGTCCGACCTCCACTCAACAATAATCAATCTTTACAATACACAATTAGGCTAATAATCAGAAAAATATTTGAACCTAAATTAAAATAAATCTATTGGAAAAAAAACTAAAATAAATCTAAATAGAATCCACACATTATGGTACTTGAACTAAAATAAGTACACATTATGAATTGAGTTGTAATATGTGAGTGGGAATAATTTGGGTAAATATCTCAATAATACCAAAAAAATCAAAATTTACCGGAAGTATAGGTTTCAGGAAAATTGACCTAAAGTGCAATTTCCCCAAAACGCGCGTCCACGTCAACAGCGTTTTTGGGAAAAGCAACCTAAAGCGGCGTCCCGGGAGCGCTTTGGCCGCTTTCCCCAAAACGCGCCGACGTGGACGCTGCTTTTTGTGGTTTCTTTCCGTCTCCGGCAAAATAATTTTGAGGAGACGTTTGAACAAACCGTGGCGGCGCTTCCACGTGGCGCTTTTTGCTACGATGGTATCGGGCACAATTATTTTGAGGAGACGTTGCGAGAACAAACCGTGACCAAAACGCCCCCACGTGGACTCTCTTTTGCTATAGTGGTCTCCGGCAAAATTATTTTGAGAGACGTTTCGAACAAACGATGGCCAAAAACGCTCCCACGTGGACGCACTTTTGCTACAATGCTCTCCGCAAAAATTAGGCTATAAATCAACCAAATTTCATTCTCGGTTAAGGCGTAAAAACCAAATTCAAGCAAAAGGAAAAAATTGAAAATGAGTGAACGTATTAATGCTTTATTATTTACTACGATGGTGAAGTGCGAGACACAAAAATGGTGTTGTTTTCTTATCGGAGAACACAGTACGATTGAGTTTTAATCGAACGCGTCGATTTGGTAGAACTTCGCAAAAGAATTAGGCGTAAAATATTCAAACAACGCCAATGAAAGTTCAATCTATTAAGTATAGATTTTGCGCTTGGTTGATCCGGTGAGATATGACTCATTCGACATCAAAGGTCCTCGGAGCCTTGAGGCAATGGTGGAGACTCATCTTGCGATGGTTCACCCTATATCGAGGTATATGTAGAATTTTCATCTCCAAGTGATCCGGCGCGACCTCAACATCTAGTATCGTTCGAGGGGAATACACGACCCCAAGTCGACACTCTAAGTGGGAGGCAAAAAAGCGTAAGTGCCCGTGTGTGCGATCGTAGTATGGAAAACATAACCCCGCACGACACTTTCGGTTGGTGGATGGGACATGCATATCCGTCGATCGACGTCCGATGATAGAAATACGTATTGGGGACGTGCGTCAACTTCTAGTGGTTGGCAATCCACATACGATTGGAATCATGCGAAAGATGTTTAAGGAGGATTATGTACTCCCGACGACATCCACCGGCGAGGGGCCTCGCTTGTTGCAGTTATGGAGGGTCGGACGATGAATCCGATGTGGATCCACCTCGAGAGCGTGGCCGACGGCAGTGCGTGTTGGATTATTTTCGACCGGAGCCCGCTCCAATTGTACCAAGACGTTGAGGCGATTCGCATCAGAAGAAGAAGAAGATCCGCTATTCGGCATACTCACCTCCAAATAACATGCATAATGTCGATCTATCTCAAGATGATGCATTGGAGTTTCTGAACTACCACACCGAGGCGTGACCGCATAAATTCTTCGTTGGATTCGAACGAATTAGAAGTTGGTAACCGCTTTTCCAACAAGAATACTTTTCTTGGTGCATTGAAACAATACAACATCGAGAACGGGGTTAACTACACTATGGTTAAATCAAACCTCGATAGGTACGCAGGCGAAGTGTGCGGTGCAAGACGGCACATGTTCATGGAAAATCATGGCGTCGTTGAGGAAAAGGACGAGGGATGTGGGAGGTGAAAAGTACAAAGGTCCGCATACATGTCTTACCTGTACACAGTACCACTATGTGTTCAATGATTTGAATAACACTAATATTATGTAATGTTGCATTATTTAACGTATTTCGTTGACAGTGTGTAACACAAGATCATCCGAGGATGGATTCGCACATGTTGGTGATTTAATAATCCCGACTTTGTGAAGGCCGATCCCAAAACTACGATGTTTACCTTAATTGGCAATATTCGTAGCCAAATGGGGTACACGCCCTCTTACGTAAATGCTTGGATAGCCAAGCGAATATGTTGGAAAAGTTGCACGGTCGATGGGGCGCTTCATATAATGAAGTGTGGCGGTGGTGTCGTGTTGAGACGTATGTCCCAGTGCAAAGACAACGGACCTTGAAACGGAATCGGCGTACTACAACGATCGTCCTGCTCCGTGGATGCGCAGTGTTCAAGCGCTGTTCTGGACATTTAAGCAATGCCGAGATGCTTTTACATACTGCAAGTCATTGGTACAAATTGACGGTACCTTCATGTATGGTAGATATACGCATCGGCTATTGCTAGTTGTGGCACAAGACGGCTGTGGAGAATCCTTCCGATTGCATTCGCAATAACACCAGGGGAGTCAGCTGATGACTGGGACTTCTTCCTATCTAGGTTAAGGAGGCATGTCTGCCCTCAACCTGACATATGCGTTATATCGGATCGGGGCCCTGGAATACTTGCGGCAATAGAACGACAGGGAAGCATGTGGCATCGCACACACCATCGATATTGCTTGAGGCATGTTTCATCCAACTACTATGGGCAACACCGATCTAAAAGACAGAAACGGCAAGTGACCGATATGGGTATGAAATATCTATTAATATAATTTCTTTTGAAATTTTCAATGTATTCGCAATTGAATAGTGGTATGTAATATTCGCTATCAACGTATATTGGCAGGGTACGAGATCAATAAAGACCGTTTTCACGAGATGTTGGCGCTTTATGCAGATAATGCCAAGGCGCAGAGTACTGTGCAATATTCCTTTTGAACAGTGGGGACACAAGCATATGACGGCCGCTCACGATATGGTCATATGACCACAAACCGCCGAATGCATAAATTCTGTGCTAAAAAGGAACCCGTCATCCGCCGACATAGCGGTTTTACGGGAGACATATTTTCGTTTAACGGCACTATTTCCGAAGAGAGCAAATGAGTTATCGAGGCGGATGCAAGGAGGCCATGTATGGAGCCCGAAGGTCTTGCAAGAAATTAACCGTGGGAAGGCACGCGAACACCATGCACACAAGTGTGTCACGACCGCGACGACCTATGGTTTCGTGTCACTGAGTTTGACAGACCGAACCAAGGTATTGTTGGCGGGCATTATCGTGTACACTTGACGAATAGGACATGCGATCGGGATATTTGATGCACTTCGTTACCCATGTGCTCATGTACTTGCGGCTTGTCATAATCTTCGCCTTGACCCCATGAGCTATGTCGACGAAGTCTACAAATTAGAAAACATGTACAACGTGTGGAGACACGTATTCCCACCATCCCGGATGAACGTAAGTGGCCATCGTGATCGCTTGCACCATATAAGCTGTTTTTGGATAGAGAATTGAGGCGCAAACCAAAAGGTCGACCTTCCTCGACTAGAATACGCAACAATATGGATATCCGAGAACCGACCAACCAAAGTCGGCGCGGCGGCGGGTGGTGTAGGAACCCGCCATACATCTCGCTCGTGTCCAAATCGGACTAGTTGACCGTGTTCTTAGCTTGTTTGTCTCTTGCTCGGCTATGTAATTTCTGCTTTTTGGAGGAAAACGGTGAACTTTTGTACAATAACTCAAATTTATTAAATATAAGATAATTAAATTGCAAAAATGAAAATTAAACCATTTCTATTTTATCAAAGATATTAAAACTAAATTTAAAAAATTAAATTACAAAAAATAACATTAAACTCAATTTTATTAAATATAAAAAAATTTATATTGCAAAAACTAAATTATCAATGAAAACTTCTTATTTATTAAATATACTACAACTAAATTACAAACAAATAAAAATAAAGAAAACTTCTTATTTATTAAATATATTAAAACTAAATTACAATAAAATAAAAATAAAAATAAAAAAACAATTTCTTATTTTATTACATATATTAAAATTAAATTACAATAAAAACTTAAACAATTTCTATTTTATTAAAGATATTAAAATTAAATTACAATAAAAAAATTAAACAACTATTATTTTATTAAATATATTAAAACTAAATTAAAAAAATATAAAATAAAAAATAAATTTTTATTTTATTAAAAAAATCAAATTAAATTACATACAAAAAATACACAACTTCTATTTTAGTGAAGATATTAAAATTAAATTACAAACACAAATAAAAAAACAATTTTTTTGATTCAAAAATAAAAAAATTATTACAATTTAAAAATAAAAAGCCCATCCTAATCAATGTTGATGCCGGTGGGAACCAAAGCCACGAGGAGGCGGTCGGCGATTCGCTACCGGATTCCTCCTTCTTCTAGCTTCCGACGGGGGTCGTGGAACCTCAGGCGGGGAATCGGGTTCCTCCGGCAGTGGGTCTGGTTCTGGGTGTTGCGATGATGACCCACCTTGATAAAATAATGACCCCGGAGGTGTTTGCATAAACCACGGCGGGGGTGACTGCATCCCGTACGGTGAAGGAGCTTGGTAGAAAGAACTGCTCCCCGACGGCGCCTCCTCTAATCCCGACGTCGGCCTCACGATCGGCTGCCTAACGGGAGTTGTCGGGAATGGACTCGAACCCGGCCATGCATTCCAACCTGGGGTGGGACTAGGAGAAGGAAACATATATGGGTTAGGAGGATACATATAAGGCGGTGGCACGCGACCGACATAAACTGTGGGCACGCCGTGATGCTCGGTGTTGATAAATTTGAACTAATGGGCCCGGATTGTGTAGGCGCCGTTGATGGGCCCGGTGATGTGGTAGGCGCTTTGTTGCTGGGCCGGTGATCGTGTAGGCGCTGCCGTCTTTGGCCCGCCTCATCACCCCTTCTCCTTGAATGTAAAGGCCCGACGCCTTTCGCCGCGAATTTGCCGTCGCCTCTCTTCATCCGACAACAGATACGGCTTGTCATGGATTCTAAACCATGGCATGTACTCCGAAGACGCACGCTAACTCGGGAACTATGATTGGTTCCGGCTAGGTAAAAAGTCATACCTGGTTCTCCCATCGCCTCGATATGTTTTGACCAAAATCTTGGCCAATCTGCGTGTCTTCGCCGCCGTAAGTCCACTTTGTGCTCATCATCGAGCACCTCGTGAGGCACGAATCGCTGCCGCATCCAAATTGCCGCAGAACCCGATCCGACCGGGTGCATCTCCACGGTTGAGTAGGTGATTAACGGGACCTTAACGTGCCAACTGCTCGGATTTTGGAGGAACTCCTCCGAATTACTCGCCTCAATTTCGGATCCTCGTGACGGTCCATTGAAACTATATTAACATTACCAAAATATTAGTTATATACATAATACTAGACACTAAATACGAAATACTAAATTATAATAACGAAATTCGACACTTACTTGTGATTCCGACCGTTGTTCCAATAGGAGCCGTATATCCTCAAGCGAGTTAGGTATTCCAACATGACTCGTCGGATGGTTCCACCTAATTAAATAAACTTTTAGCATGCAATTATACTATAAGTCTACGATATAATTGTAAAATATAATATTAAATTTACCTCGTTATCGCGGGAATGAATATGGTCGGTCGAGTCGAGGACGTAAAAATGGAAATCGAAACCATGCCCATGACTGCAATAGTGATAGGCAACCTCCGATTTTTGCTTTACTCGGCAGCGTCGCCCCGCACATCTCCCGGTACAACCTCGATAGCACGGTAGACCCCCAACTCAGTTCACCGGCTGCTCTGAAATCAACAAGTTTCAAGAGCCATCTCAGGTGGACGAGGTTTCTAGAGAGGTCCGGCATCAGATAGCCTCCAATTATCTGAAGTATGTATGCCCGCGCATACCGTATTATTTCTTCTTCTGGTCGAACCTTCATTCGGCCGCGGGAATGCGCTCTCGTAACCAACCCATATCGATCCGAGCTCCTTGAATTTTATCCGGAATGGCACCCAGAAGCTCGTAGCATACGGCCATCCAATCGAGAGATGTTACGGACCCGGTGACTACCGACCCGTCCACCGGTAATCCCAATCAGAATCGCACATCTTCTAAGGTGATGGTACACTCTCCGCATGGCGGATGAAAAGTGTGCGCGTCTCGGTCTCCACCTCTCTATCAACGCGCTGATCAAAGGCGGGTCCAACTTGAACCCCCGGCCTATCGTGGCCACGTGCCAAAAACCCGCTTCCCGCAGGTAATTCTCGATCAATGGCGATGGGGGACCAGGCATGTTGCGAATATAACATTGCAACACCCGATCTACAGACTGTTTAAAAAATTATAAAATTCAAAATTAATTAAAATTACATAATTAAAAAAATTTAATAATATTGAAAAATTAACATTCAAACTTACCATTTTCATTTGCTCGACTTCACGGCAATGTGCTTGTTGTCTAGGCGACGTAATTCCCCGGCCATTGTACTCCGATAAAGTATTTTCAAATTTTCCAAAAAATAGATATATTAAAAAATTATAAAGGGCTTTTTCGTAAATAGTAAATGACTATTTTGAAATTTGAGCGTAAATTTCAAGGACTTTGAGAGAAACTTGAGAGAAAATTGAGAGCAAATTGAGAGAATAATGAGAAAGGATTGAAGTGTGAAAAAAATGAAGGGTTGGGGGGTATTTATAGTTTTTTTTTGACCACAGGGGCCAACGGTCAAAAAAATTGATCACAAGACGCGAAAGCTAAAGCGCGTCCTGTGGGAGCGCTGCTTTAGCCACCTCAAAGAAAAGCGCCCTACCGTGGGAGCGTTTTTTTGAGGTGTGGTGCGCGCCCCAGGACGCGCTTTAGGTCGCTTCCCAAAAAAACGCTGACGTGGACGCGCGTTTTTGGGAAATTGTATTTTCCTGTCAATTTTCCCGAAACCTATACTTTCCGGTAAATTTTGATTTTTTTGGTATTATTGAGATATTTACCCGAATAATTTGCTCTTACTTAAAATTGTTTGATTTATATATATATTAAAAAAATAGTGTAAACTGTAAAATGCTATAATTAGTTGATTAAGGGTGGATTTGGATGAACAATGCGGTGCAGTGCATTTAGTTTATTTTTTATCTCACGTTATAGTATCTAATCTCACCGTCACCGCTATTTTTACACTAATCATGAGTAAACATATTGCCCATCTAAACTCACCCAATTGATAGCTATTAAGTGAAGGTAACCAAGATGGTGGTTTTTGAAAGCTGTCTTAATTTATGATTTCATATAGGTAGTATATGTATCATGTATGGAATTAAATAACTAAATTCAATTTCGTTTTCAATAACTAAAAGCTACTTTAAAATTTATTTATTAGTAGAACATTAAATATCAGCCCATAAGTTATTATATACCTCTTTAAACTCAACATCAACTAAGCTGAATATTTAAAAAAATAAATTGAAAAGGTCATTTTATGAGCTAATTATACAAGTTTTGAAATATTTTAAAAGTATGGAGAAATTCGTGAAATAATTATAAGCAAGTCCAATAAATATTGTTTTTCTTAAAAGAAACCTGGATTTAATTTAAACAAAATTTAGAAATTTATAAACTCAATCCAGTTCATGAACAGCTCCAAGAAGCATTTTTTTTAGTCCCATAGATTGATAGGTAACATAATGTACTTGACTGCTTCTTTTTTAAGAGAGTTATACGATTCTAAAGTTTTGAATTTGTTTAATTATTAAATAATTTAATTTAATCAATTCAATAGATGAAGTGTAATGTTTTGAAGTTTATATTATTTGTTTTTATATGAGGTTATTGAATAAAGAAAATACTCCACATTAAATGGTAGTTGCATTACAGCCTCACACATTCATTAGCTGTGAATATAAAATAAATACACTCTAATAATTAAAACTTTGATGCTGTTTAAATAAAGTTTGGGATTTTTATCTTTTGAATTGGAGTTTGATTCAGTTTGACTCTAATTTTAATCGAAATACTTATGACTTTTGAATATAGAGAGTCCTAATAAAATAATTTTCGGGACCTAAATGTTTTAAGCTTAGTTTGACCATAACTTTGTAATAAATAAAATATTAGGTAAGTTCATGAACTTGGTAATTTTCAAAATTCAAACTTGATTCAAATAAATTAGGAAAAAAATTTTTTTTTTTTTTTCAAGCCAATTGTTGGTGTCTTCAAAGTTGACAAAAAATACATAATTATTGCCTCACAATCAACAAATAACATGTGGAAGACAACTATCACTTGCATACTCCAATAAAGGTAGGATGGATTAAATATACATTAATTTTATCCCTAAGAGTCAAAAGAAGAAATACACATTTACATTCTCAACTTCACTATTAGAGTTGTGTGACTCAAATTCTAAGATATTACTTGCAAGTCAAGTTAAATAAAATATATTTTCTTTCTAGAAGATTTAGTATTTATTAGTATAATATATTTAGCATTTATTAGCATAGTTTACTTGACCTACTAATTTAGCCTATAAATAGGTTGTTTTACAATCTTAGAAAATACACCCATTAGAGATTAGAACTCATAACACATTTAGAGAATTTTGTGTTTACGTTTTGAGGGTTCTTTGTTTTCGGGTTTTCGGGGTTTAGTTTTTATCTCCATCTTTTGTACTCTTCGTTCTTTTGCCATTATATTAAAATTATCTTTGCCCGTGATTTTTTATCCTCTTTGGAGGGGTTTTTCCACGTTAAATTTTTGTGTTCAATTTCTCAATTTATTCTGCTATTTTTTTTACTTGTTGCTTAATCGGGTCGATCCTAACAAGTGATATCAGAGCTAGTTCAATTTTTATATATCAGCTCGTTCAGATATGGCAGCAACAAGGTTTGAAATTGAGAAGTTCGATGGTGAGACAAATTTCAATATGTGGCAAGTTCGGATGATGTCAATTCTAGTTCAAACCGGCTTGAAAAAGGTTGTTACCGAGAAAAAGCCTGAGAATCTAAATCAAATAGAATGGGAAGAGCTTGGTGAAAAGGCCTTGTCTGCAATCCAGTTGTGCCTCGCGAATACGGTATTGCAAGAGGTATTGATGGAGAAGACCTCATCTGCCTTATGGAAAAGGTTAAAAACTCTTTATGCGACTAAGTCTCTGGCTAATCGTTTAGTGTTGAAATAACGTCTATTTACGTTTCGCATGAACGAATGTGAGCTTCCTAGATATCACATCATTCAGTTCATTACTCTTTTAAATGATTTAAAGAACGTTGAGGTTCATATTGATGATGAAGATCAGGCTATACTATTATTGTGCTCTTTACCCCCTTCATACAAGTATTTCAGGGAGACCCTAATTTATGGCAGAGACAAACTCTCGTTCAAAGATGTGAAGGGTCATTTTTTGAGTAGAGACAAACTCGACAATGAATTTGGTTTGGATAGCAAGGCAGATAGGCAAGCTTCCGTTTTGGTAGTATCAAAGAAACGAGACAAAAGGTGTCGCTATTGTAAAAAGTTAGGTCACGTCAAAACAGATTGTTATAAACTGCGAAATAAAAGAGCTACTGAGAGTAACGAGGAAGATGTAGCTGGTGCTAATTTGGCCTATGAAAGCGGTGATGATTTCTTGTTAGTGTCAACGAGCGATAACTCCAAGCTCACGTCCGAGTGGATCCTAGATTCAGGATGTTCTTTCCACATGTGTCCCAATAGAGAATGATTCTCCACATACAGTTCGGTTGAAGGTGGAGTTGTGCGCATGGGAAATGATTCATCTAGTAAGGTAATTGGTATTGGTACTGTTAAAATTAGGATACACGATGGGACGATTAGGACACTTTCAGATGTCAGGTATGTACCTGATTTACGAAAGAATCTTATCTCCTTGAGTATTTTAGACTTGAAAGGATGTAGAATCAACATCGAGTTGAGCGACATTAAAGTATCTCGTGGAGCTCTCGTTTTGTTAAAAGGTAAAAGAACCGACAGTCTTTATATTCTGGAAGGTTCTACAGTGAATGGTGAAATTGGACGCCCCTCGTCCGTTACAGAGTTAAAGTCAACTCGTTTGGAGCGGAGGCAACTTGGTCATAGGAGGGAAAAAGGTATGACCGTTTTGTTGAAGAGAGGTTCTCTTTTGGATGCAGGTTTTGAAAAGTTAGGGCATTGTGTTCGTGAAAATCAGACCCGGGTTAGTTTTGATTTGGCAGTGCACAAGTCGAAGGCTAGAAGTCTTCCAGCTTTTAAGCACAGATTCAACTCAGTTAATTCCCTGTATAGTTCAAGATAGGCCCGTGGTGGGTTTTGGCAAAGATGACATTGTAAGAGTTCGTGTCAAGGTGAAGATTGTTAGAGTTGTGTGACCCAAATTCTAAGAGATTACTTGCAAGTCAAGTTAAACAAAATATATTTTCTTTATAGAGGATTTAGTATTTATTAGTATAATATATTTAGCATTTATTAGTATAGTTTATTTGACCTACTAATTTAGCCTATAAATATGTTCTTTTACAACCTTATAAAATATATCCATTAGAGATTAGAACTCATAACACATTTACGTTTTGAGGGTTCTTTGTTTTTGGGTTTTCGGGGTTTAATTTTTATCTCCATCTTTTGTATTATTTGTTCTTTTGCCATTATAGTAAAATTATCTTTGCCCGTGGTTTTTTATCTTCTTTGGAGGGGTTTTTCCACGTTAAATTTGTGTGTTCAATTTCTCAATTTATTCCGCTATTTTTTTTACTTGTTGCTTAATCGGGTCGATTCTAACATTCACTAATAGCAATACAACATCGCCACCCATCCATTGCATCAAAGATTCACCGTTTCCAAGACTTTACTATATAACTTACCCCATCAATTAGGGCCAATTGTTATACACAAGTATCTCAGCAAAAGAATAATTCACTTAGGGATACGCTTGCTATATCAAATACCCAAACAAAAAACACACTCACATTAGATCTTGTTCTTATAAAAAGTCATTTAGACCACCACCAAATCTTAGGGAGATCTACTAAAAAATGTCCCAAATTACATCTCGTCGCATCTCATAAATCTAATTCTAACTTTCCACAATTAAGTCTGATTACATTCGTCACATCTGGTTGCATTCTGATTAAGTTCTTTGTGACCTTATTATATGAGCCCTACATGATTGAGCATTCATCCTGTGAGATCCACACTAACCTCCAAGATCCTCTTCAGTCTTATAGGATCTTCCCATTATTACCACAAGATAGAAACTCACCTAATACACCAAAGCTCTACGTACCCGATTATTTTTAGTACCACCTGTAACCTGTATAAACAAATATGTAATATGTAGTAGAGTTGATCTTAAGTTACAAGGAATTCAGATTCAAAATCACTTACATTTGAGATTCAAATCTCGGTTAAGTTTGATTAAGCTTCATATTTGCAAATTACTCGAATTCACTTAATTAAACTTATTTATTTAGAAAATAAGCTAAACTTTAAATTTGATTATTTGCTTCTATTGTTAAAACCGTTGAATTTTTTTCCATTAAATTCAAATTCATTATAATATCATTTTTTTCATTATATGTTAAATTAGTTTTTTTTTAATTTCAAAATGTCACACCAATAAATTTAATAAAATGATTTAATGGTGTTAACAATTAAACTTAAGTTTTGAAATTTGAAAAGCAGGGAGATTAAATTCTTAAAAATAAAAATAAAGGGACTCAATTCTAAATATAAAAAAGTACAGGGACTAGGTTTAGTTTTCACCAAATAAAAATAGAGACGAACAAACGCAGCATTTATTGGCATCGAAACGCAGCGTTTTCTGTCTAGAATTATATCTTCTACTTCCCTCTCTTTTTCCCTCTCCCTCCAAATCAGTACTCCAAAAACCTCAGTGCCGGGAACCCGCAGAACACTCCGGTCTGATCCAGAACCCTAGATGGCGTCGACGTCGACATCTCGGTCTGATGGCGTTTCTTCCAGAATCAGACGCGCGGCTTCCACTCTTAACTCTGACAATCAATTGCTTGTATCCGTAAGTTTTTTTTTTTCATTAAAGTTGAAAATTGTTTTCTGTTTTACAAAGCAAATTTGAAAGCTTGTTTTTTCTTTTCAGGATATAAGGAAAGCTTTGAATTTGATGAAGGACATCGCTGTAGACTTGGAGAGAGATAATCAATCTGACATGGTATTGTTATATTGATTTTATTTTATATGACAATATTTACCCTTTAAAACATAAATTTATCTTTTTCCCCCTTTTTAGTTACTGGAAGTATGTAAAATATAAATCAAGTTATAACTTTTAGCTTGTTTCTGCTTCTTCTTCTTTTGCTTGGTGCTTGATTAGCCTCATCTAATGTGTAAAAAGAAATGGGGAAATTTGGGATTCAAATGGGTTTAAATTTTCTGCAACACCCATAAATTTAAAACCATAGTACTTGTTAGGTAATAAGAAATTATTGTTTTTTTTTTTTTTTTAAAGTATTGAACTTTTGCTCTAGTAAAGCCTGAAAGATGCTTTAGATTATTAGAATTATTTTGCAAGCATTCTTTTTCTCAAAATTCCCATTTTGATTGATTAATGAGGATGATGAGCGAGGTGGTCAATTATATAACAGCTATCCAGTTTTTGGTTGGGGTTTTAGTTATAGCATTGTTACGGATTCCGTGCTTTCGGACCAATTGCTTTGCTTGACTTTTAGCTCTTGAAGTGGTTTGTGTGTTTTAATTTCTCTTGTTACTACAGCTTCTGGATTGCGGATCATCGTATTCTAGAAAGAGGGTAAAAGTAATATTGAAGAATAAAATGGAATAAGCTAAACCAAACATCTAATTCTTTAGAGATATGCAGACTTGCAAACCAAAAGTTTACAGATAATCAGAATTCAAAGTACTTTTTGATGCAGTATGATATTGGGAATTCATTTTGTAGGTGAAGCAGCTAGAAAATGCTGTTGCTGAGCTGGTAGAAGCTCATGAAAACTGTCTACATTATTCATCAGCAATTCATTCTGTTGCAGAGGCATACCGACCAGGGCCTGAGGTGCAAGTTTAATAATATTTCTTCTATGCATAAGTTTTTGGTTTAATACTGTTTTAAACAGATGTGCCAATATGTATCTAACTAATATCATCTGTTGCTTGCATGTTTTAACTATAGTTAACTGATTTTAAGAAGTTGCTTGACACCGAGTTTGAAAAAGTCAAAGCTGGTTCATCTTCACATCCACAGAATCATCCACTGATGCATCAGTTCCAGCAAGCTGTCTGGGTAGGTTTTTTAAATTCATCAAATCACTTCTAAAATTATTAAGACGGAAGTTTCAAGTCATTTGTTATCTTTTGGACTTTTAATAGGACCAGTGTTCTTGGATTTTAGTCTGAAACATCATAGGTTTTATATTACACATGCATTTATATGCATATGTATGCACATATGTAGACAAAAATATTCATGCTTGTTTGTACAGAAATACAAATGAGTAAGGATAATTCAGTTTTCTGAGAATCAGTTCCTTCTGCATATATCTGCATGTTTCAAGTTGGTGTTTGGTTGATGGCGACAAAAAAAAATTGATGTTTGGTTTATCCAAGAATACTGACAAGGGGGGAGAGAGAGAGGTGGAAGAAAAGGAGTAAGAACCTAACATCTATCAAAATGAATGATGGAAAAAATGTATAATGCTGAGCATGTCGAGAATTTGCTTACAAATGTTTTCTCCTGGTTGAGGATTGTCTCTTGTTCTGAAAGGTTAAGTTCATTGTGGCTTTGGTTATGTACTTAAAGAGTTAGATTATAGAATTCATAAATGTATGATGGCGAAAGGAAGCATGTCAAATAACATAGAGTTTTATTGATATAACATGGACCTTTGGTTTGATCTAATGTTAGTACTGGATATGTTTTTTTTGTTGTTGTTGGAGTTTCATGCTTCTTCAGTATGAAAACACCAGATGTCCTAACCAAGCAAAGCTGTAAGTATGGTCATGTGTTATAGTTTCGATTCCTAGGTAATATGGGATGACTGGTCTTCAAAAATGTTGTGATGATATTGTATTGCCTGGTTTGTTCACTACCTCTCCTGTGTGAGTTTACTAGAATGGAAGAGTGAACAAAGTATTATCCTATCATATACCTTCTACTGGAACTTAGCATCAATTAGAATAGTGGTAGCTAGGTTAGAATCTAAATCACTATGCCAAGGAGGTGCTAATACCGTGTCAAGAACCACTAAACTAAAAATCTGGTATTATTAGATGTGGTTCCAATAAGAGGTTATATTCTTTAATGAAAGAGACAGTTGGGGGACCATTGTGAAGGTTTGTTTGAGCTGAATAAATACATGCTATTGGAGATTATGGTAAGGGCTGCTGTTCAGTGCATTTATATTGAAATAGGAGTGATTGGTATTGGCATGCAGTTGGTGGGAACTCTGTTGGTCATTAAATGCATGAAGTCTGGCTCACAGCTGCTATACTTGTGAACTGAAAAAAATATATTCTCATTTTGTCTTTCTCTCTTATGCTAAAATTAGTGAATACTTGATGCTAATGGATATTATGTATCCCTCTATTTACCAACGACCATCTTTAAGCTTTTTTAGTTTTACTGGTAACATGATTTATAACTATTGTATATCATCATTCAAGTGGGGCTTCTTACATATCCGTTGTTGTTGAATCTTCCACAGAACGTTCATCATGCTGGACAACCAATGCCAGGTGAAGAGCAGGAGGATATTATTATGACCAGTACAGAGAGCAGTATTAAGAATATTAAATGTCCATTGACTGGAAAGCATATTACTGAACTAACAGAACCAGTTCGCAGGTATTGTGAAGTTAATTTTAAACAGAGCTTTCCGGCGAAAATCATATTTTCTTTATATTTTGAGAGATGTATTTGTTCTTAGTGGAAAATTTTATTAATGTTGTTGCCATTCAAACTTTCGAGAAAAGCAACATGCGTGGCCCTTTTTTGATACAAATCTATCGCAGTTCTTACACTGCAATGTGAATGATAGTAAGGATGGTAGTTTCAATGGCTTCCTCGGTTCAGTTTAGAAAATCCTGAAAATCTACCTCATAGCAAGGTGGCCTTTTAGAGTTGCCAATATGATTGAATTGTTTAGCAACTTGAGCATGCATTGGGATGCATGTCTTTTTCCACACTTTTGTTTCAACCTATACTCAGTTTGTTTATTCCTATGATGCAGCATGGACTGCAAGCACATTTACGAAAAGAATGCTATCCTGATCTACATAAAATCCCATCATAACAATGCCAAATGCCCTGAATCAGGTACTCAATAATGATTTCATTATGGGGTTTTTGAATCTACATTTCACTCTCATTCCTGACTGTTTCTTCTTCTATCAGCTTGCCCTAAGATGGTGCATGCAAAAAGAGTTATTTGCGATCCATTGTTACTCGTTGAGATAGAGGAGCAACGCACATTGAGTAGACAGACTGCTAGAACTGATGTGGTAGAAGATTTCACAGAAATGGAGCCTCATGATGAAGATAGTACGTGACGGAAGCAGTTCAGTTTTGAGTCATTGTAGCCTCTCCTAGCTAATTAGAATCCCTGGTTTATATAGCTTTAATGCATATAATTAGAAGTGCAAGTATGCAAACTAAGGAAACCAGTGAGATATATACAGGAAGGAATGTGTATATTGGGGGTGATAGAAGGAGTTGATTTGGATCTATGTTTATTCCTAAAACATCATCTATATGGTTTGGTTGTGATGGTAGAAAAGTGAGGCATCTTCTCAATGGTCTATTTTCAGTTGTTTCTCAGACATGTTCATAAAATGTTTTTTTATGATTAAGGTTAGGATGACCAAAAGAAAGAGAGGAAAATGATGTTAATAAAGTATGACTTTTTTTTTTGTCGATTATAATAGGATTTAACTCAAATGTTATTTTAATATTAGTTAGATATGTCGAACTATTTTAGTTTTAATAAGATATTAGGTGAAATGTTTTTATTTTTTAGTTCTTACTAAAAATAAACTAAATTGAAAATATAAAATATAAACATAAATTTAAAATCCAATAAAATCTAAGTAAAATAACAAAATTTCAATTATTTCCAATATTTTATAGTTCACCATTCCAAGAAAAATGACAAAAAGGAGGAAAATTACATCAAATATTTTACAAAAGTAAAATAATAAAATATCCATTCATAGTCTAACAGTAGTGCTAAAAGTACTACTATAAAAATCTTGCTCTTGGAACCGAACCTTAGCCATTTCCGAAAATGGCTTACCTTACTAGGATTCCTGTCGGTCGAATCTTTGGCCTCTGGAGCCGTTCATTTTCTTCTCCAATCAAAAACCCATTCTTCAGTTCCACTCTATCTCATGTTCCTTCATACAAAATTTCTACAACAGCCCATTGCTCATCTCCTTCGCCTTCACCTCCTCCTCCTTTGTCTGCTGCAATGAATACCCAAGTCTTTAGCAGCAGTAGTCGTTGGAGGCCCATGTGTTTGTACTTCACTCAAGGCAAGTGTACCCAGGTTTGCCTGCTAGCCTTTTGCCACACCTACCCTTCATTACAATCACTAAGACGATGCTACTATTTATTGATTTTCATGCATTTGGTTTCACAATTCATCTCTTGCCTACCATCTGTTTGAATTAATTTTAAATGCCTGATGGTTTTGTTTTGTGGGTGAAAATTTAACTTTTTGAATAACTAATTAGACGACTTTAGTTTTGCATGCAATTATTATTATTAGGAAGCATATTGCATTTTTCATAAACTCTCTTTGTTTTTCCTTTTACAACCCCCAAATGTATATGCAAATAGCAGGGAGCAAGTAAAATAATGATTATGGAGTGAAGCCTTATTTTATTAGGATAATGTTGATTTGCTTGGTGTTTATTGGTTTCATAAAGTACTCAAAAGTCAGAAATAGCATCCTTTATGGTCAAGTTGAATACCGGTTTAAAGAAAGGTTAGGTTGCAGAGACTTGCAGGTCCTCAGCTGCATTATTTGAGCCTCAAGGCAATGTTGCCATTTCCAGTATCGGGTTTTGTTTTGTTTCTCATTAGCCTTGAAATCTAATTGAACATGTAACTTTGGTTGATTATTGTTCTTGAAGTTGAATGTGGCAAATGCAGGGCTCTTGTTTTGAAATATATATGAAAAAAGTAAGACTATGTATTGTTAGTTCTGATGTCTAATTTAGTTACTTTTTCGATTCAGATGGATGATCCTTCCCATCTAGAGAAATTTAATCATGACTGTTCCAGAGATCTTCAAGTTAATGGCACTGACATTGAGAAAAAGTGCTCTCAAAATGTGGATTTTCTTTTGGTGATTGATCTGGAAGGGAAAGTCGAGATACTCGAGTTTCCTGTGCTGCTTATAGATGCAAAATCCTTGAGTTTAGTGGATTTCTTTCACAGGTTTCCATTTCCTTTTCTTTTAAGTATGTTTGACACCAGTGCTATTCAATTTTGGCTTTTTCTTGCTACCATATCCGGATGCTAATTTTTATAGTGGTTTAACTTAGATGCAACTGAGCCACTCATAAGAAAGTTCAAACACTGTTACAGGTTTGTGAGGCCGACTAAAATGAGTGAGCAAGCAGTAAACAAATACATTGAAGGAAAATATGGTGAAATCAGGGTTGATAGGTGATACTGAATCTATTTCTATTCTACTGTATCAGTATTGGTCATTTTCAATCTGCGGGCTGATTACGTACTACAATAATTAAGTAGGATATCTATGGCTAATCAAAGTGTAGTTCTGTTCCTAAAATTGGACTTGATTGCAGAGTCTGGCATGATACGGCTCAGCCATTTAAGGAAGTTATGCAGCAGTTTGAAGCTTGGCTAAGTCAACATAACCTATGGGAAAAGGAAAGGGGTGGCCGCCTTACTCGTGCAGCATTTGTAACTTGGTGAGTCTTGAAACACCTCAAAAAATTATATATATATTTTGTTTTCGTCCGCTGAAGAGTGTTCGTCTCTTTGATATTAGTGGAAACTGGGATTTGAAGACGAAGATCCCTCAGCAATGTGAAGTTTCTGGGATCAAGCTACCTCCATATTTTATGGAATGGATCAATCTAAAGGATGTATATCTAAACTTCTATGGCCGTGAGGTAACTGCAAGCTTTAATTAAACTGATCCATTGCTTTCATCTTTCTTTCATTTCATGCATCTTGAAGCTTTAAATGGATAATCCATGGCCAATACTCATTTTTTGAAATGATAAATTTTATTTTCGAGCTTAAATGTTACATGCTCAATACGATCCTGGCTGAACCTGCTTCTGTCCCAATAAGATAAAGGTCTGTTGCTTCCATAACTGGTTGTATAGCCATGTTTTTTCTAAGCCTTGAACAAATAATAAAAGTTCCCACTTTCAAGTTTGAAAGGGTACTGAAATGCAAGATCAGAACCTGAAATCATAATCATGTTTGTACTTATTTATTATAACTAACCTTGCATTATCACTCCTTTCTTTCAATCTATGTTATCCAGACTCTTCATATTCTTAAAATATCCATATCTGGCACATTTTCAAACATGCATATGAGAGTAAGATCCTTCAAATACATGAACAAACCTAAAGCAAATTGAGTATGCGCTTGTTGGACAATATCTGTATTCAACACTTATCTCAGAGTCTTGGTAACATAGCCCTAAACAACAACAAGAAGGAGATAGATAGAAATATAGAGAGTGATCAAGGTTACATTTGGTTTTATTTCACTGATTACTTAAGGATGTTATTCTTCTTTTTTCGTATCATCTGTGTTATGAACTGTTTGATTATGGATGACAGGCCAGAGGAATGATGTCAATGATGAAACAACTCGAAATCCCATCGTTGGGATGTCACCATCTAGGTATTGACGACTCGAAAAATATAGCAAGGGTACTGCAACGCATGCTTGTCGATGGAGCACTTATGCAAGTTACTGCAAAGAGAAATCCTGGATCTCAAAAAGTTGAATTTCTCTTTGAGAACCGTATCCAACATCCATCGAGACAAAGGCGATAAGCAGCGTTAAGCTAAATATAAACCTTTAGGTACTTCATTACACATAAAGTATGATCATTTTGAGAAATAGTTATCTGGAATCCTCTGTTTTGATGTTTTCGAGTTTTAATCCAGTCGATGCCTGGTCAAATTCTTCATCGAACAAGCTTTGAGTAGAACATTTAGATTGACCCTTTTTTCCTTTCTGAACTTGTTTGTCATTTTCCTGTAAGATACACAAAATCATAAGCCTGGCGATTCATATATCAATGTTGTGTATTGATTCATATTCTATTCGTATCATGTAATTGTGTTTCTAATGTTGAAGATACTTATGGAAGCCTTTCAAAGGAGCCGTTGAACTTTCAAACCTTATTCCCATTACGCTTCACAAATGACATCAACATATTTTCCCAATCTTTTATTTTTTAATATTTTTTTCATCAAAAACATATAAATCCATCACATTTGGCGGCAACTTTTGCATTTTTGGTAGCAAAAATGAAGCAATTTCACTAAATATCCCCACTCTTCAACTCAGCGCGTGCTTTCATTTGCCAAGTTTGGGCAACAATCTCATGTTAATAACTCCAATTACAATGTGTTTGAACAATGTTTTTAAAAAAAGACAATGTAATATTATTTTTTATATATTTTTTAAGAAAATAGATCAATGATTTAATATTATTTAGTTTAACCATTTTTAAATATATTATGTATTATTAATTTAGATAATTCATATATAGAGATTTTGAAAATATCTATTTTTTTTATATAATGCCTAGAACTACTATAGTCCATTTCAACCCATAATTGAAGTCACATGCTCCTGCATTGATAATAATGCTCATGCCAATCTAATTAAGAATACTCGGCTAAATGAGGACATTTTTAATTTTGATTAAAGTTGCATATATAATTAAAAATATAATTGCACCTAAGAAATTAAATTATTTTTATAAAATACGATTTTTTTTTATATACATTAAAAGACATTTGCTTAACAAATTTAAAAAATAATATGGATTAAGTTTTAATTTAATTAGTTATTATTATAATAAAATGTAGATTTGAGTTAGGTTTGAAAGGGTTATAACTCATTAAAAACCCTAATTAAACCTTTAATATCCCTTGGACTCCCAATTTTTTAAATTAAAATTTCATTCTAATTCACGTGTTTTTTACGCGCGTGAGATGAACATAAAATTTATATCACACAACAGTGTTTTCTTCTCTAAAATCTTATGCCCTAGTTTTTAACCTGAAAAAGGAAATCCAAAACTTGAAGCCACTCGAAATCCAGACTTTTTTGGTCTAAATTGACTTTTAAGCGATTTTAACTTGATGGGTTTCTCTCCATTTTCGATTCTCAAGCCGGAACGATCCGGCTCAGCGTCTCCGTGGTGAGTCAAGTCCTGAGTTTGATCGTTTTTATATTTGTTCAAAATTGTATTCAATCACCCATTTTAAAAAAACTGAAAGATGGATCGTTAGTTGAATACCATTTGCCTGAATCTTTTGAAAGGATATCGTATGCAATAGTTTATAACTTTGGGAGAAAGTTTTATATATATAAATCAGAGGTATTTATATATTTTGCGGAGGTTTTGGTCATGCAATTATCACCTACCTCGGTTTCTTCATCAAAGCGGAGTGATTTTAGGCGAAAATCGGGCAGTAGGCTTCGACAGAAACATAAGAGATTAGATGCAATATGTGAGGAACAATATAATAGGAACCATGGTGAAGGGAATAAGAGGGATGATGTTGACGGGTCGGGAAGTGCAGATTTCGAGCTCCGTAGGAGCTCACGAGTCAGGAAGGCACCGGTTATTCTGGATGTATCACCTCCGCCTCCGAGGAAAAGGCAGAAGATTAGGAAGAATGAGAGGTTTGTTAGGGGGGGTAGGAGTTTAGGGAGTGTGAAGCAGGAAGAAGAGGAGGATACGATCACGGAGGCGCTGACTTTGGGGAGTTGGAGATCAAGATTGAGGACAAGGAGAAAGAATGTGAATGTCAAAGTGAAGGTCGAGGAGAGAGTTTTATCGAGGAGGAAGCTTTTTGAGGATATAGGTGGCAATGAGGATGAAGATGAGGAGGGGGAGGAGGAGGAGGAGGAGGAGGAGTTGGGTGAATCGGATGGAGGGGAAATGGTAGCTGTGAAATCCAGGAGGCTGGGGAGTATTGAGGCTTCAAGTGGTTCACAGAGTGAAGAGAAGGTTGAGATTTGTGGCATGGAAGAAGAAACGGAGTTGGAAAAAGAAGAAATTAAAGGAGATGGGGTAGTGGAGGGTGCACCTGTTTTAGAAAGCAAAACGAATCCTGGAAATAATAGGGGCGATGAGGTTGTGGAGGGTCCAGTAGTTATAGAGAGTGAAATGAGTCATGGAAATGGGAAGATAATAGATGGCAATGCGGATGAGGTGGTTAAAGATGATAGAGAAGTATCAAACTGTATGCAATCAGAGGAGTGCATTGGCCATGAAATTCTTGAGGTAACTGGAGCAGTTGAAAGAGTGGAGCTGACAGAAGAACAAGTACAACAGTTAGAATGTCAGAGTGAAGGAGAAAATGAAGAGGATGCTGTAGAAGTGGATAATGGCCCAGAGGAAGTTGAAGATGTTGGTCTTCATGATGCAAAAGAGGATGGCTTAGTAAATGGTGATGAAAAACATTCGGAATTTAAGAACGATATGAAGGTAGAGAAGTCAAATCAAGCAGCTGCGTATATGATTGGCAAGTCGCGTATCAAACAAGGGAGAAGGTGTGGTTTGTGCGGTGGTGGGACTGATGGAAAACCACCAAAGAAGCTGGTCCATGATGCAGGTGATAGTGAAAATGAAGCATATAGCTCTTCAGCATCGGAGGAACCAGACTATGACATTTGGGATGGGTTTGGCGACGAACCTGGGTGGCTTGGTCGTCTCCTAGGTCCTATAAATGATCGTTATGGTATTGCTGGAATCTGGGTTCATCAACAATGTGCTGTATGGAGTCCTGAGGTGCAGTGCTGTTTTCTTCTCCTCTTTCGAACTTGTTAATTGCATTTTCCTGGTATTGGTGGATGTGTTTGTCTAAGCATCCATTTATACATATACCCATTGATTTTCATCAACAATTTTTTGGATGTCCACTGTTGTTGTGAAAACTTGTTTTGTGCTTTTGACACACCCTGGTCTTTTCCCATAGCTTCTCAACCATTTATACTCTTCTTCATTCCTAGTATATCTTGAACTTTTGCCGTTACAACATTCACTTTTATGCCAAATATGCTCCTAGTCTTTATCCTATATGATTTTAGGCAGTTCAAGAATTCTCCAGAAGTTTACAGTATATATCACCCATTAAGTTCTCCAGAAGTTCATTTTTTTTCTTCTGCATATCCCCCGTTCATTGATATTCCTGTCTTCAGGTTTATTTTGCCGGCTTGGGTTGCTTAAAAAAAGTTAGGGCAGCACTTTGTAGAGGAAGAGCATTAAAATGCAGTAGATGTGGGAGGCCAGGAGCAACAATTGGATGCCGTGTTGATCGTTGTCCAAAAACATATCACTTGGTTTGTTTCTAGATATCTATGCCCAAAAAAATTATCTCCTTTAAAGCATCCTCCTGTTCCTGCTGCTTCAGTTTTTGTTTGAGAAAAGGAAGAGGTTCATTATACATTTTAATTGATGACATTCATTTTTTGCAGCCTTGTGCAAGAGCTAATGGCTGTATATTTGATCATCGCAAATTTCTCATAGCCTGCACTGATCATCGGTATCTCTTCCAACCTCATGGAATTAAATATTTAGCCCAGATAAAGAAAATGAAAGCTAAGAAAATGAAGTTGGAAATGAGGAAGTTATCAAATGATGCATGGCGAAAGGATATTGAAGCTGAAGAAAAATGGTTGGAGCATTGTGGTGAAGATGAAGAGTTTTTGAAACGTGAGGGCAAGAGACTTCATCGAGATTTGTTAAGATTGGCACCTGTCTACATCGGAGGCTCTGAGTCTGAGAACGGAAAATCTTTTGAGGGCTGGGAATCTGTTGCTGGCTTGCATGATGTTATCCAATGCATGAAGGAAGTTGTCATCTTACCGCTGTTGTACCCTGAGTTCTTTGACAATCTGGGGCTTGCACCTCCCAGAGGTGTTCTTTTGCATGGTTATCCTGGAACAGGTAAAACTCTTGTAGTGCGAGCACTGATAGGTTCTTGTGCTCGTGGGGATAAACGGATTGCATATTTTGCCCGCAAAGGTGCTGACTGCTTAGGAAAATATGTTGGTGATGCTGAACGTCAGCTGAGGCTCTTGTTCCAGGTTGCTGAGAGATGTCAGCCTTCCATAATATTCTTTGATGAGATAGATGGTTTAGCACCTAGGCGAACAAGGCAGCAAGATCAGACACATAGTTCAGTTGTGTCCACATTACTTGCACTGTTGGATGGTTTAAAGTCTCGAGGTTCAGTGGTGGTGATAGGGGCAACAAACCGCCCTGATGCCGTTGATCCTGCATTGAGGAGACCAGGGAGATTTGATCGAGAAATTTATTTTCCGCTCCCATCAATGGAAGACAGAGCTGCAATCCTTGAACTTCATACTAAACGATGGCCAAAACCAGTTACTGGATCTTTGCTCAAATGGGTTGCAAGAAAGACAGTAGGCTTTGCTGGTGCAGATTTGCAGGCCCTTTGTACTCAAGCAGCTGTTATTTCTTTGAAGAGGAATTTTCCTTTGCAGGAAATTTTGTCAACTGCTGAAGAGAAAACTCCTGGTGCTAAACGTGTTCCTCTCCCTACTGTTACAGTTGAGGAAAGGGATTGGTTGGAGGCTTTGTTATGTTCCCCACCTCCTTGCTCACGTAGAGAAGCTGGAATGGCTACTCAAGATTTAGTTGCCTCTCCTCTTCCTACTCATCTCATTCCTTGTCTATTGGAACCATTATCCACCTTGCTTGTTTCTCTTCATTTGGATGAACGCCTCTGGTTGCCGCCCCTTCTTTCTAAAGGTGGTGCAGTGATTGAGAGTGTGGTTGTTTCAGTATTGCAGGACAAGAGATTGCCCAAGGATCATTGGTGGTTCCATGTTCATGACCTTCTTCAAGAAGGTGAGGTTACTGGGGAGATAGAGAGAAGATTATCTCATGCTGGAATGTTAATTGGAGAGTTTAGCTTTACTGATTATGATATGGGTGATATTAGTGACAACAGTGGTACATTTGAACCTTCAATTGTGCGTAATGGTGGTACATGCTCTAGTTTGTCACGAAATACCTATTGTACTTCAACAAGGAAAACTGGGTTTCGAATATTAATTGCTGGAAGTCCCAGATCTGGTCAAAAGCATCTTGCTGCTTGTCTTCTTCACTGTTTCATTGGGAACATAGAAATACAGAAAGTTGATATATCTACAATTGCACAAGAAGGAAATGGTGACTTAATCTACGGAGTAACTCAAATTTTAAGTATGTTCCTCATGCCATGTCTTTTTGTTGTGGTAGCATTAGTTCTTTGTTAATACCTGTTTACATTTTGAGAAACATGAGATTGATTATAAGTGCAGACTTTCGTCCTTTCATACCATGTGTTTCCCTACCTCCTTTTTTCCATTTATGATTTTTGCTTCTTGGATTATGTTTTTAACTGCTTTGTACTTCTTCAATTTAGGATTATTTCTTGCTTTTCTTCCTTGGTTAGTTAGAAATATAAGTTAAAAGGATAATTAAAGGCCTCACTTAAAAAACATCTAATTTGGCATTGACTATTTACCTCTTGAAAATGAAACTAGTGGAAACTATTCCAAAATTGGAATTTCCTCATATATCTGTTTCTGGAAAGTTTCATTATGAAGTCAGTATTCAGTAGTGCATAGCTAACATATTATTCTACTAAATAAGGACAGACTATGGAGTTCCCTATAGACCTTTTTCTGCAACTTAAGTAATTAGATTTATTTTGATTTTCCTTTTTATCCTGTTGTGGTTAGTAGCTTAATGATAATGGGTTCTGTTAGCATGTATGACATACTAACTGTTTTCGTTCATGTTCTAAGTTTTTTAATCTATTCGTGTCCATTCACAGTGTGTTTTAAGCTCAAAAGAAATATCTTGCGTGAAAGTTAGACGACCAGGTTGATAGATCTAATTCATCTGGAAATTCTTACAAATTATTCAAATTGCATGGCAGTGAAATGTGCAAGCATGGGGTCAAGTGTATTGTTTATGCCAAGAATAGATTTGTGGGTTGTGGAGACCACTAATCAAGTTTCCGAGGAGAGCAGTTCACCTTCAACATTCCATCAAACTCCCATGGAGGAAGATCCTCAACTTGTTGAGAAGGAAAATGGATCCTCTCTGCAATATGAGTTGGCAGGGACAGCACAGGCTACAGCCGCTGTACAAAGTGTCTCACATGCATGGAGCTCATTTGTTGAGCAAGTGGAATCTATTTGTGTGTCAACGTCCCTGATAATTGTGGTATGAATTATTTCATTTACTTATTTGCATTTCAAGATCTGATAGTTTAGTAGCTAGGTTCTGCTTGTAGAGCATAGAAATAAAAGTAGTTTTTGCTTTGATAAAAGCAAATTCATGTGCTTGATCTATAAGGTTATTATTATTATTATTATTATTATTATTATTATTACTATTCAAGAGTGTTAGAATCCCTAAGATTAAGGACAGAATACTTACCTTAGTCTTAGGAATTACCTTGTATAGTAGGATCTAGTATTAATCTCTAATTCTTAGGAAATTACTGATTTCTAGGGATTGATTCCTTATTTGTACTTAGTTCTACCTATAAATATCTGTAACCTAATTAAAATAAAATAACAATCTTCTCTCAAAAGTTTGTTCATGGTATCAGAAGCCTTTGGAATTTTTTTCGACTTCTCTAATCTCTCGTTCCAAATGTCCCCTCTCTTCAATCTCTCTTGTCTCTTGTTTTATTCCTTCCCATGAGTGACACCATCGAAACTACATCTGAGATTGAAACCTCACAAATGATTCCAAACACCAATCAAGGAACTCCTCAAGGGGACCTTAATTCCTCTCTTATAATCACTAACCATCGGCTAGATGGGAAAAATTTCCTACAGTGGTCCCAATCGGTCATTATGGTGATCCGTGGTCGTGGAAAACTAGGGTATATTAATGGAGACTTCCCACGACCAGCCACAACAGACCCAACTTATGGCACCTGGGAACTCAACAACTCGATTGTAATGGCTTGGTTAATCAATTCAATGGAAGGCCATATTAGTCGCACCTACCTCTTCTTCAAAACTGCAAAAGATATGTGGGATGCAATCAAAGAAAATTACTCGGATCTTGGAAATGCCTCCCAAGTATTTGAGATCAAACTGAAATTGAAGGATATCCGACAAGGAACACTTGAAGTAACTCAGTACTACAATAACCTGAAAATTTTGTGGCAGGAACTGGACATGTACTATGAGGCAGACTGGGGAGAAGGCAAGGAACACACCAAGTTTATGGCTCACCTCAACAAGGAACGTCTCTATGAGTTTCTGGCAGGACTGAACCGAGAACTTGATGAGGTTCGTGGTCGAATTCTGGGCAGAACCTCTCTACCAACCATTGGTGAAGCATTTGCAGAAGTTAGAAGAGAAGAAAAGCGTCAACTTGTCATGTTGGGGGATTTAAAAGAATCTAAACCTGTGACAACTGCTGGTCACCGTCCCACTGAAAACTCGGCCTTTATCTCCAGAGGCCCACAACCACAAAAGCCATGTGCTGGGAATGATTCAGGCTCAACCAGGCCATGGTGCAACCATTGTAACCGTGTAGGACATACAAAGGAAAGATGCTTCAAACTACATGGTTATCCGAAAAAAATTAGAAGGACAATAAGGCTGCACTAGTATCCTCTAACACCTCCACTGCTGCAGATGAAACTCTTGATGTTCGTCTAACCAAAAATCAACTTGAGGCTCTCCATAAGATACTAGGCACTACCACTGCTCAAGGATCCCTAGCCACTCAAGGTATTGCCCTCAACAGTACTTTTGAACCTAACAATCAATCTTCTTGGATACTCGATTCTGGTGCCTCCGATCACATGACAGGTAACTCCACCTTGTTTCACACCTATACACCCTGTCATAATCAGTCCCGAATCCGCATTGCTGATGGCTCTTACTCACCTGTGGCTGGTGTTGGAAAAATACAATTAACAAAGAATTTTTCTCTTGATGAAGTGTTACATGTTCCAAACCTATCCTACAATTTACTTTCAATCAGTAAACTAACTAAGGATGAAAGTGTCCTTGCTGAATTTTCTGCAACTGGTTGTGTGGTACAGGAACAGAAATCGGGGAGGATGATTGGCACTGCTAAAGTTGATGATGGTCTCTATATTTGGAATAAAGACAGTGGACAAGAAGGGTTGGCTCTATCTATCTCCAAGGAAGATACAATTATGTTATGGCACCGTAGACTAGGACATCCGAACTTCTTGTACTTGAAGAAACACCTTCCACTGTTATTTAGAAATAAAAATGTTGATTCCTTGAAATGTGAAATCTGCCAATTATCCAAACACACCCGTGTACCATACCCATTGAAACCCTATAACCAGTCCCAACCATTCTCTTTAATTCATAGTGACTTATGGGGAGCCAGCCGAGTGAAAAATATTACAGGGGCCAGGTGGTTCATAACTTTCATTGATGACCATACTAGGATTTGTTGGGTTTACCTTCTCAAAGAAAAATCAGAAACACCTAAAGTTTTCCAAAACTTTCATTCAATGATTCGAACCCAGTTTAACTCTACCATACATACTCTCCGTACTGACAATGGGAGAGAATATTTTAATTCTGTCCTGAGTCCTTATCTTGCGGAACAAGGCATCATACATCAAAGTTCTTGTCCTGACACCCCTCAACAAAATGGGATTTCCGAGAGAAAAAATCGTCATCTCCTTGCTGTGGCTCGTGCACTAATGTTCACCATGGGGGTCCCAAAATACCTGTGGGGAGAAGCTGTCCTAACAGCCTGCTATCTCATAAACCGACTACCATCAAAGGTTCTAAATTTCCAAACACCTATAAATATCCTTCAAAAGGCTTTTCCCTTATTTCGCGTTCCCAATCTTCCACCCAAAATCTTCGGTTGCAAAGCTTTTGTCCATAATTACCAACCAAATCAATCCAAACTTGATCCTCGAGCCTATACTTGTGCTTTCATTGGCTATTCTCCAACACAAAAAGGCTAGAAGTGTTATTCACCTACCTTTCGTCGACTGTTTATCTCTCGGGATGTCACCTTTTTTGAGAATGAACCATACTTTACAGCAGCTCATCTTCAGGGGGAGACTCTCAATGAAGATGAGACTCTTAACACCCTCCTCATTATACCTTCTGATCCTACCACCATTACCAAGCCTACAAATCAGGGTGTTATTGTAGTTCCAGATTTAGACAGTGGTTCCCCTGTGCAGCAAGAAATAGAAATAGGGCAGCCACCTGATCCAGAGAGGCAGCAAGAACAGGCTCCAGAACTACAAGTTTATTCTCGACGACAGCGTCCTCCTGAAGCTGAGACAGCAGTGCCAAGTTCATCCTCAACCGAGGACTGTTCCGAAACAGAAGTCTCACCTCTATCGCCATCCATCTACCTTCCAATTGCTGTTCGAAAGGGCACAAGAAGCTGCACTCAACACCCTATTTCCCGGTTTGTGTCCTATGGAAACTTATCTAAGTCTTATAGAGCTTTTGTATCTAATGTTGATTCTGTAGAAACACCAAAAAATATAGAAGAGGCTCTTGAGTCTGCTGAGTGGAGGAAAGCTGTGATGGAAGAAATGAGGGCTCTCAAGGCAAATGAAACTTGGGAAGTCTCGGATCTACCTAGTGGGAAGAAGACTGTAGGATGCAAATGGATCTTCACCACAAAGTTTAAACCTGATGGCAGCATTGATCGACACAAAGCTCGGCTCGTTGCTAAAGGTTTCACCCAAACCTATGGCCTAGACTACAACGAGACGTTCGCACCGGTTGCCAAACTAAACACCATTCGAGTTCTTCTATCCCTAGCTGTCAACATGGACTGGTCTTTGACTCAATTGGATGTAAAAAATGCATTCCTCAATGGAGAGTTAAATGAGGAAGTGTACATGGATTTCCCACCCGGGTTTGAAGAAAGCAAGGGCCAAGTATGCAAGTTGAAGAAATCCTTATATGGGCTGAAACAGTCTCCAAGGGCGTGGTTCAGCCGCTTTGCCAAGGCTATGATCAGTAGGAGCTACACCCAGGGGCAGGCAGATCATACCATGTTTTACAAGCATTCGAAAGGTGGGAAATGCTGCATCCTTATTGTTTATGTGGATGATATAATATTAACTGGGGATGATTCAAGCGAAATTGAAAGTCTAAAAGAATTTCTTAGTGCTGAATTCGAACTTAAGGACTTAGGGAACCTTAAGTACTTCCTTGGAATGGAAGTAGCAAGGTCTAAAACAGGGATTTCCATCTCTCAAAGAAAGTATATCCTTGATCTATTATCTGAGGTTGGGATGTTGGGGTGTAAACCAGCCGAAACTCCCATGGAATTCAATCTTAAATTGGGAACTGATAAAGATGGAGAAGAAGTCGACAGGGGGAGATATCAACGACTGGTAGGAAAACTCATCTACCTATCTCACACCCGTCCAGACATAGCCTTTGGTGTGAGTGTTATCAGCCAATATATGCATGCTCCAAGAGAAAAGCACTTGGAAGCTACTTACAGAATTTTAAGATATCTAAAAGGGACCCCTGGTAAAGGCCTACACTTCAAGAAAACTGCCAGCCGAAGTGTGGAAATTTACACTGATGCAGACTGGGCAGGGTCTGTCAATGACAGACGTTCTACAAGTGGTTATTGTAGCTATGTGTGGGGCAATCTTGTGACATGGAGAAGCAAAAAACAGCCTGTTGTAGCACGCAGTAGCGCAGAAGCAGAGTATCGAGCACTATCCCATGGCATATGCGAAGGAATCTGGATACAACGACTAATGGGAGAACTAAAAGTGCTCTACACTAGACCTATAAAGATGTATTGTGACAACCAAGCAACTGTCAGCATAGCTCATAACCCTGTTCACCACGATCGCACCAAACATGTAGAGATAGATCGCCACTTCATCAAGGAAAAAATTGACTCAGGAGAAGTGTGCATCACCTACCTACCTACCAGGCAACAAGTTGCAGACATGCTAACTAAAAGCTTGAACAGGAACATGTTCAAGGAACTCATTAGCAAGCTGGGTTTGATAAATATCTACACTCCAGCTTGAGGGGGAGTGTTAGAATCCCTAAGATTAAGGACAGAATACTTACCTTAGTCCTAGGAATTACCTTGTATAGTAGGATCTAATATTAATCTCTAATTCTTAGGAAATTACTGATTTCTAGGGATTGATTCCTTATTTGTACTTAGTTCTGCCTATAAATATCTGTAACCTAATTAAAATAAAATAACAATCTTCTCTCAAAAGTTTGTTCAAAGAGTTCCTTGGGTAGATGTGATTTGGCTAGTGTCGGGGTAACATAGTAGTGCTTGCTTGACAATGTTTAGATCTAAGTGCTTGTACATTCATGACAATGCAATAAGCTTCCTGCTGCTTTAGCAATAAAGGTTATTTTGACAGTGCTGCTTATCTGTTTGTTATAAACTGAATGATCTGGTAGAGTTTGACTGACCTTCTTTTGAGAAGCTCTAGGTTAGAGGTTCTTTTCTGTGAACATCATTCTCATGTATGACTGATCAAACTAGAATACAAATTTGAAGCCCATGTATAAATTTAGGAAATTATGAACCAATTGTTGTAAATGTGTTAATGTTTCAGTCTGATCCTTATACAACTGAAATTTTCTCTCTTAAGACATGGTCTCCCTTCCCCCGTTTTTTGCTCGACTCGTACTGCCTTTCACATCTCTTGCAAGCTTGATGTCTAAGTCTAAATGCTTCTTATCTCTAAACAGGCTACTTCAGAAGTTCCTTATCTGGAGCTCCCTGAAAGAATAAGGCAATTTTTTCAGAGTGGTCAACCAAATTGCAGTCACAGAACTACAAGAGAGCAAACAGTACCCAGATTCACTGTTCATGTTGGCAACAATTTCAACCGTGATATGGTTATCAAACTATCTGCTGCTCAGTTATCAAGGGATATCCTTCAACCATTTGTTCATTTAATTCATCAAAGATCTCATGTCCATGAAGATTCCAGAACAAAAAATTCTGTCCAGACCTCTGGAACTGCAGAAAATGACAATGCATCTCAAGGTTTGGCATGTGAAAAGGGGGTTGCATCAGAGACGTGTGGTGAGTTGTCTGTTACTGTTCCAGCAGCCCCAACAAACAGTAGAAATTTGAAGGGGAAATCAAGCTTGATGCTGGCAATATCTTCATTTGGCTTTCAAATTTTGCGATATCCTCATTTTGCAGAGCTTTGCTGGGTGACATCAAAACTTAAAGAAGGTCCTTCTGCAGATGTGGCTGGTCCCTGGAAGGGCTGGCCATTCAACTCTTGCATCATCCGTCCCACTAACTTATTAGACAAGGCTGCTGTTGCTTGTGGTCCCAGCAGCACTAAAAGCAAAGGGAAATTTGGGTTGGTCAGAGGTTTGGTTGCTGTTGGTTTATCAGCATACAGAGGTGTGTACACATCACTTACAGAAGTTTCCTCTGAGGTACGGAAGGTTCTTGAGCTCCTAGTTGGGTGGATTAATGAAAAAGTTAATACTGGAAAAGACAGATATCAGTATGTTCGTATTTTGTCTCAAGTTGCTTATCTGGAAGATATGGTTAACAGCTGGGCATATTCACTGCAGAGGTAACTTTTTTCTCATTACTTACAAACTTTTGGTTCATATGTGGATCTAAAACTAACGTGAGACTTGATTCATTTGCAGCTTAGATCAGGATGTTCAAATAAAAGCAGCAACCCTCGAACCATATGATTTGGGATCTCCAGATAATCATTTTACACGTGTGAATGATACAGATCAAGTGGAGGAATGCAGGCCCAGAAGTTGCCCGGAAACAGAAGTAGCAAACAATGAGGAATTCACCATGCAAAATACTAATTCCATTGACTTGAACAAAAAAGATGATCATTGTGCTTCTGACCATGAGGGAAAACTTGAACTTTTTGAAGATGCTGCACAGGGAATAGGCATCAGCGGCAATACTTCTTCAGAGGAGCATCACAATTCTTCTGTAGCCAACCAACTGATTGTTCATGTTGACAAGCAGAATGGGGCTACTCCTGGACCATGTGGATCAGAAAGTACTAGAAGCCCTACGTTTGAGGGAGAATTAACCATGCGAAATATGGATTGGATAGACTTGAACAAGATGGATGCTAATGGAGCTCCTAGTCACAAGGGAAAAATTGTTGCTGTGGATAAGGCTGTAGACCATATAAGCCTTGTCGGTAATACTATTTCAGTGGAGCATCATAACTATTTTGCAGCCAATGATCCAGTTTTTCTTGTAGACAAGCAGAATGGGAGTAACCCTGGACCAAGTGGGTCAGAAAGTCCTAGAAATCCTGTGGTTGAGGGAGATCCTGGATCCTCAAAACAATCCAATGGATTTGCACCAAATGGATCCGTTCTTTCTGAGAATGGATTCTGTAGTTCAGATGAACTGGATGGTGCGAAGTTGCCTGCCTCTGCTAAAGCTTGCAACACGGAGACAACTATCACACCTGAAGATGGCGAACCTACAGATCATGAACGTAAAGAAGTTCCCAATTTCTCTTCAAGCGAAACTACTCTTCCAACTGAATCAGTGGTTACATGCTTTTATCATTGCTGCTCTGATTGCCTCCATTCCCTCCTTTCTTTGATGCAAAAAGTTCTGCTTAAAGAATGGAAATCAAATGGGAGCAATTTGACAGTAGATGATGTTCACGATACAGTTGCATTATTGTCTGTGGATCTTCTTTCGACAGTTAGGAAACTTTTTGCTGCCAGATATAGCAGCAATAAATTTGATGAAAACTTGAGAAATGAAAATTCCAGGAAGTTATCTCACCGTCCAGAGTGGAGCATATGTCAATGCGAAAGCTCAGAAAATAGTTTAGTTATTCCTAAGGAATGTAGCTGTCACTCTGTAGGCAACACCTCTCCAAACATCCAATTCGGGTTTGATCCGAAATTTGTTTACAGAGATGGAGTGTTGGTTCCTATAGATTCTAACAAAGAAGTTTCTTTTCACTGTAAATTCGATACATTATGCCTTTGTTCTCTTATAGAGTCAATACTAATGACAAAGCAGCCTTTTGATTGATCCTGGTTTTTACAGCATGGATTGAGGTGAGAGTTTCTTTGGCTATTAAAAATCAAATTTTGTTGGTTGGCATTGCTTTAAGTCCGTATCGAATCTTCTTCTTCGAGGTATGCTAGAATGGTCTTTTTTTTTCTTTCCTACTGGAAACTGCTTTGCCAAACTTTTCGGTTCAGCTAGGTTGAAGCTAACCTATATATACCATTTAAATTTCATCATCTGAGTTTATTGCACCTCTTGAGTACTGTCAAGTATTTGTCCTTATGGCCATCACATAATGATATAATGTTATGGAGGTTTGGGTCTTATTGCTTTCTGCAAGTTACCCATTGATCTCTACTAAGATTGCAACTTAGTCCCAGGTACTGCAATTTTCTGGCTCAAGTTTTGAAATGATCATTTGAAGTATTCTTTTTGAGTGTTGTGTACATTGACATCTTCAAACGTGCTTAATATGTTGCCTTCATTGTTAAATTGATGTGCATATGGTGACAATTATATGGGGTTTCCTTTAGGACTCCTATGATATGGAATTGTATTTTGTGCTTTGCCTCGACTTAAAAAGTTCATAATAACTTGTCACATTTTTATGATTTTGTTTATAAAAGATGTCTTACAGGTTGAATGTTACAATTTGTTTAAATTTTTTCAAATCAATTCGTGTTTGAACAAGCAACTCAGCCTTTACTGTCTACATTAAAACATTGCCTTTTTTTGAATGGATGTTTACTCGAAGAATTCACTTAGGTTTGAGTTTTTGGGAGAGAGTGATAGCTTTTTATTATCTTAATTTTTAATAATATTTTCATTGAACTGGTTAGGTCACTGGTTTGTTACTTGGATTGGCGAACTGATTACCTCATTGGTTCAATCACTAATTCAATTTAGAAAATTTGGGTTACTATTAAAAACATGGTTACCAAGTGAGTTTTTTTATTATTTTGAAATGTCACATCAATAAATTTAATAATGTTAACTAGATCCGAATTTTGAAATTTGAAAAGTAAAATTATTAATTTTTGGAAATAAAAATATAAGGATTAAATTTTAAAATTTTAAAATATATGATATTTTAATCATGTAAAAAATATTTTAGAAATAATTTAATATATATATATATATAAGCTGTTTGAATTGTATTACTGTATTTAATTAAATTTTAGTTTGAAATAAAAACTAAAATAGAAACAAAAATTATGAAATTTTATTTAGATATCATAAAAATTAAAAGAATCTATTTTAAAAAATAAAATAATTTAGTAATTTTCTTTTAATAAAAGGTAAGAGAAAAAGTTGTCCCTCTTGATAAGAAAAGCTGATATATTTCTTTAGAGTACACTCAAAACAAATGAAGAACCTAACACAACGACCTAAAAAAATTTCTTAAATTTATTAATTATTAATTTCATAACAAAAATTATAACTTATCTGAAACAACCAGAAGCCCCATCCACAATTAGTTCTTACCTGTTATAGTCTTGGTGTTTAATGATTTATAGAGGCCTGTCTGTCTTCACCAATCTTTTGTTCGAAGTTTAAATAATTCCTGCAGGTCAGTCAATTTTCATTTTCAGTATATTTTCTCATTGGTATACAAACTCATAGATTATTTATATAATTTATAATCCAAACAAGTTTGTCTGATTCTGTTGTCATCTTTGCAATTTGGAAATTTTCTGAGAATAAGATTTGTGTCGTAATCTGTTTTTGCTGTATTCAACCATAGTTACGTACTTTAATAAAAACAATGAATTTTAAGGCAGAATTGTGTAGTTTTGGCATCTAATTTGGAAGTATGATGAAAATATGATATGGGTTTTAAGTTTTAACTATTAATCTGGTTTTGTTAAGTTTTATGCAATTATAGTTAACATAACTCAGTTTCCATGATATTTAGGGATTTGCTTGATTATCTGATCTTGATTCAGTATTTGGCTTTGTAGTTCAATAGCTAGTTGAGAAATTGGGGCAAATGGAAGGGGCAGTAAGGGTTCAAATTCTTTCTCAAATGAGCATTTCAGAGGTTCCGTCACAATACATTCAACCCCCCAAGAACCGGCCTGAATCTGTAACTGAAAATATAGCTGATTTGAGCTGCAAACATGTCCCTGCCGTTGATCTATCCAGTGTAAAGGAGTCCGTCCTCCCAGCTATTCGAGAGGCTTGTCGAGAATGGGGAGCTTTTCATGTTATCAACCATGGGGTACCTACGAAACTATTGGATGGTTTGAGGAGAGCCTGTCTTTCTTTTTTCAATGATTTCCAGATGGAGGATAAACTTAAATATGCTTGCAATCCGAATTTTGCTGCTTCTGAGGGATACGGTAGTCGTTTGCTAGTAAGCTCTGAAAATGAAACTGTTTTGGATTGGAGGGACTATTTTGATCACCATACGTTACCTCTTTCACGCCGCAATCCTTCAGCTTGGCCTCATTTTCCTCCCGAATACAGGTAGTGTGTTTTATATTGATTAATGTTGTTAAAGGTGTTCTCAACTTGGTTTATGTTTATGTAGGGAATTGATGGCTAATTATAGCGATGAGATGAAAGCGTTGGCTCAGAGACTATTGGCATTAATGTCTGAGAGTTTAGGACTGAAGGCGTCCTGCATTGAAGATGCAGTCGGGGAGTTCTATCAGAACATAACAGCCAGTTATTATCCTCCTTGTCCGCAGCCAGATTTGACGTTGGGCCTGCAATCTCATTCTGATATAGGTGTCATCACGCTTCTAATACAGGACGATGTTGGCGGCCTTCAAGTGCTCAAGGATGGAGAGTGGCTCTTGGTCGATCCCCTTCCAAATGCCATCCTTGTTCTTGTGGCTGACCAAACTGAGGTGTGTTACTCATCTTTTTAATATTCTATCAATGTATCATACTATGAAAAATGAGTGTTGAGAATCATGCCTTACCTGCAGATTATAACTAATGGGAAATACAAAACCTGTGTGCACCGAGCCATAACAAATGCAAGCAAAGCCCGTCTCTCAATCGCCACTTTTCATGACCCAGCCAAGACAGTCCGAATATCCCCCGTCTCTGATCTTGTGAGTCAATCTTCCCCACCTCTGTATTCTTCGGTTCTTTACAGAGACTACTTGTCTTCATGGTACTCAAACGCCCCTGAAGGAAAACGAAATCTTGACAAGCTCCTGCTTGACACTTCAAAGTAAATCGAAGACGCCCGTACTCTCTGCAACTTAACCCTGTAATCAGTTCATGATCTTTCATTTCATAACTCAAAAACATTTTCAGCTATTGTTCTGCACTGTATGCAATAAAAAAGAGGAATAAGAACAGTCAGGTGTTATTTCATTTGTGGCACTGAGATAAAGTTTGATGTTTGCATTGAAGCTTCAAAAGCATGGGGGGATTAGATGAAGACTACACAATTGCAGAAGTTGAGGCCTCATTATACATGAAATGAAAATATGTTGTTTTATAATAATTCCATACACTATGGGAAGCTCGGTGCTTGGACTTTTTAAGTAAAAAACTTTTGCAGATAATTTCTTTTTTCTAATTTATCAAAATTTGCATGGTGGATAGCAATGTGGCAAAAAGTGGGCATAAAAGTTGTTTATAAAAGTAATGTGACATGATTCTAAGTAAAGAGTGTTTTTGAAAAGTTTTAATTTCATGTTTAAAAAGTAATTTGATTTTCGATCTTTTAATTTAAAATATATTTGTATAATAATTAGTTGTGAGAATAATAGAATTAATTAAATAAAAATGACATTTATTGATGAACTGATTTTTAAACTTACATAAAATAGCTGCCAACTAAAAAGATCTAAGTTAAACTTGCATGAAAATAAATATAGCTGATAATGAACTAAAACAAAAGATGAGTAAGCTTCGAGAAAGATATATCCATGGCATTTGAATGCTCAACTAATTCCAAGCTTTTTCAAGCCATATGACATTTGGGGTATCCTCTTTCTTACGATGCTTTCAACTGACAAGTTCACGCACACCTTGCAGAAACTTGTCCATGTAGCCATTCATCAAGTTAGGGTTTATTACTTCTCTCCATTTCTTATGATTCTCCATCACCAATTTACTCACTTCACTCTCTTTATCCATCACTGATTTGATAGCTTCACTCAAATTCTCCTTTGAAATCCAACCGTTCTCTTCTTTCTTCACCTCCACTGCAACCTTCATCTCATCGGCCAATAGCCTGGTGTTCAAGATTTGGTCACCCAGGTGTGGAACCAACACGATTTGGCAATCACTAAGCAAAGACTCCCACATGGAACCGAACCCACAATGGCTAACGAAACACCCTACTGATGGGTGAGCTAACACCATCGGTTGCTGCACCCATCCACCATAAACCACTCCTCTCCCTTTAACCCTCTCTTCGAACCCTTCAGGCAATGCTTCTTCCACCGTTTCGGCTCCCAACGGTGGCTTCAGGGCGATGAAAAACGGCAGCCCTGTTAGCTCGAACGCTAATACAAGTTCACGAAACTGAGCCATCTCAAGAACTAATTGGCTCCCGAAAGCACAAAACACCACTGAACCTGGTTCGAACCCAGCTAACCAGTTACCCCATCGTTCATCCAATGAAGACTTGGAATCTTCGGGTAAAACTGGACCTGTTAAAAGAACTTGTTTCTGGTACTGGCTGCTGATATAATCACACAGCTTCCCTTCAACTTCGTAACAAGTCCTTATGGATATAACATCACAGTTCTTCATTGACAAAGTGATTCTCTCGTAAAACGTCATATCTGCCCCGAAAGGATTGGTCACAAACAACAGGGTTTCTAGTTCAGTCCCACGCAACACTATAGAAGTTGAAGGGTAACCAGGTGGCGGCGTAGCCAACTCTTCCATAGTTATAGGCCTGTCCGTCGGCACATTCCGTGCCGGAACCAAAACAATAGCTATCGATGCGGCGGAAACGACGTTGAAATTAATTGTTTTGATCCCCAATGGTTTGGCTACCTCGGGAATCCAATAAGCAGCGTCGTAAATAATAAACTTGGGTTTAATCGACGTGACGAGGCTCTCGAGTTGGTCCCTGGTGAGGTCCAAGGCTATGGCGAGGAAATGATTCAAGAAAATGGGGACATCGGAAGCAGTCTCGGCACCGGGAGGGAGACCGGTAACGGAGGGGACGGTAATGGCATGGAACGATATGGAATCTGGGAATAGATTCAAATGCTGTAATTGGTTGATAGCCTTTTGGGGTGTTGCGAAAGTGATTCGATAACCCTTTTGAGCTAACTTGTTAGCTAGATGAAGATATGGAGTCATGTGACCAAATGCAAACCACGGAAACATGAGTATACGAAACTCTGAACTATCGGTTTCCGCCATTTTTATTTTATTTTTTTTGTTGGTGGGTAGATTTTTGGAAACGCTTAGTTTTCGAAGCGGATATGAATGGATCTCGTTAAATACCGAAATTCAAGGGAAAAATTATTGACCCAGATCTTTAAATTTAACTAAACAGCGAAATCTTTTGCGGTAAACTCCAGTTGCAAAGTCTGGAAATTGGAAATGAAAAACAAGTTTTTTTATTTACTACAAACGAAGTCAATCAGACACCAATATTTGAGAATCCATAGTGTGTGTAAATTTTAAATAATATGGGTTTTCTAGAAGGAAAAAAAAAAACTAAATCACTTTTGCTTATAATTTAAAAAGGTTAAAATATATCATAAGTCCCTGTACTTCTAGAAAATTTGAAATTTACTCTTTATACTTTTATTTTTAGGAATTTAGTCCCTCTACTTTTCAGATTTTAAAATTCAGGTCCAACTATTTATACTGCTAAATTTGTTGGTGTGACATTTCAAAATAAAAAATATTCATTTGATAACCATGTAACTAAAAAATGACATTATAATGAACTTAGATTTAATAAAAAGAATCTAGTAGTGTTAACCTTATCATAATCTAGTTTTTTTAATGAAAATAAGGTATCTTGGTAAAAACATGCACCTTCAACCCCTCTCAATTTCGATATTAAGTAAATTAGTCATTCTCAAAAAAATTAGATCGATTTAATTGCCGTTAATTTTGAAAATTAGCAACTCAAGATAATTAATTATAGCGTTAATATTTTCCAAAAATTTTATATAATTTGACTGGTATAATAACAAATTTATTCCTTAATATTTATATATTCCGTGTAAGCATTGACAAAAAGCGTAATATCTTGGGCCAAATTTATTAAATCAAAACTAAATTGACAAAACATGTAAAATTTGAGGCTGAATTTATTATAATACCAATAAAAAATATTATTTATATTATTATTATTTATATTCAATAATTTTTTCTTAACTCAATAATTATTATTTATAATCAATTTTATATAATAAAAAAAGCTAATAAATAGGTTTTGTGCCATTGAATATTATAATAATATCAGGGTTTAAAAGATGGATACTTATTAAAAAATTAGCACCGATTGCATCAAACATAATTTGTTTCAACTTGCTAATTAATAATTTCCCAACTAATCAGCATAATGGCCTAAAAACTTCTCTTTTTTCCTCCAAGCCATTTCTTTTTTTTTTTTTTTTTTTTAGCGAAGGTATCAACTTTCGAATTAGTTATTGCTCATATTTTTTTCCTTTCCACCAACATTTTTTCTTCTTCTCATTCACTTCAAGTGCTTTCTTTTTAGTTTGCATATTTATTTTATAAGTATCTTCGTTATCTTCACAAGTTGTGATAGACAGATAACGATGGGTATCTTGAAAAATGGGTTGACCACAGATACTCGAATGGTAGCTTTTCAAGAGAGTACGTCAAAATAATAAATAATTTCACGAATTAATTTAGACTCATATTGTCTTAAGTTTATGTTGAAAAATTACATATTATGGGAAATTTGAGGCATATTCTCAATAGGTAAAGGTGGAGAGTTGAATCATACAATTATGGTTTCATATTCTACTCCATGAGACCTTTACAATGGTATATCATATGCTCAAAATGGTTACTTGGAAATATTTGTTGAGGAAAAGTAAAAACTTAGATCCAACATTGGTTAAATACCAATTGTGAGATGTGTATATATATGAGAACCCTCTTAAAAAATAAATGAATGATTAAGCTTGGAACCTTACCTCTTGCATAGGGGGAGTAGGTCCAAACTTATTTGGGTTGTGGGAAGAATTTTTCTACAGTCATACTCTCTCACACCGAATTAATTTTGTTCTCAAAATTATTCTTTTCCGCTGCATATTTTCCAACGTTTCAGTGATAGAAAAAGGTAACATTTGTTCGTTGATCGCTACAGAGGTGCTATTATTTTGATCATTGTGTTGTTGTATCCTGGAAGACATTCGACTGACGTTTCTCCAAGTATTGTAAGAGCGGGTTTAGTAAATCTCTATTCTTCTTTTCAATTTCAACTTTTTGTTACGATTTTTATTGGTTTACGTATTTGACAATTTAAATATAAATTATTCTATTTATATTTTATTTATATATATAAATATTTTTTTTATTTATATTTATATATTTTGTTCGCTAACGTGTTTTGTCCAACAGTTTGTATGTTTTTTTTCCCATTGTTTAATAAATTTTACTTTTAGAAGTTTTTGTCTTGTCTTGTACAAATTTTTAGGATGCACAGTTCTTTTACTGATTTTGTCCGTCGCTTTGGACCATTCGGGGTTGATTTCCCTTACAATCACCCTAGATATGTCGTGCTTAAGTTGTGGCAAAGTCGATTGTCCATGTGTTGTAATGTTCTATTAATGATGTGGTTGAAGCCTTTATTGTATTGATAGAGTTTCTCTTTCATCGCCGATGATGAGTGTTTGTTGTCTTTTTTCTTTTTCCCGAATTGTATGGTCCCATTCATGGAATGAATTAATAAATTTACATTTTCAAAAAAAAAAAATGTTAAGCACCCATGATTAATTAGTATGATAATGATGTCTAAAATTGTTTCAACTTTTTTATTTATACATGTTTTACAAAAGTAAATTCTATAATAAAGACAATTTAGTAAAATGTGTTTTTAGATAATTTTACATTTCATCTGTCAAATAGCAATACTTTACATTTTAGCTAAATGAACCAAATAAAGTAATGTAAGCATACTTGGACTGTGAAAAATATAAATGTCGGTAATGACAATATATATCGCAAAGAAAAGAGAAATAAAATAAAGAACACACAGATTTTACGTGGAAACCCTTTCGGGAAAAAACCACGGGCAGAGGAGAACAAAAATTCACTATGTCGAATTCGAACCCGATTACAAGAGGAATAGACTATGTCTATTTATAGGCTTGTAAAACCTAATTCTAATCAAAGTAAAAATATATTATGCTAATAAATGCTAAATATATTATACTCATAAATACTAAATCTTCTAGAAAGAAGATATATTTTGTTTAGCTTGACTTGCAAGCAATATCTTAGAATTTGGGTCACACAACTCTAACAATCTCTACCTTGACACGAATTCTCAACAAACAAGTTCTTCATCGCGAACTCTCAACGAACAAGTTCTCCACCTCTTCCATAAAACCCCTTAAGGGTTTAACTTCAACAATGAACACCAACCAAATCTAAGCAATGCTCAAACTTGGTTATAGGAAGTGACTTAGTCATCATATCTGCAAGATTTTCATGAGTACTAATTTTGCTCACAACAATATCACCACGAGCAATAATATCACGAACCAAACTATGCTTCACAACCGGGAGAACACATCTGTGAAGTTCACTCCTGGATTTGATCAGTAACCCTTTGCAACAAGCCTTACTTTATATCTGGGTTCTTCAACTCCTGGAGTCACTTCTTTCTTTTTAAACACCCATTTATAGCGAACAACCTTTTTACCTTTAGGAAGTTTCACAAGATCTCATGTTCTGTTTTTGTGGAGTGATTCCATCTCCTCTTGCATAGCAAATATCCAATTTTCTGAGTCTTCACAGCTAACCGCCTCAGAATAATTAGACGGCTCTTGGTTTGCATCTATATCTTCAGCCACATTTAAAGCATAAGCAACTAGATCAGCCTCAGCATACTTCTTTGGAGGCTTAATCTCTCTTCTAGTTCAGTTTTTGGCGATAGAGTATTATGGTGAAGAAGCAACTTTATTCTCAATTTTTGTACTAGCTTGAGGAGTCGACTCTGTATTAATCTGATGCTCCACCTGCTTTTGATTTTCTTTATTGGAAGAGTCTTTAAGAGATAAGTTAGGTAGCATAGCAGTTTCATCAAAAACAACATCTCTGCTAATCACAACTTTTCTATTTTCAGGACACCATAACTTATACCCTTTTACACCACTTTATAACCAAGAAAAACACATTTAATGGATCTCGGTTCCAATTTTCCATTATCAACATAAGCATACGCAGACACCCAAAGATCTTTAAATCGAATAATTAGCGGGATTACGGACCATACCTCTTGTGGAGTCTTTTTCTCAATGGCAACGGATGGAGATCGGTTGATCAAAAACATGCAAGATGAGGTTTGCTTTGGCCCAAAACAACTTTGGTAAGTTGGCATTTGACAACATACATCGAACCTTCTCCATGATCGCTCGTTCATTCGTTCGCAACGCCGCTTTGCTGTGGAGTATGACGAACTATCAAGTGTCTCACGATCCCTTCTAACTTGCACAGTTTATTAAACTTATCAGAACAAAACTCTAAGCCATTGTCTCATGCGGAGGTATTTTATTTGTTTTTCTGTCTGTTTTTCGATCATAGTTTTCCAAGACTTAAATGTGGAAAACACATCGCTTTTCTGTTTCAGGAAGAATGCCCAAACTTTTTTGGAAAAATCATCAATAAAAGTTAGCATATAATTAGCTCCACCTCTCAAAGGCACTCTTGATGGCCCCACAGATCGTAATGAATATACTCCAACGTTCCCTTCGTGTTATGGATTCCTCTGTGAATCGAACTCTCTTTTACTTTCCAAAAACAGTTGTTCACGAACTTCAGTTTGCAAATTCTTTGCCCATCAAGAAGTCCTCTTTGCTCAATTCTCGCCATGCCATTCTCACTCATATGCCCTAGGCGCATATGCCAAAGTTTAGTAATATCATCATCCGAAAAGGAAGAGGAAGCGGCAATTTGCATCACCAATAACAAATAGAACCACACAAAACATATAACTTGGCGGTCTTTCTCTGCCCTTTTTCATCACAACGAGGAACCTTTGGAAATCTTCAAAATCTCACTTTCACTGTGTGTATTTGTACCCTTTTGAACCAAGAGTACTAAACGAAATTAAATTTCTCTTCAATTACGGAACATGTCGTGACGTCGCTAAGTATTCGACAACTCCATCAAACATCTTAACTTTAATTGTTCCAACACTGCGATTTTACACGAAGCATTATTTCCCATCAAAACAACACCTTCGGACCTTCGTTTCGTAAGTTGTAAACCAATCCCGATTGGGACTCATGTGAAAGGTGCAGCTGAATCAAGTATCCACTCCTCGCTCACTTTAGAATTGTTGATGAAGCGACTAGAAGTTCACCATCGCTGTAGTCTTCTACAACATCAGCTTCACCAGAATTTTTTGGTTGTTTTCCCTTTTGATTCGTAGCCTCCCTTTTAATCTTGTTTTGTAGCTTATAGCACTCAGATTTAATGTGCCTTTTCTTCTTGCGAGTTTGCAAGTTTTACCTCTGTTTGAAGACTTGATCTACCCTTAGATTTACTGCGAGGATTACTGCTTCTGTGTCCTTCTACGATCATCATCGACATTCCGATCTTGTCTCCCACGAACAATGATACCCTCTCCCCGAGAGTTGGGTTTAACCACAAGATGCTTCATCTTATCATACGAGGTCAAAGAATCATAAACCTCATCAATCGTGAGAGACTCACGGCTATATAAAAATCGTGTCTCTGAAGGTTGAATAAGACGGGGCAACGAACAAAGTAGAATCAACCCTAGATCTTCCTTATCATCTTGAACCTCCATGGCCTCCAAGTTTGAGAGAATTTCTTTAAACATCATTTAGTGTTCGTGCATGAGATGCACCTTCCTCCAAACGATGAGCATAAAGACGTTGCTTCATATGCAACTTGCTGGTTAGAGTTTTCGACATACATATTTGTTCTAGCCTCTTCCATAATGCAGCGGCGGTCTTCTCCTTCATCACATCCTGCAAAATTTTGTTAGACAAATGCAGATGTAACTGTGTTAATGCCTTTCGATCCTTGCGCTTCTTCTCTTCCTCCGTCAATGTCGAATGCATCTTATCTACCCCTAGCAGGGCTTCCTCTAAATCCATCTGTGTAAGAACTGCCTGCATCTTTATCTACCACAAAGCGAATCTGGTGTTGCGATCCAACAGTGGAATTTCACACTTCAAAGACGCCATTACCGTGATCGAGATGAAAAATTCGGAAGCTCTGATACCAATTTGTGAAAAATATAAATGTCGGTAATGACAATATATATCGCAAAGAAAAGAGAAATAAAATAAAGAACACACAGATTTTACGTGGAAACCCTTTCGGGGAAAAACCACGAGCAGAGAAGAACAAAAATTCACTATGTCGAATTCGAACCCGATTACAAGAGGAATAGACTATGTCTATTTATAGGCTTGTAAAACCTAATTCTAATCAAAGTAAAAATATATTATGCTAATAAATGCTAAATATATTATACTCATAAATACTAAATCTTCTAGAAAGAAGATATATTTTGTTTAGCTTGACTTGCAAGCAATATCTTAGAATTTGGGTCACACAACTCTAACATGGACAATACCTTACATTCTAACTAAATAAACCAAACAAGATAATATAACATATTCAATAATATGCTAAATAACATTACATTCTGATAATCTTATTACCTAAGGTAACAACCTCTTGCGATTATGATGGACATGCTGCACCAAGATAGAATGTTGTTGAATAACCATTCAACTAATATTGGTTTAGTTGATGCAATTGGATCATTTTAATTACCAAAAAAAAAAATTAGTCCCGTAAATTAAATATTTGACTTTGATTATTACACAATCACAAATTTATATATTTTTTTCTTAGAAAAGAAAAAATCTTCTTATTTTTAGTGTCATTGCTATATAAAAGAACAATTAGTATAACATAATTTATGCCAATGAGACATTAACTTATCTGTAAAATAGGAAGTTTGGGAATTTTGAGGTATGAGTAAGATATTTGTTGAGTTCGGATTCCTTGCATTTATTTTTAGTGCGGTGCGTTTAACTTTTCTTTTTGTCTCACGTTATAGCATTACTGAAGTGTCTAATCTCACTGTCACTACTGTTTTTACACTAATTGCAAGTAAATATACTGCCCATCCAAAGAGTCCTTAATTTAATTCAATACTTGTAATGAATGCTTTTTATATAATTGTTGATATAGTTGTGAGTTATAAATTAAAAAAAAAATCATATAACTTATGAGTTGCTAATTTTTAACTGCATTGGCACTAAACTCAATCAAGAAACTAATGTATATGCTTTTTTGACATAAAACATAAATATGAATAGAGTAGTATCAACTACCATGCACACAGTTATGACATACCGAGCCCATGACAAAGCCAACTGAATCCATTGTCTACTCATGAAAATCATGTCAAAAAGTTTTAAGGCCAAGTGTTAGTTAAAGAAAATAACGAAATGGGTGGTCCAAATATTACTATTTATTGTCCAAGAAAATAACGAAATGGGTAGTCCAAATATTACTATTTATTGTCCATCTCTATCGTTTTACAACTGGTTTATTGTGCACCATTTATTATCTTATTGAGTAATTCATCTCGTGTATTATTAATGGAGTATTTGAGTATTTATACATATTATTATAGTTCACGATATGACTCCACTGTTTTGTCTTGACTTCATCGCTCTTAGTGTTGACAATTCGTGTAGGCTTTAGGCTTGTTGGACACGTGTCTCACCCTGGGTCACCTGCGGAGCACACAGTCCTTTCTATTCTTAGTATTGACATCCCGTGCAGGCTCAGGCCTGCTAAATACGTGTTTCACTTTGGGTCGCCTGCGGAGCACGCAGTCTCCCTTCTGTGAGCTCCTTGAACGCATGCGAACTGAGACCGTAGCCTTCTATTGGTTCGTGCGAGCTGGATTCGTGAACTCCCCTTGTTGTTCTCTCGCGGTTCGCCTTGCATTCAATCATCTGGTGAGATCTATCCAGATCACATATAGGTGACCCGAATCCTATCTAGAACTCGGGTTGGTGATCACCGATGTATAATTTATCTCTATAAGCTATAGCTTGGGTTGGAAACGTAACTCTGGCAAATTAAATATTTGATATAACAGAAAAAATAGAAAATTAAATGGACAGAAGTGTTTTATGGAAGTCTTGTTCTCGAAAATGCTAATCATCATATGATGAATTCTCTATACAAGTACTTTTAGAAAGAACAATAATTGGATTTTGAAAGTGGAAAACTTTGCGAACTTTAAAAAGCAACAAATTTTAAAGAAAACAAAAGCTAAATTTCTCAAACTCTCGACACTCACGAATAAAAATAGATTTCATCCATCAGTGAATAAAAAGGGTGAACGAAATACCTATTTACAAATTGAAAATACAAGTAATTAATATGAAAAATAACTCCTAAATTAATTATCTAACTCAAACATCCTTAATAAATCGTTTTAATCACTTAAAAACCAGCATTAAAATCGCCAATGATTTATTTCAACCAATGATAAATGTGATTTAAACGAGTAATAAAACGAAATAAATTTAATTAATTTTGGCCAGGTACTTATTTTTGGTATAAAAAGATTACAATCTAAAATAAAATATCAATTCAATAATAGCTTTGATTACATTGATGGTGTTAAAAGATTCATAGATTGTCGTGATTTGATTCGATTTGGTAGACTATATTGTTACAACATAATTTAAAATTATTATTTTTAAATATTTACGAATTCGAGAGAGAAATGAGATTGCTTGAGATTAGACTCAAATTCTCATGCCTACAACATACTATTCTTGCCACTAAATTAAGAGATTGTTGGCAATCTACGGATTCTTTAATAGTGATGATTCTAATTCATCTACTAAATCAATGGGCATATATTTTTTTCACTATACACTTATTTGTGTGTTATGTATCAGATTTGGATATGTTGAGGTGCACCTAAAGGTAACAAAACTTTGAGGAATTTGTGTGTACTTAAATAAGATAATTCTGAGTTATGTGCCATGACATGATATTACAAATCAAGTTAGATCATGAGATAGTTATTATAGGTTCATGTAGACTGGGATCTGTTTTTAAAAATTTAAAAATAGTTTAAGAAAATTATAAAATAAAAGATTGTGTTGGTTGAGTTTGTCATCTCTAATAAATAAGTTGGTCATCCACGAGGTATTTGTAACACTCCTAACCCGAATCCGTCGTCAGAATAGGGTTACGGAGCATTACCGGAGTTTATAAATCAAACAGACAGAAAATACAAACATTTCATAGTATATAGCATTCATGTCAAAAACCAATCAAAATCATAAATATTGACTCTTATACAAGCTCTCGAGGCTCAAAATACTCATTAGAAACAAATCGGGACTAAATCAAAAACTCAGAATTTTTTTCGGAAACATTTAATATTTTCAACACTACAGGGGTCACACGGCCGTGTGGCCAGGCCATGTGACTCGTACGGTCAGGAGACACGCCCGTGTCTCAGGCCGTGTGGGCATTTGAAATAGGGACACACGACCGTGTCTCAGCCCGTGTCCGTGCCCGTGTTAGTATACTGACTTACATTCTTAAAAGATACAGGGGACACACGGCCGTGTCACCTGACCGTGTGTCACACACGGCTGAGACACACGCCCGTGTCTCTGCCCATGTGGATAAAAATAAGCTATTTTCCAAGCCACATTTCTCACCCAATTGGTCGTCAACCTAACTCAACATTTTTGTTTATATTACAATAAGTTATAACGAGGCATTCAAATCAAGCCAAGATCAAGTTTTAAACATATAATATTGTTACTTATAATCAATATGACTTTAGGCATCTAAAAAGACAGATTATAACAAGTATTGGTATATTCATGTATTCAATATGTTTTTATGTATAACTAATTTATATGCATATTTGTACCTAAGATTTACCAAGCTAATTTGCATGATTTCTAACTAAATCACTTACCTACCAAATCTTACCATTTGATACCAAAATATATTTCAAATACTAGCATATTTAATTATATATATTTTATATATCAAGGTACCGATTCATGATTAATTCATTGCATTCCAAAACACATGTACAATAAATGCACTTTTAGCTAACATTTTACCTTTAACCATACAACTATAAACCAAACCACACATCAAACATATAAGATAAATATGCACCAAACCAAAATGAGCCAAAACACAAGCCAAATAAGTGGCTAATATTAACAAAAACTCATATAAGCCACCATTAACCAGAATACATATACATGCCATTATAATAAAAAAAACATCCGAAAGTACCGATAGAACTTATGGATAGTGTGATAAATCTCCAACAAGCTTCCAACCGATTGAGCTTCTGATATTCTGAAAAGTAAAGGAAAACAAATACGTAAGCAATGAATGCTTAGTAAGCTCATATAAACTTTAATCATATCAATCCATTTCATTATGAAATTTATTCGTATCATGAATAATCCAATATTGATACTGCAATACTCATGAAGCTATATTCATCAGCTCACAAGGTGAATAAATCCATAGCCTTACTTATACATATTATCCCTAATATAGTAGAGTTTCTAACAACTTTATACTCTTCCAAATTTCTTTATTCTCATTTGTATTTCTTTACTTTTCACACTCATTCCATGTGTACAACACACAAATCATAAGCATATCATATCACCATAGCCACAAGCTAGTGCATTTAAACATAGCCCTTTTCAAATTAATCACATGATAAGCTATTTCATAAGAAATTGCATAACTTAAAATTTACCACTCCTTCATGAGCACAAGTATATTTTCATTTGATCACTTACCTTTTCAATGCATCTTATAACTAAACATATTATCATTCAATCAATCGCTTGGCAATTGCCTAAGCATCAAACAACAACACTTGTTAGCGTACTTGAACATATTTCATATAAATTCAACATCAATATCCTTATTATCTTAACATGTCACACCTGAGTTTTTTACTCATCTCAACTTACATAATTTCTATGTATCAACATAACAAAGATATTCTTATATATACATATCATGATGTAAGTCAATCTCTTACAGTTTCTTCATGTACACATATCATCCATTTTCGAGTCGATACAAAATAAATATATATATCATATCATCCATTTTCGAGTCGATACAAAATAAATATATATATCTTTCAAATTCCATAAATAAATCACCTTACCGAGGTTTTCTCATATCGAAGAACGACTTACGGATAAGAGTACATCGTTTTCAGAAGCCTGATGGCTGAACAGAAGCACATAAGTGCTAAACAGAAACCCCATAAGGGTTGAACGGAAGCTCATAAGAGCTGAATGAAAACCCATAAGGGTTAATTAGAAGCTCAAAAGAGCTAAACAGAAACTCATATGAGTTGAACAGAAGCTCGTGAGAGCTAAACAAAAAGTAAACACGAAAGTTCAAAACAAATGCTGAACCTCGGTTTACTTGGGTAATTTACCGTCAATTCGTCCTTTACCATATTTCGCCACAGAACAATTGTACTCAATCTCGTGTTCCATTCGTTTTGAGCGTTCAATACAAATTCATAATTTTAACCATATTTTTACTTTCAACAATAGATATAAATAAAATCATAATACCAATCATCAAGTTAATATATAAAATATTAAAGTTTAACCATACGAACTTACCTGGTTAAATTGCAAAAATGTCAAAGTACAGGAGCATTTTGGTAATTTTCCATTTTCCTCGATTTTCCACCCGAACTTGATTTAAATTAATAATTTCATTCAATATATTAATTTAGACAATAAAAAAAATTCATTTCATGCAATTTGGTCATTTTTGACATTTTTACAAAATTGTCCCTAAAGTTTTACTTTTATTCAATTTAGTCCCTGAGCCCAAAACATGAAAATTAACCATTTTTAATACAAATCTAAGCTAGTCAAATATTCATGGCATTCAATACAGCCCATTTTTGCAATAATTTCACAAAAAACCCTTGTATTTATATTATTTCAATAATTTAGTCCCTAATCAAAAAATTCATCAAAAATCACTTAATAAAATACTTTTAAATAACAATTAATATCTTAAATTCATAATTTAATATAAAAAATCACAAGGTTCATCAATAGCAACTTTCAAAATCTTTAACAGTTTCAAAATCAAATATACAAGTTAGCTAGACCTAATTGTAATGATCTCAAAAACATAAAAATTATTGAAAACGGGGCTAAATTAAACTTACAAGTAAAGGAATAAATCCAAAAAAAACAGAAACCTCCCCATGGAGAGAAATGAAATAAAAATGTTTTACTTTCACTTTAATTTATGTTAATTTCCATTTAATTACAAAATTGCCATTGGTTTTATATTATTTTATCATTTCCATTCAAGTTGCCGTCCAACTATATTAGTTTAGGCATATTTACTACCTAAGTCCTTCTTTATTTATTAATCATGCCATTTAATCACTCAATTATTGTAATTAGCAAGTTTTGCACTATTTTCAATTTAGTCCTTTTTAATTAATTAACTATTGAAACGTTAAAATTTTTCAACGAAACTTTAATACCACCTTATTGACACTCTGTAAATATTTATAAAAATATTTATGGCTCGATTTATAGAAACGAAGTCTCGATACCTCATTTTTTAAAACTACTTGACCTTGAATTTTACCCCTCAAACCTAATAAATCATTATAAAACATAAATTACTAATTCTAAAAATTCTTTTTAAAACCATATCTGACTCGTAAATATTAATTAGTAAAATTTACGAGCTTACTCATCAGATTTGGTGGTCTCGAACCACTGTTTCTAACACCACTGAAAAATCGGGCTGTTACAGTATTGGTTCAATAGCAAGATTGCGACCAGAACTTTGAACATTTGCAATTGAAATTTTTTTATTATTGTTATATCACCTCTGTGGGCCTTATATGTGTCCCTACCAGACAAATTTCACACCAGGAAGACCTCAAAAGATCTCCGCACAAGACTACCTTTGTTAAGAACACGTGGAACATTGAGCTCATTGATTACTTTATTGCCTTGATACATCATGTTATCAACCTAAAAGGTCACATTACCACCCTTACAAAAAGACAAAGGGTAATTTTGTTGCTAATGAGATCTAGATCAGGGGCGAAGCCAGGGGGGCTGGCATGGGCCCCGGCCCCCCCTAAAAGGTAAAATTGCTATTTAGGCTTTTGAAATTTTTTTAAAATTTTAAATTAGTAAAGGTAAAATTACACTTTGTCCCCCCTAAAATTATAAAAATTCGATTTAATCCTTTACAAATTAGAAAGATATAAACTATAAAAAATTAAAATTTCATCCGCCCCCCTAAAAAATTGTCCTGGCTTCGCCCTTGATCTAGATACGTGGCATTCCCAATATATAAGCGTACTCACGACACTAAAGAGATAATTGGACACAACATCAAGTACTAAGAGTCTCTCTCTCCCCCCTAACCTCTCTTCACCCTTGAACGCTGTGGCTCTTCACCCCATTAGGGTGAACCGTCGTCATCACCATCACCTACTTTTCCTTACTAACTTCACACATCAACAATTATAATATTACAAAATAACTTACTCAAGTTTTTGTAAGAAGAATCTCAACACTAATAACTATAACTAGTATGGTTTTCAACCCACATTTCAAGTTGAGTTTAATTATTTTTGGCTAACTTATTGAGTTAAAATTTAAATATTACAATATTCTCCAAGTTTATATACTTTCTTTATATTTGGAATTTAGTCTCTATATCTTTGCTTTCAAGAATTTAGTCCTTTTGAATTTAAAAATTTTAGGTCCAGTTGTTAACACCGTTAAAATTTTTATTAAATTCGTTAACTTGACATTCTAAATTTTTTTAAAAAAATACTCATTTGGTACCAATGTCACAAAACATAGCATTTGCAATGGACTTGAATCTAACAAAAAAATTTAACGCTATTAACAATTCTTAAAATTCAAATATACATTTTATCATAATAAAGTATTTAAACTAACTGATAATGTTATAAATGTTGAAGTATCAAATTATATCATAACTTAAAGTATAAAGCTTAAATCTCAAATTTAAGTGTAGTACAGAAATCAAAATTGAAATTTAATGATTTATATAATCTAAAAAAATTAAATGGATCATAATTGATATTTAATTATTATATGAAATATAGAAAAATATTTAGTAGAGTTCTTAGAGTCCACAAATAAAGTTAGGATGTTCACAAATATTCTATAAGAGTATAATAAAATATTAAAAATAGATATTTTTTTAAGATTATTTTTTAAATAAAAATATTATCGATGTATAAATAAAATAATATAAAAAAAGTCATGGCCTATAAAAAAAGGGGAAGGACACCGCTCCACGTGTCCACAGGTAAAAACTCTGGAATTTTTATATAATAGTTATGGATGATTGCACTATCAAGGTTTACGGGGTAAAATACCCAAATATACTAAAAAAATATAAAATTTACGGAATTGGGCTGGTTTCTGGAAAATTTACGGAAAAGGGCCATTTCCCCACAAAACGCGTCCACGTCAGCGCGTTTTGTGGGGAAATGGCACAAAGCGCGTCCCCAGGGGCGCGCTTTAGCCCTTCAACGGTAAAAAAAAAAGGGTCAAAATTTTTTTGACCGTTGGGGGCCCAACGATAAAAAAAAACCTATAAAAACCCCCCAACCCTTTTATTTTTTTCACACTTTAATCCTTACTCATTCTTCTATCAAATTCCTCTCAAATTCCTCTCAAAATTCTCTTTAAGTCCTTCAAACTTCCTCTGAAATTTCGAAATAGTCATTTAATATTTACAAAAAAGGCCTTTTTAATTTTTTTAATATATTTTTTTTGAAACTTTTAAAATTTTCGATCGTATTACAAATGGGCGGAGAATTACTTCGTCTAGACAACAAGCACATCTCCGTCGATCAAATGCAAATGGTAAGTTCTAATTTTAATTTTTCAATATTATTTAATATTTTTTAGGTTTATGCAATTTTAAATAATTTTTATTTTATAATTTTTTAAACAGTCTGTAGATCGGGTGTTGCAATTATTCGCAATATGCATGGTCCCCCATCGCCGTTGATCGAGAATTACCTGCGGGAAAAGGGTTTTTGGCACGTGGCCACGATAGGCCGGGGGTTCAAGTTGGAGCCGACTTTGATCAGTGCGTTGATAGAGAGGTGGAGACCCGAGACGCACACTTTCCATCTTCCATGCGGAGAGTGTACCATCACTCGGAAGATGTGCGATTCTGATTGGATTCTTTGGTGGGCGGGTCGGTAGTCACCGGGTCCGCAACTTCTACCAATTGGATGGCCGTATGCTACGAGCTTCTGGGTGCCATTCCGGATAACATTCAGGGAGGTCGGATCGAGATGGCCTAGTTACGAGACACATTCTCGGAGCCGAATGAGGGTTCGACCGAAATAGAAAGAATACGGTATGCTCGGGCATACATTCTGGAGATAATTGGAGGTTATCTGATGCCGGACCTATCTAGAAACCTCGTACACTTGAGATGGCTGCTGAAACTTGTTGATTTTAGAGCAGCCGGTGAATTGAGTTGGGGATCTGTCGTGCTATCGAGGTTGTATCGAGAGATGTGCGGGGCGACGCGACCGAGTAAAGCGAAAATCGGAGGTTGCCTATCACTACTGCAGTCATGGGCACGGTTTCGATTTCCATTTTTACGTCCTCGACTCGACCACCCATATTCATTCCCACTGATAACGAGGTAAATTTAATGTTATATTTTACAATTATTACGTAGATTTATAGTATAATTGTATGCTAAAAATTTATTTAATTAGGTGGAACCATTCGGCGAGTTATGCTGGAATACCTACCTCGCTTGAAGATATACGGCTTCTATTGGACCAACGGTCGGAATCACAAGTAAGTTTCGAATTTCGTATTTGTAATTTAGTATTTCGTATTTAGTGTTCAGTATTATGTATATAACTAATATTTTGGTAATGTTAATATAGTTTCAATGGACATCAGATTTGCGGATCCGCAATTCGCAAGAATAATTCGGAGGAGTTCTTGCAAAATCCAAACAGTTGGCACGTGAAGGTCCCATTGATCAACTATGCGACCGTGGAGATACACCAGTCAGATCGGGTTCTGCGATAATTTGGATTCCGACAATCGATTCCCGTGCCACCTGAGGTGCTCGATGATGAGCACAAAGTGGACTTACGGGAGTTGCACATGGATTGGCCAAGATTTTGGTCAGCATATATCGAGATGAGGGAGAACCGGTATGACTATTTACCTATCCGGGAACCGATCGTCGTTCCTGAGTTAGTGTAACACCCCAAACCCGGTCAACACACCACGACCGAATCTGGTATGTTACGGAGCGAAAACATTTTTGAAATCATAAGTTTGTCGGAAGATTTTAAAGAAGACTCTTTTATTACTTTAGGGTTTAGAGAACTCGTGAATGAGGTTGAGGTTGTTTTAGTAGATGTTGTAATATTTGGAAAACTCGTGAGTAAAACCCATTTGTTATCTTTGCCAGATTTTAGGAAACATTGGTTACTTATTAAAACTGAATGCGATGAGTACAATCAAGTTTAAAACCATTTGCCTTTAAGGTGGTTTGAAAATTTGAGTTATAAAAATATCCAAGTTACCTTATTATTGTGTGAACTTTGTTACCCGATGGTAACGTTTGAAAACCCAAGAGATATAGTTTTGAAGACATTGCTTTTTACCTAAGTTAATTTTATCATATCCATAAATCCAACATGTAATTTATAAGCGAATAAAACCAAAATAAACTTAGCGGCCTTATTACAAAACCAAAACCAAATTTAGGAAAATCAAATAAACCGAAATAATAAGTTAAAGTCAAAACCCAAAACAAATCTGCATGGCCACCCCGAGTCCTCCCGGCTTCATATCCGCGATCTATGCCTCATCTGCAAAATGTAAGGGAAGGGTAAGTCACCAAGACTCAGTGTATAAATCCCCAACCCAATAATTCAACCACTTACATGGATCATTAGCAAAACATGCAAATCATGCAACCCATAACCTAACCATCCAATCTCCTTTAACTACCCCGTGTGGTTAAAACCACTGGTGGTCAAAACCACTGGTGACTGAAGTCACAAATACATATATATCAATGATGGGGCCAACCCACTGTGGCACCAAACCACCGGGACGAGTCACAATAATCCATGTGTGGTCAAAACCACTGGTGACCGTAGTCACAAATATCAATCGTGTGGTCAAAACCACTGGTGGTCAAAACCACTGGGACTTAGTCACAAATCATGTCAATAGTGTGGTCAAAACCACTGGTGACCGTAGTCACGAATCAACCGATGGGGCCAACCCATCTTGTGGTCAAAACCACTCGTGATACCCAAATAAATCATCCCCTCCTCTCATCAACCCACCACCATGTTCATAGCATACGTGTCATAATATCGAATGATCATGCAATTAACATACAACATAGCATTTAACAGATCATGATGATGTATACCAAGAATCACATAACAGGGGACTTACCCGGTTTCCAAGCTCATGCTCACAAGGCAAAGTCTCTAATGCCAATGGTTATAACAGTAACATAATAAGCAGTATTATACTAATAAAGTGTGTAAGCGTTTACACACATGTTACTAACGCAATCACTGAATCCCAAAGACCCGATCTACTGCACTAGATCCCTTGTCCTACATTCGGCCAAACCACAACCATTAACAAGGCCATTCGGCCATACCAATAAATCTCGAAGGGTTAACGCATGGAACCCCAAACCTTACCTTAATGCTCTCTGAATACTAATCACAACACCAAAATATGCGAGACTGATCCTCCCCCTACAATCGGCCAACAACAAAACTTAGTCTCAATTGTAACATCCTGAATTTTTGGGCCTATGCGTTTAATGGGTGGATATGTTTAATGTGTTAATTTAAGTGTTAGGGGTCCAAATTGGGCTCAGGGTTAGGTAGAGGCCTTGATTAAAATTATCTGTTTGGGCATTATAGGGTTTAAAAGGTAGTATCTATGTTTAAAATACCAAAGTGGGCTTGTGGCCCAATCTTAGGAGGTGACGCCACACAAGGGAGTAAGGGGCCCAAATTTAAGTTTCATGGAGCCCAATTCTTTAATTTAAGTTAGCTAAATTTTGGGCATTAGGATTAGGTGGAGTGGATGGCAACAAGGCTAAAATTTAGGGGTTTTAATGTTTAAAATATGTGGATAATAAGCGGATAAATGCTATTATTTAGGAATTTATTTTATGTGGATAATAAGCGGATAAAGGCTAAAATTTAGGGATTTTAATGATTAAAATATGTGGATAATATGCTGATAAAAGAGGAGGAGTTAGAGATAATTAAGTCTCTTTTAGATGAGCTAGTAGATTAAGATAAAGGAGAAAAGATAGGACTTATCTGCAAGGTTAGGTAAGTGCCAAATTTCTATAAATAGGGGAATATCTCTTCAATTTCAGCATTTGGGTTTTCTCTCATTCTTTTCTCTTCTTCTTTGAGTAAAAGCCTAAAACTCCTAAAGTTCCATCTTCTTCTTCATTCTCTCTGCAAAAGCCGAAATCTCTAAGCCTATTCCCTCATCTTCACTTTGATTCAAAAGCCAAACTCTTTCCATTCTTTTTCTTCCTAGCGAAATCTTCATGTCTCTTCCTTGTTTTCTTTTCTTCTTCTCTTTCCTGTCGTAAATCAAACTCTTCATTCAAGTATTTTAAAAGCCAAAGGCACATCAGCCTTCTCTTGTTCATACTTTTTCTGGATTTTCCTAAAAGTCAAATCCCTAGATCTCATCTCCTGTGATTGCCGAATTACTTCGTGGTGCCTACTTGTGCCAAATCAAGGAACTTTAGTGGAGTCAATCGCATAGATCTCTAAGTTATAGAATCGTGTTACTTTCGTGGATTTCAAGGCTTTACATTGAGGATAATAGATCCTGGATAGCAAGGACATCGACTAAGAATATTGGATTTCGCGATATCGTGTGTGTAATACTTCCCACCATTTAAATTTGGGTTTTTAATTTATAAAGGCATATTTTATTTAAACTATCAACTATTAAATTTCTCTCGAATAAGAAGATAAACTTTAGAAAAATATTTTTTCTGAAAATACGACATGTTCTTCCAAAAATTTTAGTGACATACCGCATCCTATTGTGGTGTTTGGGCCGGGTTTGGGGTGTTACAATTGGTATCGAGCCCTGGTTCAAAACTCGCTCTGGGGTTTTTTGGGCTCAAAACGCTTTTCTAGAGTTGGGTTTTCAAACATGCATATTTATACAGTGCATTAGCTCAAGATGGCACTTTCGTCTCGCCCAAGTCCGCTGTAAGTATTCTCAACCATTGTGTGATATAATATATGTGGGCTTGATGGGCTTTATGGGACGTAGATTAGTTAGATTAGAACTTGATGGACTTTAGGCCTAGTTGAAACAACTCTTAAAATCTCATAAGACTTAACTTCACTAAACAAACCCGTGAACGAGCCGCAAGACTAGGGTGTGGTAACAGCATACGCATGTCTAGGATTGGATCCTAAGAGCCTCGGTATTTAAGCAAAGACTAGTGACTCACCTCCTCTTCGAATCCTATCCTGCAGTGCGTAGTGACTGCTCACCCTAGCCATGAGGATTTGTTGACGGGCCAAAATTAATAATTTAAAACCCGAAAGGACCAGCCATCCTATTTTGCAAAATGACTAAAATACCCACGATTTATAAAATGACTAAAATACTCCGATTTGTAAAATTACCAAAATGTCCTCGGATTGTAAAATTACTGTAATACCCTCACTTCACGAAATCAACAAGGAACTTTATTATGAAAATTTTTGAAAATACCCTAGAGGATAAATTACTAAAAATACCCACAGGTAGTGAAATGACGAAAATACCCTTAGGTGATGAATGTAAGTTCTATTTGTATGATTGATGATTGCATGTATGTGTATATGGAACTAGGAGACAAACTTGAGACCAAACTTGTAGATGTAATTCGAATTCGAAAGAACTACTCTTAAACTACTACTCATAAGATCGTTCGTGGTTAAACAGATGGAAGAAACTTATTAATTCATAAAATTCTTAATCGATAAACGCGACCGATAGCATGAGTACAAGGACGAGGACGCTCTAGATGTGAATACTGGTGCACTACCTACCATAGTATACTAAGTGTTTATTTTGACTTTAGAATTAGAGTGTGCAAATAAAGCATAGTGGTGAGACTTGGGTAGTACGATTAATAGTTAGTTGGAAATTTCGAGGATGAAATTTCTTTAAGAGGTAGAACTCAGTAACATCCTGAATTTTTGGGCCTATGTGTTTAATGGGTGGATATGTTTAATGTGTTAATTTAAGTGTTAGGGGTCCAAATTGGGCTCAGGCTTAGGTAGAGGCCTTGATTAAAATTATCTGTTTGGGCATTATAAGGTTTAAAAGGTAGTATCTATGTTTAAAATACCAAAGTGGGCTTGTGGCCCAATCTTAGGAGGTGACGCCACACAAAGGGAGTAAGGGGGCCCAAATTTAAGTTTCATGGAGCCCAATTCTTTAATTTAAGTTAGCTAAATTTTGGGCATTAAGATTAGGTGGAGTGGATGGCAACAAGGCTAAAATTTAGGGGTTTTAATGTTTAAAATATGTGGATAATAAGCAGATAAAGGCTATTATTTAGGAATTTATTTTATGTGGATAATAAGCAGATAAAGGCTAAAATTTAGGGATTTTAATGATTAAAATATGTGGATAATATGCTGATAAAAGAGGAGGAGTTAGAGATAATTAAGTCTCTCTTAGATGAGCTAGTAGATTAAGATAAAGGAGAAAAGATAGGACTTATCTGCAAGGTTAGGTAAGTGCTAAATTTCTATAAATAGGGGAATATCTCTTCAATTTCAGCATTTGGGTTTTCTCTCATTCTTTTCTCTTCTTATCTGAGTAAAGCCGAAAGCTCCTAAAGTTCCATCTTCTTCTTCATTCTCTGCAAAAGCCAAATCTCTAAGCCTATTCCCTCATCTTCACTTTGATTCAAAAGCCTCAAACTCTTTCCATTCTTTTTCTTCCTAGCCAAATCTCTTCATGTCTCTTCCTTGTTTTCTTTTCTTCTTCTCTTTCACGTCGTAAATCGAAACTCTTCATTCAAGTATTTTAAAAGCCAAAGACACATCAGCCTTCTCTTGTTCATACTTTTTCTCGGATTTTCCTAAAAGCCAAAATCCCTAGATCTCATCTCCGTGATTGCCGAATTACTTCATGGTGCCTACTTGTGCCGAAATCAAGGGAACTTTAGTGGAGTCAATCGCATAGATCTCTAAGTTATAGAATCGTGTTACTTTCTGTGGATTTCAAGGCTTTACATTGAGGATAATAGATCCTGGATAGCAAGGACATTGACTAAGAATATTGGATTTCGCGATATCGTGTGTGTAATACTTCCCCACCATCTAGATCTCGATTATTAATGTATGCTCATAAGTTTATATGTTGTGATAAATACCGATATCTCGGTTTAATGTTGGAAACCCGAGAAGGGTGAAGCAAATCACCAGTCGTTGAATGTTTGACTTTATATGATAAAAGCATATTGATTTTATGACCGCATGGGTTGGGTTGATGAAAGGAGGAAGTTATACGTTATATGTGTAGCGGTTTATACCGTGATCTCATTATATGTTGTAGCGGCTAATGTCGTGATCACATTATAAGGGCTTTGGCCATAATATGTTGATGAGCGGCATGATCGCCATCTTGGCGTGTAATGTGTGGGGTCGATTGTAGAAATCCCCAATGGTGTGAATGGTCGTACGGGGCGTGTAGCGGATGGAAACCTAGGCAAATGGGTTGGGCCTTGCATATTATTTGTTATTTTTTTTTTAAATGGAATTATTAATCTGCTTTATGGGCCTAAGGCCAAAATCTAGTGGTGCATGAGGTTTGCACATCGAGTCTCGCGACTCACCCTATTAATTAACCTTTCAGTGTGATACCTAGTGCTTCTGACCGGGCGAGAGGAACGTAAGGTGGCCATGCAAAAGACCAACTGGATCCAACAAAAAGTCTCAAGTTAATACTTTATATTTTTAATTAATGGATTTTAAATCTCGTTGTAATAAGGCTATGGGCCACTAGTTTATGTTTTATTTTATTTTGAGCTTTAATTACTTTTAGTTATTTAAATTCTTATTGAACTAATGTATCTATTTAAATTTGGGTTTTTAATTTATAAAGGCATATTTTATTTAAACTATCAACTATTAAATTTCTCTCGAATAAGAAGATAAACTTTAGAAAAATATTTTTCCGAAAAATACGACATGTTCTTCCAAAATTTTTAGTGACATACCGTGATCCGTTAGTGGTGTTTGGGCGGGTTTGGGGTGTTACATCAATAGCCTTCTGGCTTTACAAACAACTTAAAGAATGATTTAATCGTCATGGATCCTTACCACGACTTGAAGAAATCGATTGACAGAGAATAGATGGCTCGATCTCCGCTTGTAATCCCTGAGATCCTAAAAGAAATCGATTTTCAAAGGTGATTAGTAATCTTGTTATCAAATGCCGAAATTCGGCTTCGCTCTCTATGAGAGTCGACAGAGAGAAGAGAAACGAAACAAAAGAAATTCGCCATGAACACTTACCCCTTCCAAACCGATTGGAGAAAAACCAAAAGAGATCTAGGCTTGAGTGATATTCGGCCAAAATAGACAAGAAGAAAACAAGGAGATTTCGGCAATAGAGTATGGTTAATAGAAAAGCAAAGCAAATAACATTTGCCTAAAACAAAAAGAAGAGAAAGGGAAGAGATATAAATGGTATTTGGCTTAGGCTTAAAGAAAAGGGACTAAGGGGTTTTCGTAAAAAAGAAAGAGAAGAAGATGTGGTTTTGAGCAGCTTATGAAAAGAAGAAAAAGAAAGATGGGAGAAAGAGAGGTTCAAATAAGCACCTTAATTGCCGAAAAGAGAAGAGAAAAAGATGTCAAGTGAGGTTTCGGTTTCAAAGGGGAAAAGAGAGTTTCCAAATGGTTCTTGTGTGGATTCTGGCTAGGTGCATACAAGAGATCTCGACAAATGCTAAAAACAAAAAGGATTTCTGGCTTTTACTTTGATATGGTGCACTAGGAGAAATCGGCAAGGCTCAAAGGGTTTTTCGGCTTGACACAAAACAAAGAATGAGGCCCTCCAAGCTAGCCAAAAATGATCACCTAACCACTAAGAAATTTCGACAACCCCCTACTCACTTTCCCAACCGACATACTCCTCTTCAAACAGAGTTCAAATTTCTAAGAATCGCTCCAAGCTTCTCACGGCCACTAATTCAAATGAGTTTGAATTAGTCAAGCTCCTAAATTTTCTCCTTGCCACCCATTCAAATTAATTTGACTTATTCCAAGCTTATCTCGACAGAGTTTGTCTTTGAGCACAACTCCTCCCCTTGGCGTCAAAATGCTAAGCGTAAAGTGAGATTTCTCTGCTCGAACCTCGAGCTCTCCTTTCCCCTGTATGTGGCGTCACCCTCAAGGCCCCAAGTGGCGCCTCCTGCCACTTTACCAAGGCAATTTGTGTGCTTAAATTCTCCACGAATTACACTTAACTCCTAGCTCCTCGGCTCCCTTACTAAAACTTAAAACGAGCATTTTCCTACAAACTCGCCTACTACCTTTGGCTCATAACTAGCCCCCTGAAACCCCTCAATTAATAACACAATAGTCCAAACTCATGCAAAGCAATTCAAATACACTAACCCCTATTTGAGGATGTTACAGATTTAGCGTGCGTGCGGAATACATGCCATGGTTTAGGATCCATGGTAAGTCGTATTTGTTGTCTAAGAAGAGAGGCGACGGCAACCGTCACAACAAAGGAACGTCGGGGCCCTTTAAATCCAAGGAGAAGGGGTGATGAGACGGGGGCCATCAACCACAACACGACACGATCCACCGGGCCCATCAACAGCGCCCATACAACATCACCGGCCCATCGGTTCAAATAAGACGACACCGACATCACACCTTTACCCTTTATGGCGGTGCGCATACCTAGCCCTTATATGTATCCTAACCCATATATGTTTCCTTTTCCAGTCCCACCCTGTTTGGAATGCATGGCCGGATCGAGTCCGTTCCGACTACTCGATTGGCCACCGATCTTGAGGCCGTCGTCGCGTGAGGATCACGGGAGGCGCCGCGGGAGCACTTCTTTTACCGATCTCCTTCTCCATACGGATTTGAGACACCCCGCCGTGGTTTATGCAAACACCTCCGGGTCGTTATTTTATCAAGGTGGGTCATCCTCGCAACACCCACAACCGGACCTCCACCACGAGGAATCGGAATCCCGCCCGAGGTTCCACGACCCTGCCTAAGCTATAAGAAGGAGGAATCCAAACAGAATCACGCCGACCACCCCGTGGCACTCGATTCCGACCAGGTATCAACATTGATTCGGATGAGCTTTTTATTTTTAAATTGTAATAATTTTTTTATTTTTTTTTAAAAAAGTTGTTTTTTATTTGTGTTTGTAATTTAATTTTAATATCTTCACTAAAATAGAAGTTGTTTATTTTTTTGTATGTAATTTAATTTGAATTTTTTTAATAAAATAAAAAGTTATTTTTTATTTTTTATTTTTTGTAATTTAGTTTTAATATATTTAATAAAATAATAGTTGTTTAATTTTTTTATTGTAATTTAATTTTAATATCTTTAATAAAATAGAAATTGTTTAATTTTTTTATTGTAATTTAATTTTCATATATGTAATAAAATAAGAAGTTGTTTTTTATTTTTTATTTTATTGTAATTTAGTTTTAATATATTTAATAAATAAGAAGTTTTTTTATTTTTTATTTTTTTGTAATTTAGTTTTAATATATTTAATAAATAAGAAGTTTTCTTTATTTTTTATTTTTTTGTAATTTAGTTTTAATATATTTAATAAATAAGAAGTTTTCTTTATTTTTTATTTTTTTGTAATTTAGTTTTAATATATTTAATAAATAAGAAGTTTTCTTTATTTTTTATTTTTTTGTAATTTAGTTTTAATATATTTAATAAAATAATAAGTTTTTATTTTATTTTTTATTTTATTGTAATTTAGTTTTAATATATTTAATAAAATAATAGTTGCTTATATGTTTTTATAATTTAATTTTAATATCTTTTATAAAATAGAATTTGTTTAATTTTTTTTTGAAATTTAATTTTAAAAATAAAAGTCCAATATTTGTGGAAAGGGAAAAGCGCGCTCAGGGGACGCTAGACATGTCTCATCAAAGCGGCGCGCCCACGTAAGCGCTTTTTGCTGATGTGGCACAAAAGCGCGCCCCGAAACCTTTTCTCCATTCCCCACAAAACGCGCTGACGTGGACGCATTTTGTGGGGAAATGACCATTTTCCGTAAATTTTCCAAAAACCAGCCCAATTCCGTAAATTTTATATTTTTTTGGTATATTTAGGTATTTTACCCAGGTTTACGAGCTCAAGTTCTTTAAAAAAAAAAGTAAACCTCCACATTCATAAACATTAGAGCTTCCTAGCAGGGATTGAGTTTATTTTGATTTAATTTTTCGAGTTTAGATTAGTTGGAGATTAGAATTTTTTAGATTCAAATTTATTATGGGTTTGAATTTTGTTAGTTTTAATTTTTTTTTGAGTTTAGATGAAATTAGATGAGCTCTAACGAATTCAAATAATTTTAAATTTTATAAGTTATAAATATTTTAATTTTGAATTTAATAATTCATTTTAATTTTATACGATGATAACACGATTCAAATTTGCCTTATAAAAAATATAAAATATATATTTAATAGAGTTCTTTCATGTAAAATAATTAGAGTGTTTACTGTAAGTAAAATTTATTTTTCTATGATATTATATGAATTAAAAAATATACTTTTTTTGTTGTTAATTATTATATTATATTGACAATTGAATTATTTTTTTATCTTTCTTATTAAATTTATAAACCTAATACTCATATTCTAAAATATTTATTCCAAAACTCAAATATATTATTATACTAAATCCAAACTCAAATAATATACTCACTATTATCCAAACTCAAAATAAACTAATTATAACCCAAATCTCAAGTAAAAAAAAAAGAAGAAGAAGAAAAAACCGATACCCTAATACAAATTGTAAAAGTTAATACCCAAATCAAAATTTAATTTAATAAATATAATTGAAACACCCCACACCCGGCCCACGAGCTTGAACCGGATCTGGTATGTTCCTTAAATAAATCGATTTTCAATGTTCTAAATGACTTAGAGAAAATTTGTGTAATTTTAAAAAAATTGTTTTGGGTTGGGCTTAATTTGAAACCTATTTAATAAATTCTGGAAATCCAACTTAAATAAGGTGACAAAATAATTTTTGGGTTTATTATTTTAAAAGAAATAAATTTACTTATCTTTAATCAAACATAATTTGTATCATATTTAAATAAAAATAAACAGAATAAAGAAAATCCAACCGGGCCTTATGGCCTTATTACATCATTCAAACCCAAAATAAAGTACTAAAATTTCATAAAGTCCAAATTCCAAATAATTTCTTCAAGCGATGCATGGCCACCTTTAGCTCCTGCGCCGACCCGGTCCATTCTTGCTCATCACCAAAAATAATTCCCCAACGGGTGAGTCAACAGACTCAATGTGTACATAGTACTAATTTCCAACAAATCGTGCATACAAGTCATATCAATATCATGTTCATACAAAATAAAGGATGATGCAACCCAAATCCAAACCTATTTGTCCATCCGCTACACACCACCCGTACCAACTTTGACACCGCGGGGACTACTAAGTCGACCCTCCATCCGCTACACCACCATCGGCGCGCATTTGCGATCGACGTGCTCATCGCCCACTTATGTTGTGTCATTAGACATCAGTATTCACTTGGATGTAACCGGTTACCACTTTTCACTTTATGTGACCGTAGTCACCACTTTACGTTGGTGAGACCGTAGTCATCACCTTCACTTTCTTCCTCCACAAATATCCCGAATGCCCCAATTATTTCATAACATATTTCACATACTTAATTTTCATTCATGTTACTAATCACATGTTCAAAATATATCACATTCACAATCCTATCAAAAGTAGGAAACGTGCACTGGGTACTCCTTACCACATTTGTGGTGCTTAGCCACATTCACATCTTTGTTACATATTTACATATCTAATGATTGCCATGCAATTTATTGAAAGTTAGTAAGAGTACACACCTTTTTAACTTAATAGTTTCCGTGAATTCCGTAGAGCGATCTACCGATCTAGATCTTTCACTCCTATATTCGGCCATTAATTAAAACATATAAATAAACCTATTTGGTCTTAAAACCAAATCCTACTAGAAGTAGAATTACTTACCTAGTTGCCGAATTGATTTAATCAAGTCCCAACGAGTTGCTAGAATTCCTCTTCCTTGAAATCGGCTACTACTAGGTATGTAACCATGTCGGTTTTCGTTTTTTGAAATAATGGAAAACACTTAAACAAATTATGCCTTGGCCGAATATCCCTTACCTTATGATGGGATTCCAAATCAAAGAGGATTCCTTTATAAGCTGTTGAAATCCTACAACTTCGTGTTAGATTAGATCTAACTTTGAAAACGTGAATCATAATCTTTAACCACATATTTATATTTATAATCCTTACCTTAGATCCTTAGATTTCCCGAAAGATCCCCTTTTGATGTTGTGGATGATTGCCCTCTTTCTTAGAATCCACAAAGATTCAAACTTTAACGATGAGAACTGAGAAGAAAATAGAAGAAAAGAGAGGATTTTTGCTTAATGAAAATTCGGCAGAGAGGGGGTTTTGCCTAGGAGAATTTCTGGCAGAGAGGAAGAGGGAGCAAATGTTGATGAGTAGCCCTCCTGTCCTCCTTTTATAGCCAAAGTTATCACCTAGGAGTCCTTTACTTGGCCACCACTCCTTTTTTGATAATATTATCTCTTTTATTTAAAAGATAAAAGCCTTTAATCCATCAATTATCTCCTCAATTATCTCATTAGAAAATAATCATTTATTTATCTCTTATTATTCACATATTTATGTGAATAAAACTCCTTTATTTATCTCTTATTATTCACATATTTATGTGAATAAAACTCCTTTATTTCTCTCATATATCCAAGTTTCCCGAAATGTTCAAGTTTCCATTTTTGGATCATTTCCAAAAATGTTTAGGTTTCCAAAATGTCTAAGTTTCCAAAAAGTTTCCAAAATGTCTAAGTTTCCAAAAATGTCCATTTCCATTTCCATTTTCATTTCCATCTCCATTTTCATTTCCATTTTCATTTTCATTTCCACTTTCATTCATTTCTAGGTTTCCAAAAGTATCAAAAATTTATTCATAAAACTTAAGACTTGTCATTTCATACAATTGATCTGAAAAATGCATAGGCCCTTCCTAGGATGTTACAGTTCTACCCCCTTAAATAAAATTTCGTCCTCGAAATTTCCTAACTAAACAGTTGAGGGTATTGCTGTCGCATTGTCTCTTCTGGCTCCCACGAAGCTTCTTCCGATCCATGATTGCGCCATAACACCTTGACTAAAGGCACCGACTTCTTTCGTAGTGCTTTCACGTCACGTTCCAAGATCTGAATCGGCTCCTCCTCGTAGGATAGATCTGGCCTTAACTCCACTTCTTCAACAGGTACCACATGAGACGGATCCGATCGATAGCGACGTAGCATGGACACATGAAATACGTCGTGCATTTGATGCAACTCGTGGCAACTCCAATTGGTATGCCACCGCCCAACTCGCTTCAAGATTTGATAGGGCCCTATAAACCTTGGGCTTAGCTTCCGCTGCGACCGAACCGCATAACCTTCTTCCAAGGTGAGACCTTTAGAAACACTTGGTCTCCTACTTCAAACTCAATTTCTTTCCTCTTAAGGTCTCGTCGACGACTTACCATCTTCATCGAAGCTTCTTCTTTCAACCGTGCGAATTAATTCCACCTTCTCCTCGGGCTCCGCCACTAACTCGACCCAAAACGCGGCGTTCTCTCCTAACTCGGTCCAACAAGTTGGTGTTCTACATTTCCTTCCATACAATGCTTCGTATGGTGCCATCCGAATGCTTGCACGATAGCCGTTGTTGTAGGCGAACTCACTAGAGGCAAGTAATCTTCCCAACTTCCTCGAAATCCATCACACAAAGATCTTAGCATATCTTCCAACACTTGTATAACCTGCCAGATCGCCTGCCGTCGATTGTGGATGAAAAACCGTAGTGAAGTCTAGCTTAGTGCCTAATGCTTGATGAAGTGCTTTCCAAAATCGAGACGTAAACCTTGGGTCTCTATCGGAGATGATCGACATCGGTACCCGTGTAGCCTCACGATCTCCGCCACATATAACTTGGCTAACTTTTGAAGGGAATAGTCGATCCTCACAGGGATAAAATGTGCGGACTTGGTCAAACGGTCCACTATCACCCATACCGAGTCCTTCTTAGTGGGCGTAAGGGGAAGCCCACTAACTAAGTCCATGGTAATTCTTTCCCACTTCCATTGGGGAATCTCAATTGGTTGAGGCAATCCCGACGGGACTTGGTGTTCAACCTTTACTTGCGACATGTCAAACATTTCCCACAAATTTAGTCACCTCTCGTTTCAGTCCGACCACCAAAATTGTTCCCTTAGATCTCTATACATGACTTGATGCCTCCGGATGCATAGCATAAGGACTACCATGCGCTTCCAAAGAATCCTTTGTCTCAACTCCTTATCCTCGGCATACAAACCTTTTCCTTGTAAAGCACAAGATCCTTCATCATTGACGCCATAATCCTTTAATCCTCCTTTGTCGTACTTGTCAACTTAGTACTTAAGTCCTTATCCGCCAACCGTCCCTCTTTTCACCTCCTTCACCAAGGTTGGCTTGACTTGTAACTCGCCAACAGGCTTCCGTCATCATACAAACTTAAGTGAGCGAACAAAGCCCTTAAATCCGACACAACCTTCCTACTTAGGGCGTCGCCACTACATTTCGCCTTGCTCCTGATGGTATTCTATCGAATAGTCATAATCTTTCAATAACTCCACCCACCTTCGTTGCCTCAAGTTCAACTCCTTCCGAGTCAACAAATACTTAAGGCTTTTGTGGTCCGTGTAAATTACTTCGACCTTTCTCCATAAAGGTAGTGCCTCCAAACTTTGAGGCGAAAACCATCGCCATGAGTTCCAAGTCATGAGTTGGGTAGTTCACCTCATGCGCCTTAATCACGAGATGCATAAGCGACTACCTTTCCTTCTTGCATTAGCACACACGCCTAAACCTCAGTAATGCGAAGCATCACAATATACTACGAAGTCCTTACCGCCTCGGTGAATTAACACCGAGCTTCACACAAGACCTTTTAAGCTTTTCAAAGCTCTCCTGTTGCTTATCCGTCCACACAAACGGTACTTCCTTCCTTAGTAACTTTGTCAAAGGTGCGGCTATTGACGAGAATCCTTCCACGAACCTTCGTAATAGCCTTGCCAAGCCTAAGAAACTTCCGATTTCACCCACCGACCTAGGTGATTTCCAATCCAACAACTGCTTGATCTTCCTAGGATCCACTCTTATTCCTTCTCATGATACCACATGTCCTAGGAACGCCACTTCCTTGAGCCAAAATTCGCACTTGCTGAATTTGGCATAAAGCTTCTTTTCCTTAACACTTCTAACACAACTCGGAGATGCTCATCGTGCTCCTCCTCCGCCTTGGAATACACCAAAATGTCGCCGATGAACACCACGACGAATCTATCCAAGTAGGGTTGGAAAACCCTATTCATCATATCCATGAACGCGCCGGTGCGTTCGTCAACCCAAACGGCATCACCACAAATTCAAAATGACCGCACCTTGTCCTAAAAGCGGTCTTATGAATATCGCCTCCTTCACTTTCGATTGATGATACCCCACCTTAAGTCGATCTTTGAGAACACAACGCTTCTTTCGGTTGGTCGAACAAGTCATCTATCCTTGGCAAAGGATACTTGTTCTTGATGGTCGATTTGTTCAATCGACGATAATCTATGCACATCCGCATAGTTCCATCCTTCTTCTTCACAAAGAGAACCAGGTGCTCCCACGGAGACACACCGGGTCGAATGAACCCACGATCCAACAACTCTTGAATTTGAGCCTTGAGCTCCACTAACTCCTTTGGTGCCATTCGGTAGGGAGCGATTGACACAGTGAGTCGCTCTCTGTAGTAAATCTATTCCAAATTCCACTTCTCTATCTCGGGGTATTCCGGCAACTCCTCCTAAAATACATCCTCAAAATCCCTTCACTGTTCTAACTCCCTTAACACCTTCCTCTTCTCCTCTTAACGCACTCACGAAGGCTAAGAATGCCTTACATCCTTTCTTAACCATTTTCTCGGCCTTCGGTCAAAAACTACGTTAGACAAGTAGTTCCTCCTTTCTCCGATCATCACTACTACCTCATCTTCCGGGGTTCTTAGTTCCATACGTTTAGCCGCACAATCCAACACTACTCGATGCTCTACTAGCCAATCCATTCCAAGTATAAGCTCAAACTCTCCGAAGGGTAATTCCATTAAGTCGACCCAGAAAGTTCGCTCCCGAATCTCTATGGGTACATTCCGAAAGATCCTATCTATCCTCACCGTTTGGCCTAAAGGGCTTACTACGATTATCCGCCTATCGAGAAAGTTCGAGTCTAGGCCTAGTGTTTCAACCACACTACATGCAACATAGGAGTGAGTTGAGCCCACATCAATAAGAGCAAAATAGGGTTTGTCATGAATAAAGAACGTCTCTGTTATAACATCCGTGGCGTCTCCTCTTCCCTCCGTGAACACGCGTAAACCAAACCCGGTTGCCTTGCTTCACGTTAGCTGCACCTCGGCCCCTGAGCTCCACGGCCTCTGCCACTACCTCTATTGGCCAACCCACGACCTCTTTGAGGCTCATTGTCCGCCTCTACCACTGGTTAGCATTCTCGAGTCTTTTGGTTGGCTCTCATCTAATAGCTTGGGGCAATCCTTAATCATATGGTCCTTGGACCCACACTTGAGACATCGTCCCGCCTTTTTCCAACACTCTCCCCCGTGCTTCCTTCCACAATGTTCACAAGGGCGAAATTGCCACCAGCACTCAAACTGTTGACTTTGTGGCACACAACTCTAGGCCTCTTGTGGCCTTTTCCATGATGGCCCAAAACCTCTTTTGGGCTTATTTCTCATCCACCTGCTTGGTGGCGTCCTTAATTCCTCACCACTTTAGCCTTTTCCACCAAGGCGAGAATTCCCGCTCCTGATGCGGTGCTATCAAAAGTCTCAAATCGTCCCTAAGTCCGTCCTCAAAACGAACACAGCGTTCATGCTCAGTCGCCACTACTCCTCGGGCATATTGACTCAACCTCAAGAATTCCGCTTCATATTCGGTGATGGACTTACTTCCTTGTACCAACCCCTAAAAGCCTTCCTTTGCTCATCTATATACCCGGTTCCCACATACTTCTTCCGAAATGCTTCCTTAGCATATTCCCGTGTCGAATCTTCCGCCGTGGCACCGCCCCGAATCGGTTAACCACCATTGATACGCTTCATCGCGTAAAGGCTGCCGCCATCCCTTTCAACTTCTCCTCGGGGTCAAGTCGAGCTCATCCATGATGCGCTCGATTTGCTTCCAACGATCACTCGGTATCATCGGGTGCCACTCCGATACTCCTCTAAACATTTCACCTCCATTAGCACGGAGCCGCTCGAGCCTGCACTTACGATTTCTGAATTGTTTCTGCACCAGCCACCAATTCCAAAACTCGCAAAGACACCGCGACACGGCATCTTCCCCATGCGAGCTCTTTGCTCAACATTGACAAATTGGGGTGATGGTGGTGGTGGTATCTCATTGTCGAACCTTGTCCCGATCTAATGGTCATCCTTCCTCTACCTCTTCCACGACGACCACGCCCTCTTGAGCTCATTATCGGCGAGATCCGATTAAGGAATTTTATGTATTAGTATTCTTGTTTCACTTATTACCCGCGATGATATCTTATGAAGAAGAGTTTAAGAGTGGTTCTTTCAGATTCATACATGCATACACCTTGTATTCATTCATTCATCCATCAACAAATATGAACTTTCGTTCATTCAAAGAAACGTTGTAATTTTTGTTGTTGTTTTCGTTATTTTGCTTTTCCACTACCCAGGGGCATTTTCGTAATTTTATCCTACAGGGGTATTTTCGTAAATTTTCAAAAATAAAAAGTTCCCTGGTGATTTTGACGAAAGTATTTTGGTACTTCTAAAGTTCCGGGGAAATTTTGGAAGAATTTTGAAATCCAGGGGTATTTCGGTAATTTTTGATCTCGGGGTATTTTGATAATTTTTCCAAAAATCAGGGTAAATTTGTAAAATTTATTAAGTTAGGATATTTTCCAAGATTGTAAAACATTGAGGGTTCCTTTGAGAGTTACACTTTTCAAAGCAATGATATTGTAAAAATTTTGGAAATCAGGGTCGTTTTGGTAATTTTGTAAGTTAGGAGCAATTTTGTAATTTTCCAAAATCAAGATAGTTTGATATTTTACAAATTAGGTTTTTTGAACATTTGATAAAGTAATGAAATTTTGTTAAAACTATGGGTGGTTTGGTCATTTTATAAACCAAGGGTATTATTTTTTTATTTTTTTTTTTTTTTAGAAAACGGCTAGGTCCCTTTCGGGTTTTATTCTTTGTGTTTAGCCTATGACCGAGCCCTCTTGGTCGTGGTGAACCAAAGCTACGCACCAGCAGTGATTCGAGTGGAGAGGAGGTGAGTCACGCGGATCGCTTAAATACCAAGCTCCCACCGAAACCATTCCTAGACATGCGCACGCAGGTTGCCACACCACCGAGCCCTCCGAGTTAGGGGTGAACCGAAGCTACGCACTGGTGTAGGATTCTGCGAAGAGGAGGTGAGTCACTAGGACCGCTTAAATACCGTGCTTTTCCGATCCAATCCTGAGACATGCGTCTGGGGGTTGCCACCCTAGCTTAATAACTTAGTCATAGGTTTGTTAAGTTCATTAAGTCTTATGAGTTTCAAGTGTTTGAGTAGTCTAATCCTAGGGTTCAAGTTCCTATCACACTATTCTACGCTCCATGCCTTTGCTACCCTTTTACAATTCATAATTTACATAATCACACAGATGGTTAAAGGTACTTACACCGGTGGATCATGGTCCTGAGACTTAGGTGCCATGCCATAAAACTCGCTTATTTCAAAGAAATTCATTTGGGCTCGAATTGAAAACGTTTTGGGCCCGAGCCCACAGCCGAGAGTTTTAAAATCGGGCTCGATACCACTGAAACACCCCACACCCGCCCACGAGCTTGAACCGGATCCGTATGTTCCTTAAATAAATCGATTTTCAATGTTCTAAATGACTTAGAGAAAATTTGTGTAATTTTAAAAATTGTTTTGGGTTGGGCTTAATTTGAAACCTATTTAATAAATTCTGGAAATCCAACTTAAATAAGGTGACAAAATAATTTTTGGGTTTATTATTTTAAAAGAAATAAATTTACTTATCTTTAATCAAACATAATTTGTATCATATTTAAATAAAAATAAACAGAATAAAGAAAATCCAACTGGGCCTTATGGCCTTATTACATCATTCAAACCCAAAATAAAGTACTAAAATTTCATAAAGTCCAAATTCCAAATAATTTCTTCAAGCGATGCATGGCCACCTTTAGCTCCCGCCATCGGTCCATTACTGCTCATCACCTGAAAAATAATTCCCCAACGAGGGTGAGTCAACAGACTCAATGTGTACATAGTACTAATTTCCAACAAATCGCATACAAGTCATATCAATATCATGTTCATACAAAATAAAGGATGATGCAACCCAAATCCAAACCTATTTGTCCATCCGCTACACACCACCCGTACCAACTTTGTACACACGCGGGGACTACTAAGTCGACCCTCCATCCGCTACACACCATCGAAGAAGCGATCGCTGCAATCGACGTGCTCATCGCCCACTTATGTTGTGTCATTAGACACTTTGTATTCACTGGATGTAACCGAAGTTACCACTTTTCACTTTATGTGACCGTAGTCACCACTTTACGTTGGTGAGACCGTAGTCATCACCTTCACTTTCTTCCTCCACAAATATCCCGAATGCCCCAATTATTTCATAACATATTTCACATACTTAATTTTCATTCATGTTACTAATCACATGTTCAAAATATATCACATTCACAATCCTATCAAAAGTAGGAAACGTGCACAGGTACTCCTTACCACATTTGTGGTGCTTAGCCACATTCACATACTGTTACATATTTACATATCTAATGATTGCCATGCAATTTATTGAAAGTTAGTAAGAGTACACACCTTTTTAAGCTAATAGTTTCCGTGAATTCCCGTGAGAGCGATCTACCGATCTAGATCTTTCACTCCTATATTCGGCCATTAATTAAAACATATAAATAAACCTATTTGGTCTTAAAACCAAATCCTACTAGAAGTAGAATTACTTACCTAGTTGCCGAATTGATTTAATCAAGTCCCAACAGTTGCTAGAATTCCTCTTCCTTGAAATCTACTACTACTAGGTATGTAACCATGTCGATTTTCGGTTTTGAAATAATGGAAAACACTTAAACAAATTATGCCTTGGCCGAATATCCCTTACCTTATGATGGGATTCCAAATCAAGAGGATTCCTTTATAAGCTGTTGAAATCCTACAACTTCGTGTTAGATTAGATCTAACTTTGAAAACGTGAATCATAATCTTTAACCACATATTTATATTTATAATCCTTACCTTAGATCCTTAGATTTCCCGAAAGATCCCCTTTGATGTTGTGGATGATTGCCCTCTTTCTTAGAATCCACAAAGATTCAAATTAACAATGAGAACGGAGAAGAAAATAGAAGAAAAAGAGAGGGATTTTTGCTTAATGAAAATTCGGCAGAGAGGGGTTTTGCCTAGGGAGAATTTCGGCAGAGAGGAAGAGGGAGCAAATGTTGATGAGTAGCCCTCCTGTCCTCCTTTTATAGCCAAAGTTATCAGCCTAGGAGTCCTTTACTTGGCCACCACTCCTTTTTTCATAATATTATCTCTTTTATTTAAAAGATAAAAGCCTTTAATCCATCAATTATCTCCTCAATTATCTCATTAGAAAATAATCCTTTATTTATCTCTTATTATTCACATATTTATGTGAATAAAACTCCTTTATTTATCTCTTATTATTCACATATTTATGTGAATAAAACTCCTTTATTTCTCTCATATATCCAAGTTTCCCGAAATGTTCAAGTTTCCATTTTTGGATCATTTCCAAAAATGTTTAGGTTTCCAAAAATGTCTAAGTTTCCAAAAAGTTTCCAAAATGTCTAAGTTTCCAAAAATGTCCATTTCCATTTCCATTTTCATTTCCATCTCCATTTTCATTTCTATTTTCATTTTCATTTCCACTTTCATTCATTTCTAGGTTTCCAAAAGTATCAAAAATTTATTCATAAAACTTAAGACTTGTCATTTCATACAATTGATCTGAAAAATGCATAGGCCCTTCCTAGGATGTTACAATAATATTCTATTAAGATATTAAAATTGTAATCATATTTTATGTATTGCTAGTTGTAATTATAAAAATGTATTTTAATATACTAAATTACACATAACTATTGATGTTATATATGTTATTATAATCTATAATATAATAATAGTTATATATGTATATATTAATACTTATAAAATATATTATATCACATGCTATAATAGTAGAGTAGTATATTATATATTAATTATTATCATATATGATTGTTTATTGTTATACTGTTGAAATATGCTCTAAGTCTCTATACTTTTCATACATTTAAAAGTTAGCCCTCCTACTATATTATATAATTTTATATCATATCATATATTATATATATGCATCAATGATTAAATATTATAATATCATATAATACTATATCTTTTATTATAATCTATAATATAATAATTATATATAATAGTAGTACATTATATAATATTATATTGTTTGAAATATGCTCTAAGTCCCTATATTTTTCATACATTTGAAAGTTAGCCCTCTTACTATATTATATAATGTTATATCATACCATATAGTATATAATATATTAATAGTTTATATATATATATCTGCATCAATGGTTAAACATTATAATATTATGTAATACTATATCTTTTATTATAATCTTAAATATAATAGTAGTACATGATATATTATTGTTTCCTATTTACTTTTCATATATTTAAAAGTTTTAACTTTTTTACTATATTATAGAATGCTATATCATATCATATAGTATATTATAGTACATGATAGAATATATTTTTATATATATATTTGTATGACTTTACATAAGAATTTTAGAACATATTTTTTTATTAATATATTCTATTTGAATATTTTATTTTTTTGTTTAATTGTTAAATAAAATTTAAATTTTCTAATTTATATTGTTATAGATAATTTTCTTTATTAAAAGATACATAGTTTAAAATTAAATTTATTAGTAATGTTATTAATATCGTATAATAAATCACGTTTAGTCTTTTGTGATAAGTACAACATAGGTTATCGTATTATTAAATTCACATATTTTGTCCTTATATATTTTATATTATCATTAAAGTTAAAACTTTATAGGTTTTAATAATTATTAATTTTATATATTTATTATAATTATAATATTAAAATTTGATTCAATATACAATTTGATAACTTTGATTTGGTGCAATTATACATACGAAACTTCGATTGTGATTCAAACTTATATATAAAATTTTAATTTTGATTCGATAATACATATTTAAAGAAATAAATACATCAATTTATTTTTATACTGGATAAATATAATTATTTATGCATAGAATATATAAATATAAAATGATGATATATCAATAATTGTATTAATAATTAGTATAGACCAAATCAAAATTTCATGCACAAAATTGCACATTAAACTAAAATTCATATATCTTGGTAAAAATATCATGGAGGCCCTTGTACTAAGAGTCAGATTGCATTTTACCCTTTTATTAAAAAAAAACAAATTAATCATTGTACGTTAGATCAAAAGCAAATTAATCCTTTTGTTAAAATTTTATCAGTTTCTATTGTTAAAAACTAGTCTCTGTACATCGTCATGAGATACACATGGCATGTCATGTGAAACTATCTAATTATTTCGTCAATCACATCAATTTTTAACAGTGAAAATGGATGAAAAATTTAATCGAGTCTAAATGAATTAGTTTGTTTTTTTTTTATTTAAAGTATAGAGACCAGGAGTGTATCCAGGGGGTTGGCAATGGCCTCGGCCCCCACTAAAATAGAATTTTTTTATTTAAATCCTTTAAAAAATTTAAAATAATAAAGATAAAATTATACTTTGAGCCCCTAAAAATGATAAAACTTAAATTTAATCTTTTAATTTTGACTCCACCTAAAAATATTTTCTAACTTCACCCTTGATGAAAACTAATTTACTTTTTTAAAAAAATAAAAAAGGTAAAATATAAAGAGTTGATAATAAGTAATATTGTCTATCCTAAAACACATCGAATCTTGGTGTCGTAAAAGATGAACCAAAAACCAACAAAATCAAATCCCATGATTGAAGGAGATCTGTGCACGAAAATAACCAACACAAGTCTGAACCCTCCTTCAACTTCTAAATCAACCACCCAAGAAAAAAACAACACATATATCTGCACTTTCAATACGCAATGAGTTGTTTTCCAATTTGTCTGATGAGATGAGAAGACAATTTACAACACATTATTTTATTCTTCATAATTCAACTAACAGTAAGACTTGTCACATGGGAACTGCGCTGTCATTGACAGCAAATCCATACCCTATATCTCAACACTAGCACATCCCCATAATTTTATATCAATTTTTTTTTCCATATTTTAATAATCATATTAGATTTTAATTAAATTTAGAATTACTAATTTTTTAAATTCACTATATTTATTTACAAATTTTAACTAAATTTTACTTTTAAAAAAATATCAAATATTCGACTTAACCAAAAATATTTATTAGGCTTAACAAATGTACCCACCGAATCTTTCTTCGAATATTAATATGGGTTTTGTGAGTTGTGATCTCGAAAAGCACATGGCAACCCTACCCATTTTGCCTTTTTCTAATTAAAATTACAAATTCAATAGATGACATAATATAAAGATCCCTTGTCTGTCTTTTTTTCTTTTTTCATATCGAGTTTTTGCAGTAATGGCGGAAACCGAAGCTCTTGATCTCTTGGAAGAGTCTTGGTTTTTCGAGAACTTACTCGACAGGAGGAGGAGGATGTCAAGATGTTATTCAGATCCTTGCACTTCATCGAATTTCAGACAAGATGTTTTGGCAAATGATTCATGTAATAATAGTCAGAGCTCTAATCGTTTGGTCCGTGCACCGTCGTTGCCTCCATGTATAGGGAGGGGAGAACAGGTTGAAGCAAAAAAGAACCATGGTGGGAAGATCAAATTGAACAGGCAATTATCATTGCAAGCATCGAAGACGACGTCGACGACGACAACAACATGTTCTGATCATAAGACAAAGAAGCCTGATAGAGAATCATCATCATCGAGACATAGTTTGCAAAGATCACCTTCTTTGCCTTCTTCAATGGAGGCCAAAGTCAGTGATATTAGAATGAGCAAATTGATCCGACAAGCATTGGCTGACTCACCAGATATATTGCCACCAAGGCACAATCATAATAAGGTACTCATCTGATCCTATATACATATATAATCTCGAATTGTATATATGAATGTATCATTTGCATTTTGCAGGCAACAAACTTGCCAAGGTGTAGCATTAGACCACCGAGGAACCAAGAGGTGGAAGCCATTAACAACACCAACGAGGCTTCGGTCACGAGGTACCGCCACTCGAACCCGAAGAAGATGCTGCAAAAGAGCTATAGCGATCTTGCATTCCAAGAACTGCAAGGGTTCAAGGATTTAGGATTCACATTCGACAAGGAAGACCTGAGCCCTGATGTTGTGAACATTTTGCCAGGCTTGCAAGGGGATAAGATAGAAGATGAGTTGCAACCAGATAAGGTGAGGAAGCCATATTTGTCGGAGGCATGGCTGGTACAAGGCCCTGCACCACCTCCCATTCCAACATGTGTATCCAAGAATTCAGCAAAGGATATGAAGGCACAAATCAAGTTTTGGGCCAGAGCCGTGGCAACTAATGTTCGACAAGAGTGCTGAGAATAGCATTAAAAACATCACCCATTTCTCGTACCAAATTTGACATAAATTTTGCTTTTCTTTTCTATTTCTACTCTCATTTTTCCATTTAGGACTGATATCCTTTCTATTTTACCCAGTGTTCATGTTTCAAAGGCCTATAGAAGCAGAGTCCTTGTCTGATACTATCAAATCTTATGTAAACAAAAATCTTTTTGGCCATTAATGTACAATAATAATTCCTTATTGTTATAAAAGGGCTCAAGTCCAATTTGACTGCCGGAACTCATAAAATGATGAGGGCTTTGAATTTTCCAATTCAGGATTGGGTTTTGGAGTTTAGGATTTGGTGTTAACAAAGCTCTGTTTAGTCTTTGTTGGATAGATTACATATAAAAATCTCTCTGACAAAAAAGGGAAGCAAACTAGTAAAGGTTGTAATATTGCTGTAAGTATAACGCCAACTGTTATCTCTTAATTTATTATTCATGTCTTATTAATTTAATTAATTAAAGATAAAATAACCATACGAGGTTATCACTTAACTAATTTCTTTTTAATGGGTGATAATAAAAATTTTAATATTTGTGACACATATACAATGTCATCATTTTCACCATGATAATTTTGAGTTTGGTTCATGGTAATTTCGGCTTGGCACGTGGTGTTTTCTAATTGGTCCAAAATTTCTTTGTCTATAATACTAAACGTGTGTAATTTAATAATTGACACTCCTTGCCAACTATTCACTCATTTACTAAAAATATGCGCATATTTATATTTTAAATTGAGCAAGTAATATATCTTGACTAATACTTTACTCGTATGTGAGCAGTCTTATAACTCATCGCCAGTATGAGATTAGTTTAAAAAAAAAAAAAAAAAAAAAAGCTCCAAGCATACAACATAGAGACTTTATTTATATTTTTTTTCTTAGATACGATCACTTTATAACCTTTCTTTTGATTAGGGGCAATTGTTATACAAATATAATATTATTATACATATCAAATCTCATCAAGGGATCCACTTATCACATCTCGCACATTCTACAATTGCCTAAACAAATAGGCTATCATGACCATAAGCTTGGTGATAAAAAAAGACGAGAAAAACAAGAGAAGGGGCTTCCTCTCTGATCTTTCTCATCTTCCTCTCCTTTTCATCTTTTTCTTCTTCTTTTTTTCTCTTTGGAAAAACTCCTTGTCAACATACTTTGGGCACCACCATCGACTCTTCACCCAGTCCTAAATAGGGTGAATCGACCAACACCACCACAACCTTCATCTTGTTCGATCTTTACATCAACAATATCATTCTAAAGATTTTAAAATCATTGTTTGTGCAATATTAGAGTTTCGGTTTGCATGATTTTAGTATCATAAAGATTTTACACTAATAGCATGATACAAATATCAAAATAGAACATATTCTAAATTTTATAACATGGAATTTAAAAATAATTAATTTTTAGTTACCGGTTCCATCAAATCTCAAAATCCAATACCGAAACAAAAATTATATTATAAAATTAATATAAAAATAGGGTAATTATTTGATATATTGTTAATGGAGTTTTTTAAACTCCACAAGCAGGCAAACCCTCAACCCGCATGTAGAGTCTAAAAAATCTCACTCGCAATGTATCAAATAATTTTTCTAAAAGAATAATTTATTTGTATACTTTATCTAATTTAAGAAACCAATGGACAAAACTAATATACACAAAATCTAAGAAATATTAGGCGAGTATGAAAACAGTGAATGGACATCAAAATCACTTATTTAAACTCCTTAAACTAGCCATGAACTTAGCTTATATTTAAGATTGCTAAAAATGTATTGGAGACCATATAAATAAACTTATCTCATTTTATAAACCAATCATCCCAAATAACTCAAAACCTTACAGGCAATAATTCTACTAACTTATGCAAAACATACTAAATTAATCGTATCTTAAGCTATAAATGTTAAAATCATGATCTGTTTGAATATTTAAAAATTAGACTTAATGATATTTTATCTTTAAAAATCTTAGATTTAGGTAGACTAAATCTTACTTTGGTTGATATTGACATTGTTGCCCGTATAGGAGACCAGTATAGGAGAACGTGGGTTTGAGCGTTTTGAAGTGTGTTTATCCTCTTATTTTAAGATTGGATAGAGATTATAAATAGTTCCAAGCATTTTATAAATAAAACATTATATATATATATATATATATATATTAGAAAGGTAAATTACACCAACAGCCCCTCAACTTTGATACAACTGATAAAATAGTCACTCTAATTTCAATTCAATCACTCAACTTTTAAAAAATAACAAATTAGTCATTAACGTTATCAAAAAGTGATAAATTAATCATCCATTAACATTTTCCGTTAGAGGCCTAAACAGTGAAAACTCAATTTAAGAACCAAACAAAACTGTAAAAAGAAGAAGAAGAAAAGAGAAGAAATGGAAATGCCGAAACAAGATAGGCGGATCTGAATCAGTAAAATGCCATTGTCATTGCTAGCTAGCTTTTCCTATTCTAATATAGCATTTGGCGGCAAGAGAGAGGTGAATTTGTAAGGAAACATCAAAACTAAAGTTCCCTTTCTAAACCTAGGTAAACTCAACCTCCAAAGCTCCACTCATCACCAATGGCATATCACCATTACCTCCAAAATCTCATTCGGGTTTCTCAAATTTTGATTTCGTCTATAGAGGAGAAGAAAGCCTCACAGAGGAGAAGCGGTGACCAAAGTTTCATCTACATCTGGCAATGGAGATGGTAGATGGGGGTATTTTGATTTCGAATTTTTCTTTGTGATCCTAATATTTTTGGGAGTTCTCTTAAAGTGAAAGTCAGTAGATGAAAAGGCATATAGATGGGTAACTTAGTTGCAAAGCATTTAACCTTTGCAAGAGTTCATAAATGGTCATATAGATGGGTAAATTTTTGACACGTTTTTTTTTTCTCAAATTTTGCAACAATGGCTATGCTTTCGGATTCTTACAAACAATCCCTTCTCCCAACCTTTCTTTACTCTTCCTCCAACTCTTTCTCTCTCGATATATTCCATGATGCCAACAACTTTGCCTTCGCTGCTTCGTATGAATCTCCCGCTGCACCATCATCACTACTGGAGGCCACACGACCACACCCATCCGGCATCCACCAAGGCACCAGCCCACCACCGCCATTCGTCCGCCACCCTTATTTGACGATACTAAGATATCTCTGACGGATCTTAAATATGTGTTTTGACGTTGGGGGGTTTTGGTTTCATCGTTTTATTTGTTTTGTTGATTCAGATTTGAGTCATAAAGATTGAGATTTAGAATTTTTCACTTCTTCTTCTTCTACTGCCTAAACCCTAAACTCTTAAATGGGGCTGCTTAAACTATGCTACCCCTCCAATTGGTCTGTTAATAGCAGCAATGAGTCAATTAAATCCCATGTCACTTTTTCGTTACATCTATAATGAAAAATAGTTAAAATGATTAATTTATTATTTTTTAAAAGTTTCTCAAATATTGATTCCTTGCTAATAAAGTGCAACAAAATTCCAAAATTGTTGTTGTTGTTAGGCAACTTCAACAACATTTACTAAAAATGGCTCATATCATAATTATCATCTCCCAATTGCATAATTCAAAATTTAGCTCCATTTTTTTATATTTTCATTTTACGGTCATATTTGGGTTCATGATTATTCCTCTCAACAATGTCGTTTTCAAAATTTGAACTTAAATTCATCCTTTAAAAATGTAATGTACCTTACCATTATACTCAATCACTTACTAATAAATTCTAGCTCCATTTAAACCATTGCAAAATAAACTCGATATATTTCCAATCATATATGGCTCATATTCACTTATATTAATCTCATTAAAAGGAGGACTCAAATACCTTTTCAACTGTATATAATAGGCATACCAAAAATTTATAAATTAATATAGATTATTTCTTAACTCATTACTGTAGACAACACTTTTTTCTTGAGGACAAATTTCACATCATTCTTCCATATATTCATACAAAAAAAAAAAAAAATTTCAATCTTCATCCATCAGCCCTAGATTCAAACCAAAACCATATTTTTATTATCTCTTAATCGATTATAGAACAAACCCAATAACTTTAGAATCATCAAAATTTCATATATTTTCTAAGTTTTTCCCTCAAAAAATAGAAATAAAAAGAGTATTGACTTACCTCAATCCACTAATTGGAAGAATAAAATTTTAATTTCATGACAATAACTTTTCTTTTCTATTTTGCTTCATTTAAAAAAAAAATTTACGGGTATAAATTTAAGGTGGTATTTAAAATCTATTTGAATTGCCAGGTAGGATTGCTTTTAGAGAGATAATGGAGCTTAATGGTAGAGTGACTACTTTGTAATAAAATAATAATATTTAAATATAAATGACTAAAATATAATTTAAGTTAATATCATCCAAGTTTTTGGATTAAATCAATTATTTATGAAAAATCAACTTAACCTGAGATTTGAGGTTGATGAAAACTCAAAACTCCTTCAAACTGGGACCCAACACCCAACTTCAACAGCAACAATATCCCACAGATATTTTACTCACTACAATGCTTCTTCACCTTCTCATTTCCAAATCCAATCTTCAAAGAAATACCAGAATCCGTAAAAAGATTTTCATGACAAACAAGCTTCCCTGAAACTAAAACCTTTTTGAAACCCTCTTCTGCAAATGCTTCCATCTCTTCATCTCCTTTCCTCCCCTTCCCTTCTCTCCCTTCCTCCCCTTCACAACCCATCTTATTCCCCTCTCTTCCTTCTCCAAAAACCCACTTTTTTGTCTGCCCACTCCAAACCCCACCTTGGGCCATTCTTAGCTCATGCTCAAGGACCCATCACCACCATAGCAGAAACCCAAGAGGAAGAAGAGGGACCTTTTGAGCTACCACCATCTTCTACTTCTACTTCAATCTTCGCTACAAATGATGACCCCACTCCTCTCCAAACTGCCACCAGTGTTTTGCTTACTGGTGCCATTGGGGTCTTCTTGTTTCGTTCCCTTAGACGCCGTGCTAAGCGTGCTAAAGAGCTGGTCAGTATCTACTTTGCTTAGCATTAAGAATTGGGTTTTCCTTATCGGGTATATTTGAATTGGAGTTTCAAGTTTAAACTTTCAATCTCCCATTAAAACTTAAAACTTCACTGATATTTGTTGTTGTTGTTTTCCATTTCAAATGCGTGGTTTTAAATTAAGTTAGATATTAAAGAGAACCCTTTTCTTGTTACTAGAGATTGAGGTCATCAGATACAAAGAAATCATTGAAGGAAGCGGCATTAGATAACTTGAAAGCAATTAGTTCAGCTTCAATCGACACCAAGTCATCAACACCCTCAGCAGTTCAAGCATTGTTGGGAAGCATAGCTGCGGGTGTCATTACTCTTATTCTTTATAAGTTCACCACTACTGTTGAGGCATCTCTTAATCGCCAAACAGTTTCGGATAATTTCTCGGTTTGTCCCTTCAATCCCCTTATCTATGCCTGCATTTACTAATTTCTTTCTTGTCTGTTCTAGTTGCTTAAACTCCTTGAACTTTTGAGTAGTCATGTATGTGGTGCCCTTTCCTGTTTGAGAGTGTTTACCATTTTTTTTCTCAAACATTTTTCATCTTTATGCTTTGTAGGTTCGACAAATAACAATTACTATCAGGTACCTTTCAACTAGTACTCCATTTTATGATCCTGGCTATAAACCTTTGTAGTTTTTATCCCTTACATGTTTGTAATTTGCAGGACTATTGTGAATGGATTGTGCTACCTTGCCACATTTGTTTTCGGCATCAATTCTCTAGGCTTATTCCTTTATTCGGGTCAGCTTGCCTTAAATTCCTTCATGGATGGTTCCTCAAGTAAAGAAAATGAGAGTAAAAGTCAGGAGAATGTGGGCTCAGTGAAAGAAGATGTTGCAGAAGGGATGGAATTGACCAGTAGAAGGGAGGATCAGAGTCCTGATGATAAACAATAATGGTAGAGATAATTCAACAATATAGTGGTATATATAGGCTTCTGTAGTTTTAATTCATTTGCAAAGAGGAAATGTTGATGTTTTGCCACATTGTTTCAAATTTATAACCTTCCTTCGTGATAGTTATATGCAGTTTCTTATTCGAAACCTTCCGTTTTGGATGAAATACTGATACAGCCATTGTACTTTTTCAAAATAATTACATAAGTTTTTATCCTTTTTATTATTCCTAATGAAACCCTTCAAAGTGTAAGGTTCAAAGTATAACCTTCGTGATAAACATTGTTTCAAATTTATAACCTTCCTTCATGATAGTTATGCAGTTTCAAAGTGTTTTAGCCTAATGTCAGGGCACCTGAAAGAGAGTAACATAGATCAATGCAGCAGATGCATGTTAGTGGGAAATTTTTGTTTGTTGTTGTTGATTAAACTACTGCTGCATATAGTTGTTTACTGAATATACAATATTCAAGGTTGATCAATGTCCCTTCTCATTTCTTCAAACCTATTAGCCATGGTTCGTTGCTACTTAAATTTTCATTAGCTGGGTTTCAGATCATTTGATTCATTATATTTTCACATTGGCATCTAATTCCTTGAAAGGTGGGAGATTAACATCATGAAATCTTGTCCTTTTAGATGTCCTTCTGAGCTGAAATGTTGCTATACAAATAGGAACCAACTTTGAAAGCTTTATTTGTGCTTTATACTGATAAAATGTGTGTTGATGCCTATGATGTTTCAGAATGTTCAGTTTTTATGACATTTTTTGTGTACCAAGGTTAGTTTGTGGGTTATTATGTCTATCTAACAAAACCAGATTTGGTAAACAATCAAACATGAAAAGATTCCCAGAGCTTGAAATCCTTATGGCCATGCAGATTAGCAAGTGCAGCACTTTCCCATGTTTGTTCTTGGAAACTATGAAGATTCCAACACATAATTTTGGAACAAGAACATGAAATAGTGCAGCTTTTGAAGCTGAAATCAGTTCAAGCAGGAATAATGCAAGTAACAAAAACTGGAATATCTGCAGTGGCATGCACTAAAGTGCCTTTAGACCCGACCATTGAAGAAAAGAACCAAAAGCCACTAGGAAACAGATAAGAAAACTGATGCATATATTTGACAGCAAATGCTTCCCAATGAGGCAACTCAGAGCTAGGGATATTGTAACCAGAAAAGTTATATATATACATGTATAAACTGATATTGTGCAGTGTTCATATTTTGGGGAATTGCTGTACTGAAACATTCTCTGAACACAAGCTTTCTTCAATTGGTGTTTCATAGCCAATGACAGTAGTTCTACTAATAATAGAACCGTTCATTTGCCACATTATGTTATTTGGACTTTGTATGTATAAATGTATGTATGTTACACCCAGACAACATAAAATGCAGCTTAGCATGGGTTTTTCGGTCATTACACTTTATTCAAAGATATGTTAGAATATAAAAAAAGCATATGGTTTTTTATAGAAAAAGTAAAACAATATCCTAATAAAAAGCTAAAGTCAAAAAAACCCTAGTGAAATCCTCCTCTGTCAGTTTCTTATTTCCTTCCCTTACTTCACTCCAAGTAGTAGCAACCATTGCCGACACTAACAAAGCAAAAGCAAAAGCAAAGCGGAGAACCCAACCATGAGCTGCTGCAAAAGCTTCTCTTCTTCCCGTTTCTCTTCTTTCTCCAAGTCTTTCCTTCCCAAATCCTTCAACTTACCGCCTTTATTCTTCATTTCTTCTTCCAACCCCAAGCCTAACCGCAGCTCTTTCCACCTCCGTTCATGGCCATCGCAACGCCACCTCTCTCCTATGGCGGCCAAACGTGTCTCCATCCAAGCGAACTCCAACGCATCCGCGGAAGAAAAGGGTCCCAAGCAAGGCAAAAGGACGGATTTGAAAAAGATTATGATCCTCGGAGCCGGTCCCATCGTCATCGGCCAAGCTTGTGAATTCGATTACTCGGGTACCCAAGCTTGCAAAGCGTTAAGGGAAGAAGGGTATGAAGTGGTTTTGATAAACTCGAATCCGGCAACCATTATGACTGATCCGGATATGGCTGACCGGACTTACGTAACTCCCATGACACCGGAATTAGTCGAACAAGTCCTCGAGAAAGAACGTCCCGACGCGCTTTTACCCACAATGGGTGGCCAAACAGCCTTAAACCTCGCCGTGGCGTTAGCAGAATCCGGGGTTCTGGAGAAATATGGCGTGGAGTTAATAGGAGCAAAGCTTAACGCCATTAAAAAAGCTGAGGACCGTGACCTGTTCAAGCAAGCTATGAAAACCATAGGTATAAAAACTCCACCTTCAGGGATAGGGAATACGTTAGATGAATGTATTGAAATAGCTAATGAAATCGGGGAGTTCCCATTGATCATTAGGCCGGCGTTTACTTTAGGAGGTACTGGGGGTGGGATAGCTTATAATAAGGAAGAATTTGAGTCTATTTGTAAGGCTGGTTTAGCTGCTAGTTTGACTTCGCAAGTTTTAGTTGAGAAATCATTGTTAGGATGGAAAGAATATGAGTTGGAAGTGATGAGGGACTTGGCTGATAATGTTGTGATCATTTGTTCAATTGAGAACATTGATCCTATGGGAGTGCATACGGGGGATTCAATTACTGTGGCACCTGCACAGACCTTGACTGATAAGGAGTATCAAAGGTTGAGAGATTATAGTGTTAAGATTATTAGGGAGATTGGTGTGGAGTGTGGAGGTTCAAATGTGCAATTTGCGGTTAATCCTGTTGATGGTGAAGTTATGGTCATTGAGATGAATCCAAGGGTTTCGAGAAGTTCAGCTTTGGCTTCAAAAGCTACAGGGTTTCCTATAGCTAAAATGGCTGCAAAGTTATCGGTTGGGTATACATTAGATCAGATTCCTAATGATATTACCAAGAAGACTCCAGCAAGTTTTGAGCCTTCTATTGATTATGTGGTGACTAAGGTCAGTAACTTGTTTCTTTGGATGGTTTTGTGGGTTTCCACAGTGGTTAAGATTAAGAACAGAGTAGTATATTTAACACCTATAAAAACTGAGAGCGGATTGTGGTTTCTTTATTGAATGCTAGATCATTCATTTATCACATGATGATGCATCTCATAGAAGGAACAGTAGAATAGAAACTTTATCTGTGTGTTTCAATTGGCTTTTTAAGAGGAATAATCTTGTGCCGAGGTTCAGATAGCATTCATAACTTCGTTTACTTGCATATGATTTTATATTATCAGCTTATGAATATATATATTTTAATATCTTTAATCTATACAAATGTTGCAGATCCCACGATTTGCATTTGAGAAATTCCCTGGCTCTCCACCAATATTGACAACTCAGATGAAATCTGTTGGCGAATCCATGGCTCTAGGCCGCACATTCCAGGAATCCTTTCAGAAGGCAGTTCGATCACTGGAATGTGGCTACTCTGGATGGGGATGTGCAGAAGTTAAAGAACTCAACTGGGATTGGGATCAATTGAAGTACAGTCTCAGAGTCCCCAGCCCAGATCGAATCCATTCTGTATATGCTGCAATGAAGAAGGGGATGAAAGTGGACGAAATATATGAGCTGAGTTTCATTGACAAATGGTTCCTCACTCAGCTTAAAGAGTTAGTTGATGTGGAGCAATATCTTTTGTCCCGAGGTTTGTCTGATCTGACAAAGGAGGAGTTCTATGAGGTCAAAAAGAGAGGCTTTAGTGATAAGCAGATAGCCTTCGCAACTAAATCCTCTGAGGAAGAGGTCCGGAATAAACGAGTATCTTTGGGAGTTATTCCAGCATATAAGAGAGTAGATACTTGTGCTGCAGAGTTTGAGGCTAATACTCCTTATATGTACTCCTCTTATGATTTTGAGTGTGAATCAGCTCCTACTGAAAAGAAGAAGGTTTTGATTTTGGGTGGTGGACCGAATCGTATTGGTCAGGGGATTGAGTTTGACTACTGCTGTTGCCATACATCATTTGCCCTTCAGGTTTGCGTTCCCTACTTCCATGTTTATGCTTCCCAACATTTAATAATGTCAAGCTGTTTATGTCGATTTCAATGTTTTGATAAATTTGCTGATTTTTCTCTTTTTTGCATTTTTTTTTTCCTCTTTGCAGAAAGCAGGATTTGAGACAATCATGATGAATTCGAATCCTGAAACTGTATCCACAGATTACGATACCAGTGACCGTCTTTACTTTGAACCCCTTACCGTTGAAGATGTTTTGAACGTTATTGAATTAGAAAGACCTGATGGAATCATTGTCCAGTTTGGAGGTCAAACACCCCTTAAGCTGTCTCTACCCATCCAATGTTACTTAGATAAGCATCGGCCTGCATGTGCCAGTGGGGCTGGGCAAGTTCGCATATGGGGTACCTCACCGGATTCCATTGATGCAGCTGAGGACAGAGAGAGGTTCAATGCAATCCTTAAGGAGTTAAAGATCGAGCAGCCAAAAGGAGGGATTGCCAAGAGTGAAGAGGATGCTCTTGCCATTGCAACAGAGATAGGTTACCCGGTTGTTGTCCGGCCTTCATATGTGTTGGGTGGCCGAGCTATGGAGATTGTATATAATGATGACAAGCTTGTGACATATCTAGAGAATGCTGTTGAGGTGGACCCAGAACGTCCTGTACTGATTGACAAGTATTTATCAGATGCAGTTGAGATTGATGTAGATGCACTTGCTGATTTGCATGGTAATGTGGTGATTGGAGGGATAATGGAGCACATTGAGCAGGCTGGGGTCCATTCTGGTGACTCTGCTTGCTCAATTCCAACACAAACTATCCCATCTTCTTGCTTAGATACCATAAGGTCATGGACAACTAAACTGGCTAATAGGCTAAATGTTTGCGGGCTCATGAACTGTCAGTATGCAATCACAGCTTCTGGTGATGTTTTCTTACTTGAGGCAAATCCCCGTGCTTCACGTACTGTACCATTTGTTTCCAAGGCAATTGGGCACCCACTGGCTAAGTATGCTGCTCTTGTTATGTCAGGGAAGTCACTTTATGATCTAGATTTCACAAAAGAAGTGACTCCAAAACATGTGTCTGTTAAGGAAGCTGTTCTTCCATTTGAGAAGTTTCAAGGCTGTGATGTGTTGTTAGGTCCTGAAATGAAAAGTACAGGTGAGGTGATGGGCATTGACTTTGAGTTTGCAATAGCATTTGCAAAAGCCCAGATTGCTGCAGGGCAGAAGCTTCCACTTTCCGGCACGGTTTTCCTCAGTTTAAATGACTTGACAAAGCCCTATCTTGAAAGAATCGCAAAAGCTTTCTTGGGGCTGGGATTCCATATTATTTCAACATCTGGGACAGCTCACTTTCTTGAACTAAAAGGTATCCCAGTGGAACGGGTGCTGAAAATGCACGAGGGGCGGCCACATGCTGGTGATATGATTGCTAATGGACAAATCCAGTTGATGGTTATCACAAGCTCTGGTGATGCACTTGATCAGATTGACGGTCGGCAATTGAGGCGAATGGCCCTTGCTTACAAGGTTCCTATAATAACAACCGTCGACGGAGCCTTGGCAAGTGCAGAAGCAATTAGGAGTTTGAAGTCGTGCACCATTAACATGATTGCACTTCAGGACTTCTTCAATTCCGAGACAGAGGCAGGGCAGAGCAAAAATCTGCTGTCTACTTCATCCTCTCTATAGATTGAGTAGGCATTTGGGGTAATCACTTTCGCCTATTTTCTCCTTTCTTTGATGCTTCTTTTAATATGTTTCAATTAGCCTTTGTTGGGGATGGAATTTCTACTTCTAATCTCTTGTTCTGTCGTATGATTTCAAATTTTTTGTGGCAATGAATTTTGAAGAATGTAGGGTAGGGAACGTTCAAGCACTGCATTTTATAACATATATATATGTGTAATAAGATGATGCAGTTTTCAGGTGCTTGTACCTATGTATTATCTTATGCGGCAGCAGACTTTTTTGTTAATTAAGAATTGCTTTGTCCAATACATCAATGTGATAAAACTATAACCAAAGATAAAGTCTTGATTTCCTTTCTTGAAACAACTGTGATGACCAACAGATAGCTGATTATGTGCTATGACGGCTATGTTTTTTAAGTGTCAACTGCTATTGAGCTGATAATTGAATTTATTATTTAATGGATGATTGATATTTGGGAGATAGGTGGAGACTGTAGAAAAAAATATTTATCTCGTTTAAAGGTTCAACTTGATTCTATTTCGGATTTAATTGGAGTCCAACATGATTACTAGATACCGGAGGGTTTCAAGTTAAAATATAGTATTTAACATTATTATTGTTTGGATCCTCACAATTTTGGTCATTTTGTAATCTCGTTACCACCTAATTGCACCAAAATATTCTCAAATTATGACACTCATTTTAAATTTGTTCCTAAATTTCAAAACATTTCAATTACATTCTCAAACTATTTATGTTATATCAATTAGGTACTTTCATTTTTTAAATTGCTAATTTAATCATTAAATGACATGTAAGATCATATGACATAAAAGTTAAATGTTGCTTAATTTTTAAAATTTATAACTAAAAATGAACTCAAGAAAAAGAGAGTGAAATATGCTTTCCGTAAAAATCAAGATTTTCATAACATCCATTTTTACAATATCAATATTTTTAAAGCTTTTATTTTAAATTATGTCACAGTTAATTTTAGTAACGAAAAGATTTAATTTATATAATATAAATAATTTAAACATGTAATTAGAATGTTTTAAAGTTTGAGGACCAACTTAAAATAAATGTCATGGTTTGAAGATTTCTAGTGCAATTAACTCATTCTTGAAGTAATCTTAAATTTTGGAACGATTTAATTTTTTGTTTTTTATTATTGTAATTAGTTTAGTCTTTATTTTTTTTATCAAATAAAATTGAAGTATAATAAAAACATAAATCTCTCTTTTTTTTTAATAATGAAACAATAGAGGTCATACATTAAAATTATAATTATTACATTTACTCTAATAATTTATCATTAGTATGTTAATTATGATTATAGTTGCAATTATAGTTGGTGATGCAATCATATTTTCATGAATTAATATAACTATTGTTTATAAATTTATTTCAACACTCTATATTTAGTTATTAATATATAAATTGTAATGAAAAAAATTATATTGTATCAAAAGAAAGATGGTTTAAGTGTGTAAAAAGCCTTTAAACTTTTTTTAAAAGCATTAAGTCCTTGCTTTTTTTTATATGCACTTAATTGGGCATCTAAACTATCAAGGTGTATCAAAAAAATCTTTGATTGTTAAAGTTAACAGTCCCCTTTTTTTTTTTTTTTAAAAAAATTCAAGCATCTCCGCCATGTGTCATGATGTGATTGTAACATATGACAAAAAATAATAAAAGCCTATTAAAATTGATAAAAAAATATAGAAAATATTTTAAATTTGTAATTATATAAATATATTTTAAATTTAAAAAAATATTTAAAAATATATAATATTATAATATTAATATAACAATAAAAAAATAAAACTTTTAAAAAAGTAGATTAATTAAATTTTAATCCAACTTAGAAATAAATAATTAAAAATTAAGACACGTAGGTTAAGCAGGTGACAAATACTAGTATATGGAAAACTCGGTATCACTTGGATTAGATTAAAAAATTAATTGAAAACTTTGAATTTAAGATTTGTTTTATGATATTTTAGCATGCCGTGACTTCTTTCTACAATAAACACAGTCATATTTTAGGATCCCTTCCTTTTGTTTTCAATGACAATGAGGATTATGAAGCTTTGGGTGATGCTCACAATGATTATCAATGTTCCATACATAAGGTGAAAAAGATCCACGCTTCATTTCACTTGCTTTCAGAAATATTTTTATGAAATTCCTTTTTTTTTTTTTTCTAAATATTTATATTTGTTATTGATTTTAATTTTTTTTTTTCATGTCACAATCACAACATAATATGATGCATGGGCGAAGCCAAAAGAATTTTTCCATCAAGTAAAAAACGGCAATCCAAGATAACATGTGCTTTTGCACACATAACTTTACACTGTTTAGCAGCATCTTTTTTCCATGTTTTGATCTCCTTTTACTTTAAACCTCAATTTTAGAAAACAAAAGAATAACTGCATATAATCTAAGACAGAATATATATATATATATATATATATATATGTATGCTTTCTTTTCCCATGAAAGCCTCAATACACTAACTTTTGTCTTTATGTTATCTTCTTTTTAGCTGCTTTTTCATATCTTATCATTGACACATTGAATCATCCAGGGCACTTGTTTAACAAAGTTTTACATTATTAACTATGTTTTTGAAAGGAGTTATGGCAATAAAGAGGAGAATAGGGGAAAAAAAATTATTCAATTTTTGTTTTAGTTAAGGGTAAACTACATTATTAGTCATTAACTTATGGGTAAGTTTTTGTTTTGATCACTTAACTAAAAAAGTTACAATTTGGTCATTGAATTGTTTTAAAGTTTTCTTTTAAGTTACTAAATTATTCAAAAGTTTTATTTAAGTCACTGGGCTGTTAAGTTTTTTTTTTTTTTCTAAAAAAAAAGAAGTTTCGCCAGCAAGCTTCAACCAATGATTCGATGATCAGTATAGTGAATTAGTACTCATTAATGAGTAGAAGAACATACCTTAAATCCAAGTCGATCCGATAATCAGTGTTGGAGATCGGAGAAAAAGCTATTTGAACTTTGGTTCACAGATTCATGACATCCAAAGCTATTTCATGAAAAGAAACTGAACTGTAGAAGAGAAGGAGAAAGAGAGCTTTCTATTATTGTAGGTAGCACGAACAAAGAAAGTCATATAGCATCGATTTTAACAACCCAGTGACTTAAATGAAAACTTATTCATAGTTTAGTAACTGATGGTGCAATTTACCCTTTTGTTAAACAAGTATTTTAAACACATGATTCTATTACATGAAAAAATATCATAAATATATAGTATTGAAATTTTATAAAATATGTAATGACCCAAAAATCAGTGGTGTCAAAAATACAGTTTCGGAGCCTCATTTACGATGTTTGAGTTCGTAAATATTAATTACGAGGTTACAATAAAGGTTAATTTAATCTTGGTCCCTCAATTTTGTCAAATTGGTAGTTAATTAATGTATAAGGACTAAATTATAAAAATTGTAAAAGTTAATCACTATGTATTTTTAAATCATTGGAGGACCAATTGGTAATATGCCAAATGGTGGTGGGAATTATTTTTCATCCACTGATTATATTAATTATAATTAAGTTTAGTTAATTATAGTTAATTAGGCTAATTTTGATTAATTTGGAGTTAATCTAATTATAAAAGTAAAAATTAAAAGAAACCAAGCCATTTTTTCTTTCCCCCACTCATCTTCTCCATCAAAGCAAAAGGAAAGAATAGGTTTTGAACATTTCAACTTTTGGTCCCTCAAATTGGCAAGTATATAAGTCTTTTTCTTGTAATTTTTATGTTTCTAAGGTCGTGGGAGTTTGATTTAACTAGCCCATGTACCAACTTGCAAAACTGTTAAAGTTTTCATTAATGAATTCTTGAAGAAATTGGTATTCATTTGTTAGATTTTAAGCTTAGAAGTGAAAAAAAGACTAGTTTATAAAGTTTAATTACTAGTTTTTTAACATAAGGACTAAAGTGTTTAAATTTCAAAATTGATGCTAAATTTATGTAATTATGAATAGTAGAGGGTTATAAAAGGATATAATTGAGATCGATTTCGAAATCGAAACTCAAATTTGAAAGATATTATAGTTTTGGTTTTAGAGATTAAATTGAATAACATGCAAAACTTTAAAGGGCATTCAAAAGATGAAATTGAACTGATTTATACTTAAATAGGATGTTATAAGATTTTTTGAATTGATAAATTGAATTGAATTATTATATAGATCAAATATTGGACCAAATCAAAAATAATTGGGGGAAAGATAAAATTGTTGAATAGTCATTGAAGTTCCAACTTGTTTGTTGATTTAACTAGTTAAATTCATATGGTATGATTGTATTTAATTTTTTTTATGTTTTAATTATGAATTTGTATATGTTTGATAGTAATTTGAATTGTTTACAATTTGGTACAAAAGGTGAGATATGGACTAAATCGTAAAGAAATAATAAATTGATTGATAAATTGAATATGATGAATTGAAATTTGATATATTTAATGAATTGATAGTTGATTATGACTGATCAAACCGTATTGATGTGAATTTGATTAATTATCGAGATAGATGGTTAAATTGAATAAAATTGAAAATAATGTATCTTGATGAAATTATGAAATTGGCTAAGAATTGAGATAATTTATGCCATGTTATGTATGAAATGATATCTTGATTGATGATATTGAGATCGATAGAATGAGAATTGAACTTAAAATGATATTGGATGATTGATTACCTATTAACTGTTTGGGCAAAGTCGAATATAATTGGCATGTTATAGGATAGATAGAGTACGGGTTACTTCGACTACATGTTGATGAGTGTTAGGCACAACTTTTAGTTCGGTTATATTGATGAGCGCTGAGCACAAACTATTTACTTCGAAATTGTCCGATGAGGCATTAGGTGTCAAATTGGTGCGTTGGTTGGATTCGTGTATCCGTTCGAGTTCGACTTAGGTTAATATGGATATAAAATGTAAAGTTGATAATGGTATACCAATTGAATTGATATTTTGAATTGGTACTATAAAGACGAGTTACAATATACAAATATTGATAACATATGAAAGATCATATGAACTAATTTAACGAGCCTAAGGGTCGATATGGAAAAATGTTAATGAAATGATTCGATTCGAAAAATGATATGAATATGATATTGAATCGATTAAATGTTGATTGATTATGTGAAAGACATTGTAATGTTGATTATAAGTGAATTGGAATGTTATATGTTTAAATTACTATATGATACGGTTATTTGTTGAACTCACCTTGTTGATATGTGGTTGTCATGTTTAGGCAAACTTGTCAAGCTAGTAGCTTATCATATTTGTTAGGAATCGACCCGATTAAGCAACGGACAAGTAATAATAGCGGAATAAATTGAGAAACTGGACACACAAATTTAACGTGGAAAAACCCCTCCAAAGAGGATAAAAAACCACGGGCAAAGATAATTTTACTATAATGGCAACAGAACGAAGAGTACAAAAGATGGAGATAAAAACTAAACCCCGAAAACCCGAAAATAAAGAACCCTCAAAACGTAAACACAAAATTCTCTAAATGTGTTATGAGTTCTAATATCTAATGGGTGTATTTTCTAAGGTTGTAAAAGAGCCTGTTTATAGGCTAAATTCATAGGTCAAATAATAATAAAATAATCTAACTAATCAGTGTTTGATTGAAACAAATAAACAGAGTTTAACTAGAAGATTACTTCTCAAATTTGACTGAAATAGGAGTCATAATTAACAAATCTCCACCTTGACTCATATTTCCACAATGCCATCTTTGCCAAAGCCCGCCACGAGCCTATCTTGAACCATGCAGAGAATTAACTGAGTCGAATCTGTGCTTAGAAACTGGAAGACTTCTAGCCTTCGACTTGTACAATCGCCAAATCAAAAACTAACCCGGGTTTGATTTTCACGAACACAAAGTGCCTAACTTTTCAAAACTCTGCATCCAAAAGAGAACCTCTCTTCAACGAAAACGGTCATACATATTTCCTCCTATGACCAAGTTGCCTCCGCTCTGAATGAGTTGACTTCGACTCAGAATCGGACGAAGGACGTCCGATTTCACCGATCACTGTAGAACCTTCCGAATATAAAGATCGCGGTTCTTTTACCTTTTAACAAAACGAGCTCCACGAGATACTTTAATGCCGCCGACTCGATATTGATTCTCATCCTTTCAAGTCTAAAATACTCAAGGAGATGAGATTCTTTCAGTAAATCAGTACATACGACATCCGAGAGTGTCTTAATCGTCCCATCGTGTATCCTAATTTTAACAGACCAATACCAATTACCTTACTAGATGAATCGTTTCCTATGCACACAACTCCACCTCAACCGAATCAGTATGTGGAGAACCATTCTCTATTGGGACACATGTGGAAAGAACATCCCGAATCTAGGACCCACTCGACGTGAGCTTGGAGTTATCGCTCGTTGACACTAACAAGAAATCATCACCGCTTTCATCGGCCAAATTAGCACTGGCTACATCTTCCTCGTTACTCTCGCCACTCTTTTCTTTCGCAGCTTTATAACAATCGCTTTGACGTGACCTAACTTTTTACAATAGCGACACCTTTTGTCTCGTTTCTTTGATGCTATCAAAACGGAAGCTTGCCTATCTGCCTTGCTATCCAAATGAAGCTCATTGTCAAGTTTGTCTCTACTCAACAAATGACCCTTCACATCTTCGAACGAGAGTTTGTCTCTGCCATAAATCAGGGTCTCCCTGAAAGACTTGTATGAAGGGGGTAAAGAGCACAATAATAGCATAGTCTGATCTTCATCGTCAATATGAACCTCAACATTCTTTAAATCATTTAAAAGAGTAATGAATTGACTGATGTGATCTCTAAAAAGCTTACCTTCGTTCATGCGAAACATAAATAGACGTTGTTTCAACACTAAACACTTAGCCAGAGGCTTAGTCGCATAAAGAGTTTCTAACCTTTTCCATAAGGCAGATGAGGTCTTCTCCATCAATACCTCCTGCAATACCGTATTCGCAAGGCACAACTGGATTGCAGACAAAGCCTTTTCATCAAGCTCTTCCCATTCTGTTTTATTTAGATTCTCAGGCTTTTTCCCGGTAACAACCTTTTTCAAACCGGATTGAACTAGAATTGCCATCATCCGAACTTGCCACTGATTAAAATTTGTCTCACCATCGAACTTCTCAATTTCAAACTTTGTTGCTGCCATATCTGAATGGGCTGATATATAAAAATTGAACCTGGCTCTAATACCACTTGTTAGGAATCGACCCGATTAAGCAACGAACAAGTAATAATAGCGGAATAAATTGAGAAATTGGACACACAAATTTAACGTGGAAAACCCCCTTCAAAGAGGATAAAAAATCATGGGCAAAGATAATTTTACTATAATGGCAACAGAACGAAGAGTACAAAAGATGGAGATAAAAACTAAACCCCGAAAACCCAAAAACAAAGAACCCTCAAAACGTAAACACAAAATTCACTAAATGTGTTATGAGTTCTAATATCTAATGGGTGTATTTTCTAAGGTTGTAAAAGAGCCTGTTTATAGGCTAAATTCATAGGTCAAATAATAACAAAATAATCTAACTAATCAGTGTTTGATTGAAATAAATAAACAGAGTTTAACTAGAAGATTACTTCTCAAATTTGACTGAAATAGGAGTCATAATTAACAAATCTCCACCTTGACTCATATTTCCACAATGCCATCTTTGCCAAAGCCCGCCACGAGCCTATCTTGAACCATGCAGGGAATTAACTGAGTCGAATCTGTGCTTAGAAATTGGAAGACTTCTAGCCTTCGACTTGTACACTGCCAAATCAAAAACTAACCCGGGTTTGATTTTCACGAACACAGTGCCCTAACTTTTCAAAACCTGCATCTAAAAGAGAACCTCTCTTCAATGAAACGGTCATACATTTTTCCCTCTTATGACCAATTTGCCTCCGCTCTGAATGAGTTGACTTCGACTCTATAATCGGACGAAGGACGTCCGATTTCACCGGCCATCGTAGAACCTTCCGTAATATAAAGATCGCGGTTCTTTTACCTTTTAACAAAACGAGAGCGCACGAGATACTTTAATGCCGCTTCGACTCGATGTTGATTCTGCATCCTTTCAAGTCTAAAATACTCAAGGAGATGAGATCCTTTCGTAAATCGGTACATACCGACATCCGAGAGTGTCCTAATCGTCCCATCGTGTATCCTAATTTTAACAGTACCAATACCAATTACCTTACTAGATGAATCGTTTCCCATGCACACAACTCCACCTTCAACCGAATTGTATGTGGAGAACCATTCTCTATTGGGACACATGTGGAAAGAACATCCCGAATCTAGGACCCACTCGGACGTGAGCTTGGAGTTATCGCTCGTTGACACTAACAAGAAATCATCACCGCTTTCATCGGCCAAATTATCACCAGCTACATCTTCCTCGTTACTCTCAGCAGCTCTTTTCTTTCGCAGTTTATAACAATCTGCTTTGACGTGACCTAACTTTTTACAATAGCGACACCTTTTGTCTCATTTCTTTGATGCTATCAAAAAGGAAGCTTGCCTATCTGCCTTGCTATCCAAATGAAGCTCATTGTCGAGTTTGTCTCTACTCAACAAATGACCCTTCACATCTTCGAACGAGAGTTTGTCTCTGCCATAAATCAGGGTCTCCCTGAAAGACTTGTATGAAGGGGGTAAAGAGCACAATAATAGCATAGCCTCATCATCATCGTCAATATGAACCTCAACATTCTTTAAATCATTTAAAAGAGTAATGAATTGACTGATGTGATCTCTAAGAAGCTCACCTTCGCTCATGCGAAACATAAATAGACGTTGTTTCAACACTAAAACTAGTTAGCTTGAGACTTAGTCGCATAAAGAGTTTCTAACCTTTTCCATAAGGCGGATGAGGTCTTCTCCATCAATACCTCCTGCAATACCGTATTCGCAAGGCACAAATCGGATTACGCACAAAGCCTTTTCATCAAGCTCTTCCCATTCTGCTTTATTTAGATTATCGTGCTTTTTCCCGTAACAACCTTTTTCAAACTGGATTGAACTAGAATTGCCATCATCCGAACTTGCCACTGATTGAAATTTGTCTCACCATCGAACTTCTCAATTTCAAACTTTGTTGCTACCATATCTAAATGGGCTGATATATGAAAATTGAACCTGGCACTGATACCACTTGTTAGGAATCGACCCGATTAAGCAACGACCAAGTAATAATAGCCGGATAAATTGAGAAATTGGACACACAAATTTAACATGGAAAAACCCCTCCAAAGAGGATAAAAAACCACGGGCAAAGATAATTTTACTGTAATGGCAACAGAACGAAGAGTACAAAAGATGGAGATAAAAACTAAACCCCGAAAACCCGAAAACAAAGAATCCTCAAAATGTAAACACAAAATTCTCTAAATGTGTTATGAGCTCTAATATCTAATGGGTGTATTTTCTAAGGTTGTAAAAGAGCCTGTTTATAGGCTAAATTCATAGGTCAAATAATTATAAAATAATCTAACTAATCAGTGTTTGATTGAAACAAATAAACAGAGTTTAACTAGAAGATTACTTCTCAAATTTGACTGAAATAGGAGTCATAATTAACAATATTAAATTGTAAATTGAGGTAAGTTGTTGTTTAATGCCTATGAACTTACTAAGCATTCGATATGCTTACCCTGTTGTTTTCCCTTTCTCTATATGTTGCCAACTTGCGGAACGTGTCAAGCAGATCGTCAAGAAGCTCACACTATCCTAATATCAATTTGGTAGTCTTTTAATCGTTTTGAAGCTTGGTTTTGGGGCATGTATATAGTTGTTATGCTTTTGTTAACTTAGAAGTTGATATGGTTGAACCTTATCTAATGTTTTGATATTTGGGAAGGTTAATGTCAACATGTATATGTATGTTTTGGTGACTTGTCGTGACATTGTGAATGGCTTTAAAATGATATGTTTGAGAATGAAATGGTATTGAATGGCCAAAAAGCATGGTTGAATAGATTGAAATCAAATAAATTGAATTGGTATGTTTTGGTGTCAATTTGAAGTTATATTGGAATAAATGATTGGAAATGGTTAAAGGCAAATTTTTGGCATGTAGTTGTGTTGATTTTATGCAGGTTTAATTGTTCAATATTGCTCCAAACTTAAGGTTTGATAGGTGGATATGAAGTAGGTACCAAATGGCCTAATTTGTATCAAAACAGAATCCACGTCACGACGTTGGGCTATGGTCATCGCGACGAGCTCTAGATTTCAGGTCACTGCGTGATGGGTAACCCCGTTGTCACAACAATACCAAGTCAGTATGTCACATCGCGACGAGGAACTCCCTCATGTCGTGACGTCGACTCGAAGTTTTAAAATTTTAAAATTTAGTCCTATTTCATGCTCGAGTCAACAAATGAGCTTTCGTAAACTCAATTAAGGCTCGAATTTGATTATGTATCATATTGTAAATGTGTTTATAACATGTTTGTATGTTTGAATTATCATTTTACTGTATAATTGATTGTAGTTGCTCTGACAACGAATGTGGCATCTAGTTGCTCAAACCTGGCAATCGGATCAGATAAGGGGTGTTACAAAATATGAATTATTGATGTATTTATATTTTATATAAATATAATTATGATTCATAAAAATAATCTACAACTATTTTAATTTCGGTATCACTTTCTTTATTTTAACTTTGTATTCATTAGATGATGGTAAAAGATATATATCATAGAGCAATACATGTTATATTGAGTGGTAAAAGGTTTGATTCTAGTCGAGTCTTGTGGATGGAGAAAATAATGTTAGAAGATTTTATCTCCCATTTAAGGGTTTAGCCCAGCTCGACTTTAGATTTAGTTGGAGTCTAATATGATTACTAGATATTGGAGGGTTTCAAACTAAACAAAAAAAGGTTCAAAGATGGTGTTTGACATATATGGTGCATTTGGTTTGTGGAATCTTAGTTTATAGTTTGCTATGTTACGTTTCGAAATAAGATTATATTGGTTAGATTCTTAACATTCTGCTCATCCCATAATCTTACGTTCTCAAATAGTGTCAAGATGCTATAATATATAGGATAATCTTATTACCATTTATTTTTTTAAGAAATCTTATATTATGAGTATAATCTTAAATTTTGAAATTTTTTATCTTTTTTTATTATTTTAATCAATTTAGTATTTTTTTTATCTCAAATAAAATTTAAGCCTAATTAAAAACAAAATTCTCTTTTTCTTAAAAGTAAAATAGTAAATTTCATACTTTAAAATTATAATTATTATATTTAATTTAATGATTTATTTATTAGTATATTAATTATGATTATAATTACAACTATAGTTGATAAAGCATCCACTTTTTATGAATTATTATAATTATAATTTATAAATTTATTTCAACATCATATATTTCCTTATTAATATATAAATTGTAATAAAAAAGAATTCTAATAATTTATCATAGAAATTTAGACTAAAAAGTATTTAAAAAAAAACAAATTTTATAAAAAAAATGACAATTTAGTAAAATGTTCAAATCTTATATTCCATCAAAATAACCAAACAAAGTAACGTACATCTCGGATATTCCACTTCGTAAATTTACATTTCCGTAATCTTATTATAAAATAAAATCTTACATTCTTTGAATCAAACATATTTGTGTTGGTATAATCATATAAAAAATAAATTTTCGTAATTTTATTATGAAATATAATCCGGAAGAAAAAGTGAGTTTCAAATGTTGAAATAAAGTAAGGCAATAAAGGAAAAGAAATGAAGCAATCTATGATAACATATGCAAAAGGACACATAATTTTACTTTAAAGTTCAATTATTAGAAAACAAAAGAATAATTGCATATAATCTAAGAGAAAAGAAAAATATGCTTTCTTCTCCCATGAAAGCCTCCACTCAATGGACAAACTTTTGTCTTCAATGTTATCTTCTCTCTTTTTTAGCTGCTTTTTCATGTCTTATCATTCAAACTAAACCATTTAGGGTATCACTATTTTAATTTGGTCACACATTTTCCCTAAACTGATTTTTTTTTAATTTACATTGAAATAAGATATGACAATAAAGAGAGGAAATTAGGGGGGGATAACCAAAATAAATGCACAACTACTTTAATTTCAAAATGGCTGGTAAAAATCCCTGTTAAAAAAATTGAGCACTGATTTTGTAGTGTGTGAAGCTTGATGATGACATTGCAATTGCATTGTATTTTGTTCTTCTTTTTTTTTTTTTTTCTTTTTTTGAAACTCATGTCCCCATGATTCATTAGCAGTTCAATTATCTTATCTGATGAAGTCCTTTTCAGTTGAAAATCAAGTAATTTCCTAATGCTCCATCATTCGTAATTTTCTTTTGAAATCGTTAAATAACTTGATGAATTTTTTTAACTAATTTTCTTGAATTTTAATCAAATTTTATAATTTTATTTTTTAATTGAATTATGGTTTCTAATTTTTAAAAAATTTAATCCAATTTTTAAACTTTCCCTAAATTTTTTTTTAAAAATTTCATTAGTAAAAGTATTATACAATTACAAGTTTAATAATATATGTCCGACCAACTATAACATATAATTCAATCAATAAAAAATATACCAAACAAAAAATTAAATAAAATCGAAACAATTTTTAAAAAAATGGGATAAAATTTACACGACATATGCACAAAATAGGATTAAGACCCAACAACCTAAGCCCTCGTTAAAATGTAAAATCATTTCCATTTCAACCTCCAACCAAATGGAAATTGTAAATTTAATCAAATTGGTAGCCATTAATGTGTACTCTTCAACGTTATGAAGTCCTTATTCACTATTTTGTACCCAAAAGGACCATAAATTTGACCAAGATTTGGCCCCAACCCTAAATTTATTTGGACTATGAAAACATCCTTAATCCAATCAAATACATCAAATCTTTGATAATTTTTGTTCCTATCAAATCATATCATTTGTTCTGACCATTGTTTTTCATTGTCTCCCCCTTCTTACCAATCTAACGGCTCAAATTTCATCTTTGGTCTACCCTTTAGCCAGTCCATTGCCTTTTTCAGCCTATCTTTATCAGCTTGTCAATAATTTCATTAAAGATTAAAATCAAAATCACTATTTTTGAAAAAAGAAGAGCAAATATAACTGTTTTACCGAACCTAAAACAAGGGAGAAAAACCAAAAAAAAGTAACCCCAAAGATTATTATTATTTTACTATTCAAAAGGACTAAAAACTACAACATTTACTGATTTTTTACTCATAAAAAACTTCAAAGTTTACCACAAATATCTTTCTTTTCTTTTTCTTTTTTTTTTTTTTTTACTGCTTTCTAGCGAACCTGGCTTAAAAACCAACTCTAGCCGCGCCAACTTCAAGTGCAGCCGGCTCGAGCTTCCTATTCTTCCAAAAGCAAGCATCGGGTGCAAGCTTAGCCGATGACCTCCTCGGCTCCGACTTACAGCGCGTGAGAACAAACGACTCATACCCTTTAGCCATAGGCCCACAGCCGCCACCTCCCTTAGCTGCCGTAGCCATTGGTGGAGGAGCCGGGAAAGAACAAGACGACCTAGGTGGGTGTAACAAAATAGGAGCAGGATTACGGTCAATGCTAATCCTTGCTTTGGGTTGATCTCCACCGTCTTTTTGTTTGACTTCTAGCTTCTGCTGCTGCTTCTTCTTCTTCTTCTTCTCTGGTACACACCTTATGAAATCCGTACTGCACACCCAAGTCTCCTTGGATACCTCCGTTGACAGCTTTGGCTCACACATCATTAATAGTAAACAATCTGGCAACAAATCCTCTTGACTCTCACTCTCCTTTGACTTATTTTCTGGATCGGGTTCTCCCATTTCCGGGCATTCGGATTCGGATCTTCCTTGGGTTGTCTCAGTTTCTTTCTCTTCTACTGTTGAAGTTGCACTCTCTTCTTCTTCAGCTTCTTCTTCAACAGCAGCTTTATATTCTTCTTCCTCCGCTTTAACACTAACAGTTTCATTTTCATCTTCATCTTCTTGTAGGAGTTCTTCTTCAAGGCCACCTTCATTTTCTTCAACATAAAGCTTGTCAAGATAAAATGAAACATGGGGAGAAGTTTCTTCTTTTATTGTTGACTCTTGCTGGTCGTCTTCTTCTTTTCTTTCAATTTCTTGTTCTCGACATTCTAGAATTGTTTCTCCATTTGAACTTCTTCCTGAACTTTCTTCATTTACTTCAGCTTCATCCCTTAGTACCAAAACAGATTCAGCCTCTGTTTCAGCTTCAGCTTCTGGGATTTCTTGTTCCTCAGTTGCTTCACAAGAAACAAACATTTCACTGACTTCACTAAACTCTTGGCGTTCAATTCCTTCTCTTTCCACTTCCACAGCACCCTCTTGAACCTCTTCTTTTTCTTCTTCTTCTTCTTGTTCATCTTTTGGCAATGGAGTTTCCAGGAATTTGTTAGCAAGAGCAGCCATTTTAACAGGATCAGATCTACACCTCATCAACAACAAAGCATTCTTGGGTGGTATACAAATACTCACCCTACCTTTTTCTTCTTCTTCTTCATCACCCAAATAATCATTTATTTCAATATCCTCAAACACATGTCTCCTTTGACTGCTCCTCATCATTTCACTGTTTTTCCTTCTCTCACAATCATAATCATCATCATCTTCCCCACCACCAACCACCAACTCAATCTCCCTCCCTTTCCCTTCCCCTTCTTGCACTGCCACCAACCACCTTGCAAATACAGCCCCACAAGAGCTCCCATTCCCATTGCTCCCATTAGATCCTCTTTTCTCTTCTTTATCCCTTTGGTTAGCCATGCAAGAAGGCCTACAAGGCAAAAAGCAGTTAAACTCAGCCCCGAATGCCCTCAACGCTTCGCAAATAGTAACCGGAAAATTAACCCATTTCTTGCATTCTTGTTGCTGATGATGTTGACTACCGCTGCTCAAAAGATGAAAGCTGCTACTTGCTTCAAGACCATTGCTCCCATTGTTGGCATTGTTAGTATGATCCACTTTCCTGAAACTAACTTCCCCTCTTCTCTTAGATCTGCAAGCTCTAAACTTTTTGCCTTGTTTCTTGGTCTTGACCCTAACTTGACCTATACAAGTAACCTTAGGGGAAGAAGGCTCAGGGTTCTCAAAAGCACACCCTCTTTTCTTGCCATTAGTTGGGAACATGGGTGAAGCCTGGCCACCTTTCATGCTACCGTTGCTTCTCAACCTCCTAGGAAGCGATGAAGAAAGAGAGATTTGGGAAGGTTCCCTAGCACGACCAGGACTAAGGATGGATTTCGAAGAGATTTTCATTGACGAAGAAGAAAGACGTGAGGTGAAACAAATGAAGAGCTCGCTCGTGGTGCTTGTTGCGTTACTGCTGCTGCTACTGTTGTTGATGCTAGTACTTCGATGGGGTCGCTCAAGATCCATTATTTCTTCAAGTGGTCCTTTTTTTTTTTTTTACTTTGACATGACCATTTCAATAGCAAGAAGAACAAACCCCAAAAAAGAAAAAAAAGTTAAAGGTTTTTGAGAGATTTTTTTGTGTGAGAGATGGTCAATGAATGAAGAAGAGAAATAATGGGGTTTTGTTTGTTTGATTGTAGAGTGGTGGGGTGCAAAGATTTTACAGATAGAAAGATTAATGGAAGAGAGAGAGAGAGAGGGTTTATTATTTAAGGAAGAAGAGGAACTGTTGGTGTTTTGTCTGTAGCAAAGTGTAAGCTTGCTTTACTTTCTGGTTCCAACGGAGGGCATGGGTGTTAGCATGTTCTCTTTTTTTGGGGGATTGTCTTTAAGTTGATGGAATTGACTATTTTAGCCTTGAATTTTCTAGGGAAAATCATTAGGGGAAAGTTTGTTCTTTTAGGGTCATTAAAAGTGGAAGAAACAACCTTCAAACAAGTGGTGGGCTGAGAGTGAAGTCTGTACAAACTTTGACTGTCTTGATTCTTACACTTACAAAGTTACCTTTAAGATTGGTCAATTGTTTTTATTCTTTTTAAAACAAGTAAAAATGAGAGGGAAATGAATGGTAAAAATATTTTTATTTTTTATTAGAAAATGAATAAATTAGTTTTTACATGTTAGATCAAACAGTAAATTAATTATTTTATTAAAAATTTTATTATTTTTACGGTTAAAATTGATACATGTATGTCAACATAAGGTAAATGTGGCACAGCACGTGTAACTGTTTGGTTATTTTGTTAGTCATGTCAGTTATTAATCGTGAAATAAATAAAATTTTTAACAGAAATGATCGGTTTGCCTTTTTATCTATTATACATAGACTAATTTGCTCATCTTTTGAGTAAATGAACGAAATGCAATTCGACTCTTAGTATAGGGGCTTTCATGATACTTTTCTTGAAAAACAGAATTATAAAGAAAAAAAATAGTAAATTTATTTTTTTTATTTTTTTATATGTATTGTGTTTATAATTTTCTTTTGTCATAATAATAGTTTATAAAAGGTTATATATTTATAATATTTTTGAAATTATATAAACTTTAATATATTTATGTATTTGTACTTATACTTGCACACAAGTTCCTTCCAAGTTTTTTTTTTCTAATCATTAAAAAAATAAATTTAATAAATTTCTATAATTTCTATAATTAAACCTATGAGAAAGGGTAATTTATTTGTATTATGGTATTTGAATTGTCCCATGGGTGAAATTATAAGTGAGGAGATAAAGGCTTTTTTTTTTTTTTTTTAAGAAGAAGAAATATTTAAAAAAGATGGGAATTATGCATCTTGTATTGGTGTGTTTAGAATCTAAATTGGGGATACATTTTAAGTGTTGAAACTCAATAATTATATAACAAAGCACTAAAATAATTTATATTGCAATCCAGGGAAAAGATTGATTGAAAATTATTGTCTTCTTGTTTATGTCATCACATATCATTGGATGATAGACAGATATGAGAAAATGATACCAATTATTCTTACATGTTACCATAATATATATATATATATATATATATATATACATATATGAATATATACTAATTTTCTAAAACATTTGTCCCATAAAATAACATGGACGAACCTCCAAAACAGAACATGGATGAACCTTTCAGTTTTTCGGTTTAGGTTATGACCCCCGTCACTTTTATTCTTTCTACAACTACAATTTAATTCCTCTATTTTTTATTATAAGATTTTTTATTTAATAATTGAAATTTAATTAATAACATATATACTGTAACTTTAAAAAAAAAAAACTCATGTAGTTAATTTAAAAACCGCAGTCGATTGAATCTTAGCTCGACTGATATGGACATTGTTGCCAATGTAGGAGAATATGGGTTTGCGTACGCTAAAGCGCATTATCCTTCTATTTATGGGTTAGAGAGGGGCTATGGATAATTCTAAATATTATGAGCAGATATTTTCAAAATTTATAATGCGATTGTTCAAAAAAAATCGAATGAAAATCATGTAAACAAAAAATATATATAGACTTTGACTCCATTTATGTGAGATTGTGCTAAATAACCTTATTACCTTGGATTCAAAATAAAAAAACTTAAAAATCCCATTTCAATATTTTTATTTTCTTATTTGATATTCCACATATTAGCCATGTGAGTACTTTTTTATTTTGAAAATATGGTGTAATTCAATTTAACAGAAGCCTTTTGATAGTTTCGTGGATTGGGTTTCAATTATTAAATAAAAAAGGTAGAGAGATTAAATTCTTGATATTAAAAATATATAGTTTGAATTTCAAATATGCAAAAAAGTACATGGATTGAGAGCATAATTAGACATAATTTTTTATAGGAAATATATATATATATATATATATATAAATATTTCATACATCATCGGTGGAGTTTAAAAACTCTACAACATGATTAGCTGATTGACACATACCCTTTAAAGTGCAGAAAAATAATAAAATAACAATTTAAAAACGGACATGTGATAGTATCTAGACCTTAATTGTGAAAATAAAGTTTTTCACTGGCACCAATAAACGTTGAGTATAATGAAAAGATACATTGTAATCTTATAGGAAGGATTCGGATTATTAAGAAAGACAATCATAAGTTCAGAAAAAATTAATCTCGATAAAACAGGAATATATAATTAAACTTTATAGCAGTGTATGAAATACTATTCTAATAAACATGCACATTTATGATAGAGATAAATGCATTTTTAACATGTATGTGGTTACTTCTTATTGTTCCTTTTCTCTACACCATTAAAAACCTAATAATAAAACCATGCATGGCATTTAAGAATAAAAATGAATGAGAGAGTTTGTAGCATATGTGTAGTAGTTAGCCAAGGGTGAAGTGGAGGCTTCCTCCTCCTCCCCTACCATGTTATCAAATGCACTATATACATACATGTATAAAAATAAACATGGGCAGATCATGTAATAATATGGCAGACAATAGCAACAAGTCGAGGATCGACAGAAAGATAGAAAAACGTTTGCATGGAAAAAGAAAGAAGAGTGTCTTGGAAATATCAATCACCATCCGTGTGCTGTGCCCATCTTTTCTTTTTCTCTTAAATTTTGTTATTAATCCTTATATTTCGTAAAAATTATGGATTTAATCCTCTATTTTATTTTGATCATTTTTAATCCCTATACGTTTTAAATTGGTTAGTTACTAATAAATGTACTTTTCAAATTATGAGAAACAATAGCAGTAAAGTTAGTTTGGTTGAACTCTATTAGTAGTCTTGTACTATGCGTGGTTTACTCTAAATTCTCTAATAAAATCATTCTAAACCCCTTTACTTTTTAAACTTTAAAATTTCAATCTTAACGTAAATAGCATTTGTTAATCCGTTCATTGAATTTTTTTATCTACAATATGTGGAAATAACACGTTGACATAATGTTACATATGAGTATATGTTTGTTGCATCAGATTGTAAACAACAGAACTTAACTTAATGGATTCAACTGTTATCATATTAAAGTACAGGGACTCTTAACAAAATTTAACCCTTTTTTTCATCAATGGAAGTAGCCGTTTTCTGGTGTGGAGTTAAAACAAGGCGGCAATACTAGAAAATATGTGGGGGCAAAAAATGGGTGGTTTTTTTTTTATGCACATGGAGGAGAGATGGAGGAGGTGAAAATATAAAAAATAATATCATATCATGATAGAACAGAATTTTTAAGATATGAAATAAACATATAATAATATAAACTGTTAAAATGAGCAGATGTGCACGTGGCCTATGACTTGGAGAGAGAGAGAGAGGGGGGGGGGTGAAAATGACTTTTCATTAATTATTGTTTTACTATATATTTACCCACTCGCCTTTTATGTTGTTTGTGCATAAACTGTCATGATTGAGCAATATACTTTCATTGCATTGTAATTTGTACTAAAAGCATTCATATTGTCTCTTGTATGTGAATAAACAATCCACTTTTCAAAGTACCAAGTTAAGCTTTGGTCACAAGAGGGGCTCACCTTACACATAATCGAGGAATTATCTCGTAACAAATATGTTTTATCGTAATGTCAACAAATATATAAAAATACATTTCAATAACCAAAATTTCATATTTAAGAAATCATAATCATAAAATCCAATCTAATTACTTCTTGTTGTCCCCAACAATGTCCAACTTTTCAAACATGCTTTGTCCACATATAAAGAATTGCAAGTTTCATCACATTCACATCAATTAAAGAGTAGTTGGGGAGCGCGTGGACAAAAGGCAAAGGCCAAAAGAAAATTGAAAGTTGTGGGTAGGGAAAAAGGAAAACCATGAGCAGTTGAAAGAATGAAAGAGGCAAAGACCTGGTTGTCGTTTGGCAGTAAAGGCAGGACAGACCCACGCTAGCATTACATTGAGAATCGCACTTAAACAGCGCGTGAGTTTTTTTTTTTTTTAAATAGCTCCCCATTTGGTGTGGGAAGGACCACCCTAGTTTTCTAGCCATTGAGCCAATCCTCACTTGCCACCTAAACATTGACCCCATAAGTGATTTTAGCAAAGCTAACAAGGATTATGTATTAAATAATGAGGAAAGGGTTTTTCTTAAAAAGAAGTGTAGGGTTTTTGACCAAAGAACAAGACAAGACATGTATTGAAAGTTAAAAAAAAGGTCACTAAGATTCCTGCTTTAATTAAATGGGATTAAAGTATATGATTTGGCATTCTAAATCAAAGCCCAAATTCAAGGTTAAGACAACTGTAAATGGCATTAAATAAATTGGGTGATACTGATATTTCAGAATTTGGGATTTCGATCCAAAATCATGACATTTCGATAGATGTGAGGACCCTTACGCCTATGCACTGGAATACAAAATTGCATATATCATATCACTTATATAAAAAGAGAAAGCTTAAAAGCATTGTTGGCATTAGAGTTGAGGTGTTTGAAGCTTTTGAGATTGAGTTTGTGATTTAATTATTGTTGGGTTAAAAGAATATCATTAATTGATCCCAACCAAACCAGATGATATAATCAAGATTGATTTGTTAATTATCATCAAAGATGATATAATTTGCATTTCGTATTAAGAAATTGGCATTCATACTTAATTTTATGGAGAGTTGGAGACAATGAAATTGTACCATCATTTACATATTTATATTTTAAAAGAAACTGATTTAATAAAATAAAATATGGTGACATGCCTCATGGTAAGGTGGTTCAAGCTTGGACCACTGCCTTCAGATGGCTAGTTAGAATCATGGGTTAGGACTTAGGAGACATGGCTTGGGCTTGTTAGGCCTCTATGTGATTGGACTGGATCCCCATGGGTCATGACCACTAGGTTCCATGGCTCGACAGTCCTAGTCCTTAGTTGTCAACACAAGCAATTTTACATGCTACAACAAAGCTCCAAATTTTAAATGAATTCCAATTTTCTGATTCAAAGTGTTCAACTATATAAAATTTTCAGTAAAATGGAGGAAATACGTAACAAAAACGTTGATGCTCAAGTATTTACAGATTCCGACAGGACACTGAAGGCTAACACCTGAAGAATTCCAACATTATATACAACGTCCTTAGCATCATATATTCTATCAAATTTATGTTGAAAGGAACATTTAGAAGAAAAAAAAAATCCAAGTTATTTGTGATTTGTAGTACTTACTTTAGTCAAGTTCCAGCACTACTTTACCAAGGATTTGTTTCTTGTCCTTAGCTTCATGAGCCTCTCTTACTTGTGTTATTGAAAATGTTTTCTCCACCGGTATACTCAGCTTCCCGGCTTCCGATAATCTGCGTATCTCATGTAAACCTTCCGAGTCCGCCCTCATGTATATCCATGAATATTCTGCAAGCACCGAGTGGTCGAAAGATTCAGCAGCAGATCATTAACATTACGGGATACGATCTATTGTCGGAAATGCAGCATTTCATGGCATGGATGAATTGAAATCTTCAAACTACGAGATTAAAATGGCAAAATGCATGGAAGATGCATAAGACAACACACATGTTAATGTCTTTTTTCAGACAGCAGAGCGATGTTTCTGTTACCGGTAAGACATACATAAGGCATATGCAAAATCAACAAAATGGGAACTTATTAACAAGATAGCAACAAACTGAAAATTTTGAAAATTTTTCACATATGCTAATATTATTTCTTCTTAGATCCTCTCTTATATAGATCTTAACTCGAGTAACAGTTTTCTTTTCTAAAAACATGCTTATCAAGAGTAAGATGACAAATAAACTATGTACCTATTCCGTGAGAAAATTTGTATTGAATCCTTTTCTTGAATAAAACAGCTGTAGCTGCAGGAAGCCCAATCGGTAGTCCATACCTGTCGCTCAGCGCTGCTGCCTCTCCCTACAATGATAGAGTAACTAAACATTTGATAATTACACCACAGCATTCGTAAAAGCACCTACCAAATTTTCCAGCTAGCAAAGCTGGTATAAATTCTTAAAGGGTTTCCACCGGGCCATGACTCTTGTTATGTATGTACCGATAACGTTGAACAGGAAAGGGATTTGAAGAAAAGAGAAGGAAGTACCCTTTTAAGATGACAAGCATTAACAAGATTACACCTCTTACCTGAAGTGTCATATAGTGCCCGCCTCTATTCAAAAGATTGATGCCTATTCTTTCTGTCTCTGGCACACCAATGGTGTCTAGGACAGCATCGAATTTTTCCTTAATTACTGACTCAATATCCTGAAATAAGCATCTCGTTAAAGCTCAAATCAGTAATCAATATAAGGCTGTGTCAATTAGTAAGCATTCCTAACAGCTATCAATATCAAAATAATAAATCGTAAATTATCACTTGACCACCTCGGAAGTGTAATCAACAGCCTGCTCAGCACCTGCTGCCATTAATTGATTTATACTTCGATTTCCACAAGTAGTTGTAACATGGCACCCTGCAGCAACTGCGATCTGAATGGCAGAAAAACCTACTGCTCCTCCGCCACCTATTACTAACAGCCTTTGCCTGTTGAATGAGAATTTGATCATGGTAGGATAATTTGCAACAGTTCCACAGAAAATTTAGTCGTAGAATTCAGTTGGCAGATTGTATTATTAAACTCTCAACCAAAAAAAAGTTTATTAGATGCGGCACGGAAATGAGATGGCATACTTCGTCAATATCATTATGTATTTACTTTAATTTGAAATGCATATATAGAGATTCATCTTTGGACAAATATCCAAAGATAAACAAAATGAAACAAAATAAGTTCAAGCCAAAGATAACGAGCATCACAATAATACAAATTTTGGATTGCTACTAGCCAATATAGTCAATGCCCTTCAAACTCTCTGATCTACAATGAAAAACCTATGTACCTCAAAGATGATCATAAATTTCCATGAACACAGGCAAACAACTTATCGATAGTAAGACACTATTAACAAGCCATAATATTTGACAACAATTTGTTGAAATCAGGAAATACACGAAAACATTGCTGAAAATGATGGCCATTCCAGTGAAAGAAACATACCCTTCAGTTATCCTTGCAGTACTTTTTAAGGCACGCCATGCAGTCAATGCAGCAAACGGAATGGCACTTGCTTCCTACAAGACCCAAAAATAATTCTCAGATCCATGCTGTGCGATTATTAGAGAACCACAAATTAGAATAAATGATGATGAAAAGGTTAGTCAGAACACTAGAAAAAACAGATAGAAGATAATGTGTGAGTAGAGTGTATTATCATCCACTACCGCTAAGAATGAACAACAGGTAATTGTGAGTCACGAGTAAATCTATTTCTTTCCGGAAACAATCAAAAGTAACATAAATTTGTTTTTCACCAAAAGAATAACTAAATGATTGAATAAGTTACCACATGAGTCAATGAAGCTGGTTTCGGAGAAAGCTCATCCTCGGTGAGAATAGCATAGTCTGTGTATGTACCCCTCAGAGCAGTTGGATGCAGAGCACCAAAAACTTCCTGCCCTACAGTCAGTGACTTCACTGAAGCACCAACAGCTGCAACTTCACCACTAACATCTCGACCCAAAATGAGAGGTAGAAGCGGCTCAAATATGGAACGACCATAGCCTGATCGCATCTGCGGAAAGAGATATTCGGAAAATTAAAGCAACATGATTTTAGCTGCCTGATTTGCAATGTAAACTGAAAGGTTCTTTTTTTCTTCCTAATTTAATTTCAATCCTTTTGCAACTTTTGAAATCAGTCCATAAAATTTACACAGTTTCAAAAATCCCACAACTCAAATTTGCATTGAGAAATTATATAAAAGAAAATCTAGCACCATCCAACATTTTAAATTCGTTTTCTTTTTTCACATTTTTATGGCAAATTAAACAACATTTAAATGAATTAAGCAAATTAAATAGATTCAAACAAATTAAACAAGGAAATAATTATTTTTTTTGAAAACCTTCACATGCATAAGGAGATTGATTCATATAGCTACTAATTGACGGGAAAAAAAAAAGAGGAACTCATTTCCATCTCATTTCATTTTCTCGCGCTTTCCCAGGAACCAAACAATCCAATAAAAAAACAAATATAACAAACTTTTACGATTCAATTAAACAAGAAAAGTTCAACCAAAAAAAGGGACTCACTCTGGTATCAAGGGGGTTGATAGAAACAGCTCGGGCTCGAACCAGAACTTCATTGGGCTTAAGATCAGGAACAGGCACATCGGGTCGGAGCTGCAACACCTCAGGTCCACCGAACCGAGGCAGCAACACCGCCCTGCAGCTGCTTACGTAGCACCGAATCGAACCCACTTTCATTGATAACTCCGAAATGGGTCTGGGTTTTAGGCTTTGAAGTTTCAAGACAGCCATCCTTTTTTCTGCTCAAATTTTCTGGGTTTCAGCTTCTTTCTTTTGTTAAATGAAGGGAAAGCAAAGGAGAGACGTGGAAGTGTTTTAGTCCGCAGAGAAGAAAAAAAGTAGTTGTGAATTGTGAGTGAGGGCCTAAGGGGCGTGGAAGGAGGTGATGAACAATTTTTAATCGCTTATTACATTAATAAAATAAATAAAATTTTCTAACCTTAATTCTACGAAGGGTGGATTTAGATGGGCGGCGCTTTTATCTGCGATCAGTGTAAAAACATAATGATGACAGTGAGATTAGATACCGTAACGATATTGTAACGTGAAATAAAACGTAAGCTAAATCGCACCGCACCACACTCAATCGCCCATCCAAACCCACCGTAAATCAAGTTAGAATTTTTAACTTGATTTTATTTTTGATATAAGTATCATATTATTAAATTAACTATTAAAAAAATCATTGAATTATTGTTTTCAATTATATCTTCTCATACTAAATTCAGGATTAAAAAATAACATTCACATTACCATTAAAGAGTTCAACTGATACATGCAACACTACTTAGATAATAATTTTTTATTTATTTTTAAAAAAATGTTATTTTGATGCAGTTAAAGTTTTTATTTTTTTAAATACATAACATTATTTACCAAATATGTTTTATGTTGAAAACAGAGAACACAAATTTCAATCAACCCTAACTTATTCCAGCCACTGCCATGAGTTAGACACAAGCAAGCACCTTTAAGAAAACGAACTCAAATTTCATAGACAAAATTAAAACTTTCATGAACTTGTAATAATTACAGAATAATATCCACAAGAAAAAAAAATGTTAGAGTTTCAGTGGGGAGCTTAGACCCATTGTAAATCAGTCTCTTAACCTATTACTTTCATTCCTGCATGTTTTGAGCAGGGGTACTGGTAGCAATGGTTGTGGTGAATGCAGCATTTTTAGATTCAGGATTAGCAGTTTGTGCAGCTATGGAAGAAACATTAGCATGGGAAACTCCTACTGGGGCTGATGTCCTCGATACATCTCGATTCTGCTGCTTCTGCATCGTTTCGGCAGGAGTGGTGGTTGTTGGAGGATTTGTGCTAGGTTTCTGCTCTGCGTTACTTGAGGCATACAGTTGCTGCAGCCTGTAATCGGTTTCAGGCCGACGGCAAACCTTCCTCAAAGGTACAATTTCCTAAGGGATGGAATATGCAAAAGACTCAAACAATGCAATATATAGTTTGTGCCCAGTGTGTGTGAGTGTGAAAACAATAATCGAGTAATTTAATTAACTAATACCTCAGATTGATCATGATCGTATCGCACCAAAAATCTACAACGACAACCTCTTACATCATGCCTCCGCCTTTGCGCATCAAGGACGTGAGCATCAAAGTAAAGGGCCTGATCTTTACCTTCCTGAAAATATAGAAATCATTCGAAAAAATGACTTCTGAGAAAAGGTTTGATCAATAGAAATATATATACACTCTCTCAAGATTGCTTCAATGTCATCTTTGATTGGCAGTTGTAAGCAGAAATCCACCTGAAAACAAAGAATAAGGTCCCCGGGAAGAACTGCAACACACTCGGATGCTTCACATGGGAGGGACCGTTGCCTGAGATGCTTGCGAACTTTAACCCACTCATCCTCCTCAGGTCCAAAGCCAGCAAAACGAACCTGTACTTCCTGCAAAAGACAGCAAAATGATTTTGGAATTCTCTTTCTTGGATGGCAAATTTTGGTATTCTTTAGTTATTCATAAACCATTAAAATTTTAATAATGAAACAGAAAAAGGTGAAATGATGACAACTTTCAAAAGTATCTAATCAATTTCAGGGGGAAAAAAATAGAAAGATGGGATCAGGAAAACATAAGAAATAAGAGGAGAATAGTTAGACTAGGTAATATATGTAACTCGTGCAATATTAAATAAGCACTAGCAGCAGCGTATGCAGTAACATTGAGCTGAAAACCTACCGGATCACCTGTTTCCATATATCTATGGGCCAAAAAGGTTGCAACATCATACCTGAAAAATAGAGATTAAGAAATTGAGTTAATTGAAAATAATTTGTTTACCAGAGAACAAAATTTATATGAGATGAAGGTAAGCTTCTGCCTCCAAACTTCCCAATCCGAATCGCAAACTTACCACGCACCATCCCTTGAAGATTTAGCTTCAAACTCCATGAAAGATTCTGACATATGCCTTGTGGCAACAGGAACTGGGCAAAGAAAACGAGAGCAATCAGTCTAAAGTGAGATGATACAAAGAGGATAATCCACAGTGGGAAGCACGGAAGCCCCAAAATGAAGTAGAACTCTAGTATCTTTAAACACTTATTAATTAGGCTGCTTAATCACTTACATGTGCTTTTCATAAAAACAAGCTTCTGAGGTAGAGATTAGTAAAATTCCTCCCTCAAAAGTAAAATTATCAACATATAGTTAGAGATGAGAAAAAAGCACGGCTAATAGTAGAATAAGCAGAATCCTCCCTTAATGTATCTTAAAAATCTAACCTAATGATTAGTAATAAACAGTTTAAGGAACCATTAAACTAACATATATGACGGATGATACAAATTCTAGTAATCTTATGCATCACATTTAAAGACATAGGAACACAGCTAAACAATGTGTACTTCTTCCATATTTCAGATAAATAACTAAATGGACTGTGAAGCATCCAATTATTAATCCCAAATTTAGGAAAAAGAAAGGAGGCCTTCAAGACTTCGAAGACAGAATCAAAATCCATTCTACCTGTAGTGGCTGGCATAGCAGTGGACATTGGAGCAGCCATAGGGGGAGGCATAGGAGCAGCAACAGGTTGAAGTACATTTCTCACAGGATTTGAATCATCCCGAGGCATAGATGTAACATTTAACTTCCCAGGAACCTTACTTGATTTTGCCCTAATTGCATAGCGCCTATTTTGGAACCAATTCCATACCTACACAAAACTTTCCAGAGTAAAGGACTTCAAATATTTCCTCAATACATAAAAAATCAAATCCAGTTCTTACTTGCTTAAACTGCACAATAGTCCTCCCTTTCCGTTCTGTTGATTCACTACAACCAAAAGAAATTTCCTTACAGTAAAGAATTATACATCATGCCGCATTACATTATGCTTTCAAGGAAATTAATGCACACCTGAACTTCTCCGCCAGACTTTCAAGGATTTCCCGAGCTGGCATTTGATTATGGTGCTCTTGGAGAACAGTCTCCATATCTGCAACCTGGATGTAGAGATTAAGTCACAAACCCATTCTTTAGAGAATGCGGGAGGAATATGATTAACAAACAACTATACTACTTATCTCAAATACACCAGGATTTCAGTATGACCTTCAGTGATAACCAAAGAAGCAGCTGATTAAAAATTACTTCTGCCTCAGAACATTCAGAATAAAAAAACTATTTGCAGCAAGCACATGTTTCCCATCCATGCTGTGATTAAAAGGGCATTACACCTTAAAACCAGGAAAATCTTGCTACCAAAATTTCCCCTTTTCATTCTACTGCCATCAAGAACATTACCTACTTGGAATTTTCATTTAATCCCCACATCAGAGTTTCCAATTTGTATACTATTTTTCCAGTTTTGGTGATACTGTCAGGGGATATCCAAAGCCTACTCCGGGGCTAATCCCCTTCCCACACGAAACTAAGAGCACAAGCTAGATTAATAAAGTTGAAAACGTTAAACAAGCCCAAGGCATTTAGTACATAACGGTAATTCCAAGCAAAAGCTAATGCTACCATTAACAAAGAAAGATAATACCTAAGCTCACTATTTAACAAACTATCAAGACAACCCCAAGAAATCAAAGATAAAAAATAATAGCAAACAACTTAAAATAAAAAAAACCCAGAACTAAATCGAATAAATCAATAAATCAAGCAATCTAACTAATCCCTTCGACATTTTGAACTAAAAAAAGAAAATCCAAACATCCATATTCAAATACATGCAATGTAATAAATTGAAAAGGAGGGTACCTCAGTTTGGGTGAAACGGAAGGCAGGGCCACCATTACTAGGGGGCCGACCCATCTATTCCAACTCTCAACTCCCCCTTGCGCGGGCTTTTTTTTTTTTTTTTTTTTCTGTTTTTGGGAGTGTGTTTACGAGGTAAAGAAAGGAAGAAGAAAGTCAAGATTTTGTTTTGAAAAAAAAAAAGTAGTTGACAAATTGCGATAGAAATTTAAATAAGAAAGAACTATTTCGTTTGGGTTTGGACTTTCGACCCTAATTTTGTCGCCAAATCAGGTGAGTCCCGTGCGTTTTATACTATGTATATTATCGTTTCATCCAGTAATAAAATCTTAGACTTAATATAATAATTTCTTAAAAATAGTAAGAGTTTTAAGTATGGTAAAATATTTTATTTATTAATTTATAAAACAAGTTCGTCTCCTAAATTTCTTTTTTTCCTTGAATGAATATCAAATCATGGTTAAAAAAGGGTTTGTAATTCTTAAATCTCATCGAGTTATAAACCATGAGGCCACTACAAGGAAATCTTCCCATCCATGTCAACTCCCATTGCTTTTCAAAGTTGGAAAGATAAAACTCTTAAGTCGTTTAATCAACGATTCTATTATTAATTTTTTTAGTAGGGTCAATCAACATAAAAAAAACACAAATACAAAATAATCAACTGGATAACTTTCAATACCATGTGAATCACTCGAATCTTATATCAATAATCTCAAATTTTTAAAGATTATAGGATTTGAATTGATAAGCTGCATTGCAAATTACTTGGGGACTTTTCATGCTTAATGAGTTTGAAATTTAAATATAAAATACATATGTGTTGATGGGGTGGATGGATTTAGTGACAAGTGCAGCTGCCATCTTTGTACCTAAAAGAAAAGGAAAAAGATCTAACACTACACAAATGTTCTCATCTTGATCTCCAATTAGATTTGTCAAGGAACTAGCAGGAAAACATTGCATTGTACATTCACCTTTAACAGTTTCATCAGAAAATAATAACCATGAAGTCGGATTCAAGTATATCCATTCCATTAAAAAGATCTTTTCTTTTGATTTCATGGATTTTTCTTCCAACAGTGTAGCAAAAACATAGGCACTCAATGTTTCCTAAGCATCGTGGTCTTCAAAGTTGTTGACCTTTTCACACTCATCGATCCATTCACTGTATCTGTAATGAAAGAAGCCAAGTTAGGAACAATAAAGTTGAATGATAATAAGATGAATCACCAACTGGATTCATGTTGATTGTTACTTACATGTCTATAGGTTCTGTCAAAGCTGCAGAACCAGAAGAAAAGAATGGCAATATCTTAGATAATTACACAAAATCACAGTAATGGAAGTCAATGTACAACAAAGAGACTTAATAAACCACTAAAACATACTGCAATGGAATCAGCAAACAAATATAAAAGGATCCCTTCACCATCATAACATTCTCAGGCCTAATTTCATTCACAAAGAATCCAGAAACCGACCTTCCCAACATGATACATCAGCAAGAACTAGACTATGCTACAGAAAACGAAAAGGAAAACACAAAAACCGAAACCCCTTCTTCTATTCAGTTTTAATTTGGTAACTTGACGTTCCATAAACCTATTAGAACGCAAAACCATTTTACTTATAACCGGCCATCATTAACTCTAACAATAAAAATCAACAACATCTAAACCACTCATATCTTTATGATTTATAGTTTGACCAACAGGTGACATATTCATATGCTTCTGAAGTTTTGCTTTGACATCAATTATATAAAGGTTTAGGTGAACCAAATTTTATTGAAAGTGATAAGTACAAGAGAAACTTTGGGAAAAGATATGAGACATGAACTTTGATGAATGATGATAATGTAAATTGTGGAATCAATGCAGCAGCAAATTAACATACCTGTAATGGTGGTGCAAAAGCTTTCTTGACAAATCCTACAAATTGCTTCACCAATCAAGTTCTTCATATCCCTAAAACCAAACCAAATCAAAACCTAAGTTCCCCAAAAAACAAAAACATAAATTCTAGAAACTAAATCTCACTTAGCACCCCCCCCCATCACCCTATAAAATTCGATCAAATAAAGTACACAATTCCTATAAATTGAAGTACCAATCGGTTGATTAAAGTGCTAAGGCCTCCATTCCAATTCCACTAATTCCAATTCAAATAGAACAAAATCTGGGTGCAAAGCAATTAATAACATTCACCCTAGCTAAAATCATATGTATGTTTCTTGAAAACATCAAAGCAAGAATCAACAAAGAGTAAAAAAAGTGAAAACCAACAAGCGGCATTCAACACCGGTTCCATGGTTGCAAAAGGGACAACTGAAAACAGTATCAAGCTTGTCCATTCTCTTCTTAGGTGGTGGCTTTGCCCTCGACTTCCTTTTCCCCATTTATTCAGAGAAAAAAGGAGAACACCTTAAATCTGTTATCAGAAATCAATAAATGATGCGATTAGATTCCGAAACAAGAAAAAAAGCATCAATCCAAAAATTAAGAAAAAAAACCCTAATAAAACTATTCGACTCTGTTACTTAAGGTGATCAAATAATCAACGCGACAATACATAACAAAAATATTCAATGTTGTCAAATTTTCTTCAGAAAAAAAGGAGGGTTTTTTCTTTTACCTTATGAATGAGAGAATAGCTTGAGATTCAAAACCCAGAAATTAAAACTGATTTGGAGAACCGATGAATAAAGATTTTAAGGAGAAAGAGAGCAAATTATGTGTATATATATATTTTTTAAAATATAGATACAGAAAGGTCTAGAAAGGTGATGAGAAAATTATGATTAACGCGGGCTAGAAATAAACGGTAAACGGTTTAAAAAACTAAAGCCAGCAGAGTGACACCGTTTTTGATCTTTTCTCCTTCTGCTCAAGCTTAAATCAATATTGTTTCAATTTAAGTACTAAATGCTAATTCGATTTAAGTGGAATATATTTAAAAGGTTTAATTATTTTTTGACCCTCCAACTTTACAAACAAAATTATTTTAGCTTTTTATTTAATTATTAGGTTTAATTACTTTAAATTATTTAATTTGATTTAATTTAATCCACCTATAACTAATTACTATAACTAATGAAGTTTGATATCATCATCCATTAACTTTAACTTTGGTTTCATTTTGACCCTTTGGTTAATTGTCATTTTAAGTCCTCAAACCTTTTGTCAATTAAAAATTTATAGCGATTGAACTTATACGATTTAGTCCTTGAGCCTAAATTAACTATTTAATTGACAAAATTGATTGACCAAATATCAATACATTTTTATATTAATCCCGTAAATATTCATATTTTAATATTTACGAACTCAATTTATGAAAATAGGATTCCGAAACTATCTTTTTCGGTATCATTGAAAATTAGGCTGTGATAATGCAAATTGCGTGTGACTTATTTCATTTCTTGTCGAAACTACTTCTAATCCAAAATTTATAATATAGGCTAAAATAATGTTTGATGAAATATAAAACCATTTAGGTTATGGTTATTTTAAATCAACTAAGATGATTCGCATTATATTAGTGTATCATTTATCAATTACATGATTTGAATAATAAAAATTATTAAATATCTCAAGTTCATGAGAAATAATGAAAGCTTTTGTAATGAAAAAAATTTAACTTACAATTTGGATGAAATAGATTAATTATTTCAACTCCAACCAAACATCTATATATAATATATCGATAAGTACATAAATACCTTTTTAAATAGTCATAGCCTTTCATATTTGGAAGTTTAACAAACAAACATGATTATTTGGATTTGTAATCACCGAACAAACATATGTTTTCGGTTTAAGGCACCAACCGAAACATCATTTCCTTGTATTGCTTAAAAATTTCATTAACTTCCTTTCTCATTTTCATGATTGTAAAAATATATACATATCATATATATTATATAATTATGTACCAGTCATAACTATGCATGTAAAATATCATGTATATAATAAACTAGAATTTGACTTTATAAAAAATTAATCCATTAATAAACTATTGGTTTAGAAGAATGAAGCAAAAGTATTGTTTCGGTCCATTAATAGTTCCTTTTGCAACCATACATTTTCATTTCATCCATCTTCTTTCTTTTTTTCTTGCATGATATATAATATATATTATATAATTTTTACACAAAAAATTATGCATGTTAAAATATCATGCAAATGGTAAACTAGAATTTAGTTTCTATCAAATAAATAATAATCCACGAGACAATCATACTTTTTCATAATATAATTAATATTGGTATAATTTAACTATTAAAATCTGTCTGTTGCAATACATTTTCTCCTAATAAAAAATTCTTTTATTAACCAAAATTTAATAAGATCACCGACATCAATGTGGCTTTATTGTTGATAGTCTTCCTCATAGTACCATGACAATAGTGGCATGTGAATGCACAATGAACATACACACCTTTAATTTCTCATGGATTGTGAAATAGAACCTTAAAATTATTGGGATGCAGAGATAAAAAATTAACAAAGGCGTCAGTGAGTGTATAAATATCACTTTCTTTTAGGTTTTATTCGCCCCCATTTATATTTCGGTGTGCAAAACAAAAGTTTCTATGTTTTGGTGTACTAAACAAATGAATTTTAACTCTTATTTATAAGAGTTTTCACGTCTTTTCATAGAGACATAACGGATAATAACATATTTTAGTAATAAACATAATAATTCAATAATAATTATGATATTTTATTATTAATTAAGTAATAAAACTTTCAATAACAAAAAAACGTGACTCATCATTATGAATAATGATAACTCTTAATCCAAAATTTAAAAGAAGCTTTCATTATAACTTGGAAGGAATATTAAGATTGGGACTTTGACAAAATAGAACCTTTCAAAGTAAATAACATGTTAATTCTAATTTAATAAGTATTTCATTTTGATAAATTTACTACTAAATTAATATCAATTAACCAAATTATAAATGCAGTAAAGGTGATGCACCAATAGCTGATTTTAATATTGAAGAAAGTATTGACAAAAAGAAAACAGGAGACTTTTCTCAAACTTGGAAGTTGATGGGGAGAATTTGAAACAAAGTGAGATTCTGAAAGGTGAGAATTCCAATTGGCATTTTCTAGGAATTGGAATATTTATGGCCAAAGGAGTCCTTTCTTTTCAAATCATATCTCCATTTTATTCCTCCATTTATGCTATTTAGATTTTCAAAGATTATGAATTTAAAGTGGGTTTTTTTTAAACCAAAATAATTAATTTATATTTCATATAGTTAATTCACATTAATAATCTCCCATTTAAACAAAAAAATATAATTTATAATGTTAACATAATTTTTTTTCGAAAGAAGACATTATTTAAAAAAACAGAAAACAATTTTTTCCTTAAAAATTTAGTAACATGATTAAAGTATAAATATAAGTACATATTTATTAAGAACTAAAACTAATTAAAATGGAACCCCATGCCTCTTTTAGAAGATATTATGCTGCCACTTGAACTCGAATCAAGATGCTCTAGCACTGCTTCCTAAGAGCAATGTGTCTACCAATTTCACCATAACAGCTTGCTTGAAATTATAATAACTCATTTTTTAGTCAATTGTTGAGATTGAAGGTGAAGGGGTCAATTCAATGTAAAATGTCAAATTTGTTAAGAAGCATTTAATGATTAGGGTGTTTACTATCTTAAGTGTGGTTTAGATTTGATTCACGTTATCACACAAAATATAATTAAAATGAACTACAATTTAGTCATAACAACCGCAAATAAGGTACTTCGACTACAATAACAATCTAACTAAAATATTAATATAAAAATGTAGTCTAGATTTAATTCACGTTATCAAAAAAAAAAAAATTAAAATGAACTACAATTTAATCATACAACCACAAGTAAAGTACTTCCGCTACAATAATAATCTTAAATACTCTTAAGCTAAGGTATCGGCTTTCTCGAAGTGTGCAAAGGCTTGTTCGACAAAAAGGAAAAAAGTTTATATGGGTATATATATACAAAAATTGGCAGTGGAAAAACAGATTCTGAAGAATCTAATTCGAAAGGCATAAACTTTTATAATAATAATAAAAATGAAATCCTCACTCTCACTTTTAGCTTCTTCTTCTTCTTCCTCGTTCTCTCTGTGATCAAAAAACGACAAAATGGGAAGAGGGAAATTCAAGGGCAAGCCAACCGGGCACCGCCATTTCTCTACTCCCGAAGAGCTCCGTACGCCACTATCTCTTTTGTTCTTTTCTTTTTCTTCGTATTTATTTACTTTTTTGAAGTCCTTTGCATGATATACTTGTACGTATTTTCTATGCGGTTTCCTGGCATCGGATCTAACCAAGCTTTCAGTTGCTGGATTATTAGCTCTACCGTATTGATTTTGATTTTATTTATTTATTTTGTGTGTGATCTTTTTAGGTGCTACGCAGAGAAAAGAAAAGGGAGAAATTTATACTTTTAAATTTTAAGTTTTAGCTTCGTATAAACTTGGGAATGATTCTGCCTTTAATGCATGAATAACTTGGGAACTTTGAGTCAAATTCTTAGACAAAAATAAGAAACTATATTTTTTTTCTTTTATAATTTTATTAATTTCACCTGTTTTGTTTTTTTTGTTTTCCTTAAATGTTCTAATGGTTGCAGTTGCTGGTAGCTCTGCTCGTCCCCGTACTTTTAAGAAGGTAACTTTTTTATGCTAATTTTAACAAGTTGATTCACACATGAATTTTGTTGATTCTTCTTGTAATTTGTTTGTTGTTATCATGTATTATGTATTGTTGCTGTATATTGCCTGAAAAGAAGTGTATATGTATATGTATCTCAATCTTAATAGTGATTTCTATGAAGGAGAAAATACTTAAAACTTTACTTTGACAAACCAAAATTGATGATTTGCTTGATTTTTTGTGCAAATTATGTTGGTTGTCTTTTCATGTAGGGTGGATGCAGGGCGAAGCCAGAAATTTTTTTTGGAGAAGGCCGAAATTAAATTGTAATTTATACGATAGTAAAAATATAATTTTTAAAGGATTAAATCAAAATTTTTTCATTTTTAGGGGGGTCAAAGTGCAATTTTGCCTTTACTAATTTAAAATTTTAAAAATTTTAAAGGGCCCCTGCCACCCCCCCCTAGATTCGCCCCTGGGTGGATGACAGGTTTGACTGTTGTAATTTCATGAGTTTTGGCTGTTTGGGCTATTTTAAGTCACGTAATTTCATCTCTTTTGGAATGTATTCTTAAAGAGATATTGATATGGAATTGGAATTTTTATGTGTGATGACTTATCTTTTGGTTGTCACATTTAAATGGCTGTAATTGTCAGTAAATCTAAATTTGACATATATGGTGACAATAAAATAATATTGAATGATTGCAATAAATTTATCACCTAAGTTGATGATGTTTGTTTTGTTATCTTTTTGATGCTTCACAGTAGGTTATGTCGAGTGTTTAATTGGAAATTTTAATTTTTCTTTTTGATGCTTTTCTTTCTTCCCTTTTAGGGATGTGTATCCGTTGTAGTACTTCATTTAAACTTGGTAAATGAGATAATATTTATCTTTCATTCTAGGAAGAAGCTGAAGTGGAGGAAGAAGAAGAACAGTCTGAGGAGGAATTAGAAGAAGAGCCTGAGGTCATTACATTTTGTACCTTTTTAGTATAATATAATGGGCACTGTTTCCATTTGCTATGAGTTCTTCTTGTGTTATTTAACTTTTATACTTCCTGTTTGATGTTGGTGATATTATGGCAGAAACGAAAAGGAACCCAAGGGCTTATTGAGATTGAGAATCCAAATTTGGCCAAACCAAAGAATGTCAAAGCTAAAGATCTTGTTGTAAGTTTGACAAATGCTCCTCTGCTGCACAAAATCTGGATTTATATATGAATTTATAACTGTACTGAGTAATTGAAATTATATGTTCCAGATGGGCAAAACAACTGAACTATCAAGGCGTGAAAGGTTTGTAATTCTAGTTCTTTCTCTTTATCAAATTTGACTGATCGTTGCTTTATCGTGTGCATCTGGGTCAACTTTTGATTGCTTAAATACTTTTACTAGTTTATAATAATTGGCATTTTGCTTTAGTAATAGTTATCTGTCATATCACAGAAAGGAAAAAAGAAATTATTATCATTGTTGATTCATATATAGTTCAATAATTCACTTTGTTGGACCAGTTTTATTTTTGATGAAGCACTGTTAACTCTTTCTGCTTTTGTTGAATCTAGAATTGATATAACATAGTAGTTCTTTTGTTGTGTTAAGTTGCATTTGTGGGATAACTTTGAGGCTGAAAAGGTAATAGACTTTTGGAAATTAAATTTTAGTCTCTTTTGGTAAGGGAAAGATTTCCCACAACTAACAAATATATGATGTAGATTTGCTATACGTCTAAATCCTTCTCAGTAACTCTACCAACTGCGGGGTTTAAAATTTGTTACCTTAAAGTTGAAAACATGTCCCATATGCCTATAACTTCCTGGCGTTTACAGACTATATCTTTTATATTAGCATCATGTTGAATTATAACATCAATACTTTAAAAGATTCCTTATGTCTTTAATTAGAGACCATAGTCAACATTAGTTCTAGATTTTCCGTAGAGTTTTATATGCTTGTTACCTCATTGTTGTGCTTTCCTAGATAGTTTATTCTAATGATTATGTTTTTACAAATCTTAACTTCCGTTGAGATTGAATATTTTGTAAACTGTGTTCCTAGTTGGAATGGGCTGAATTTGAATAAATATTTTCCCTTGACATCTTGGCATGTAATGAGCAGAAGCCTTTTCATTACTTTCAAAGTTCAAAGTATGGTGGTTGATATGTTAAAGCTTGTAATGACTGCAGAGGGAAATTTTGTTTGCAATGGGGGTTGATATGTTAAAGCATGTAATTATATATTTCAAATTGGTTATTTTCTTTGAGACCAGCTTGGTTGTGCTCTTATTTTAATGTTTATGACTGCAGAGAGGAAATAGAAAAGCAAAAGGCACATGAACGATATATGAAGCTGCAGGAACAAGGGAAAACTGAACAAGCAAGAAAGGATTTAGGTAACTTAAATTGAGTGGTTGTACAGTATTGTAACCTAAATTTAGTGTTTGGCAGCCCTTGCAAATATTATGATACTTTGACATGGCTTTTTCTGTGTCCTCTGTAGGACTGATTTGATTCTTTTTGGTTAACTGAATTCAGACTTGTAGCTGAGGTTGAAACTATGTTCATTGACTATAGTTCATTTGGATCCCTGGTCAAGGCACCCTAGTTTTTAAACAGTGCTTCATTGCTTAGACAATGACGATTGTCCATGGACTTAAGTGGTTAGAAATGTTATATGGAGCATTGAGGTGTTGATAAGATACTCATATTTGATTGCTGAGGTGAGTATGTAAAGGTAACATGATTTTAGTACCAGTCTTAAAGGTTGCAGGAATCTAAGGAAAGGTGTGTAAGAAGAATAAGATCTTTTCCTTGGGATTTTTTTTTAAAAAATAAACTGGTTTCTTCCTGCCATAAGTGCTTAAATTCTGAGGTAGTAAATTGTGTAAAACTATTATGATCTGCTAATGGTGATGGAAAGCTGCACCAAACAAAAGCCGAGGATGGAAAGTCTCTTGTATGTTAGGTTTTCAAAACAGCTATTTTCTTTAGCAATCTAGACAGTCTCTAATGGATGCATTGAGAAGGAAGAGGTTTAAGAGATAAAATATTGCTGGTTTTCATGTATAGTACAAATGAGTTGGTTTCTCCTATTTGGTAAGGGCAAACTCCCCTGCAACTGAGTATGTAGTATAATATCACGGTATCCCCTTGATGTCTCATAAGCGCTGTTGTGCTTTCGGCTAACAAGCTTAACTCCTTTGTTTTTCCCTTTTCCGATGACTGCAGTGATATTTTTTTCTGTTTTGAAATTTAACTAAATGCACACCTCTTGTACAAATTTTGTTCTATTGTTTTACTGATTTTTACTTAATTACTATTGCAGAGCGCTTAGCCCTGATAAGGAAACAACGGGCAGAGGCTGCTAAGAAGAGAGAGGAAGAGAAGGCTGGTATGGTTCTTGCCAATTGTTGTCTCATCTTTATATTATAATACGAACTTTTTATTCCTCTTTGTTATGCTTCGTTCTGGTTAGTTATTTACTCCCCATGTTTTCTGATATAAAAAATTGGCATCAGAATAGGCCTGCACTAAATCTGTATTTGCAATATCAGTCGAAGCTGATACTATTTCTATTTGCCCTTACAGGGAGAAAACAGAAGAAAGTTGAAGCTCGCAAATAACCAAGCTGAGGAATCAATTATGACAAGGTTACCGTCAGTTTTTCTCTATGGCTTATATATGATATTTACATTTGAATACTGAAGCATTTATCCCATAAAAAATTGCTTTGAAGCTTATACATACAATCAATATTCTAAACTTAATTGTACCTTATTTAGTTTTGGATCATCTCAATACTTGCTTGTCGTTAATGTTTCATGTCGATGATGATCTGTTTGTGCACAAACATTGAAACATGCTAAAACATATAAGCAAAGAGCATAGATTTGGCTTATGCTTAGTAGGAGGGTACAAAGAAAGTAGAGAAGTTCTTGATCACCTTGTTTGAATTTTGAACATCTAGATTATCACATCGGTACTGACATCTATTAGTACTTGAACAAAAAATGGTTCATCTATCCATACAGCAGTGATTGCATTTGGTGGCTTGTAGTTGGTTACTTGGTGGCCAAGAAGGGTTTCTGGGAGAGCTTTTACTTGCCCATGGGCTAGTTCAGCCAGGGCCCAGACGTGTAGTTGATTGCTGAAGACCTGATTTATTGAGCTACACAGCTTAGGTTGTAAAAGTATCATGGAAAACCCTGTACTAAAAGTTAGATTACATTTTACCCTTTTTATTAAAAAATGAATAAATTAGTTATGTACACTAGATCAAAGAATAATTTGGTCTTATTTGTTAAAAATTTCATCCATCTAGACCATTAAAAAATGACGTGATTTATAGAATAATTAGATAATAACACATGACTACATGTATCTCATGTTGGCATACAATGATAAGTTTTTTAGCAATAGAAATAGATGGAATTTTTAATAAAACGATTAGTTTATTCTTTGATTTAACATACAAAGATTAATTTACTCTATCTTTTGAGTAGAATAAATAAAATATAATATTCAACTCCTAATACATAGATCTTCATTATACTTTTACTAAGATTAATTCTTTTGTTTTCAAAAAATAAAATTACTTTTTGATATATTTTATCGATTAAAATAAATTGAGATGAAATTGGACCCAAAGACTAGGTTGAAAGCAGCCCGAGGAATAATCATGACCCTTCTACGTAAGTCACCTAAACTCATTACAGCACTCGAACTAATGCCCAAGTTCATTGATCCTTACTGAATAAAGGAATACTAAAATAAATACCATAACAATGTATATATACATAAGATAAAATAAAGGATAGATGAAGGAAAGAGGACGTTGAAGATGGGGGGTGTAGGTAGCCTTCGGAAATGGACAAAATCCAGCACAATCAATCCAACCTCGGGGTTTTTTTTTATTAGGCCTTAATAAAGTGAAAGAATCTGGTCTCAACTTTGCACATTGAAGCAAATAATTAGTACTACAAGGTGGAGAAGGAAGAAAGATACCTTGTTAACTACACTTTCTGGTATTTCATTTCTTCCACTTGTATCCTCTTTTATCTCCTTTTCTTTAGCCATTTGCTTAAATGTAAAATTGTATTTTTAGCTGTTTTTCAATTTAAGCCATTTTAACATAAAAATTTCAATTTCTAAAATAACAGGTTTTAATGTGTTCTTTATATCTATTAACACGTGTATATATATTATATTTAATTTTTTTTATTAAGGTGGTGAGTTAATTAAAACTCTTCTATTTAAAGAATAATAAATATTATTATATATAAAATCTATAAAAATCAATTTAAACCAGAATAAATTTATAGTAATATAACTTAACCCAGAACATAAAAACCTCAAATTTGTCATTTTAACTAAAATTTCTTTTATAAAATAATATCCATAAAATTTTTTCTTAATGCATATAATTTAGATCCAAAATTTGTACTGGATAAGGTTGAAATTGATGTAGGATAAAGTTGTGCAACAATAGAGATGAAATTTAGTAGACTTTTTAAAAAGGTTGAATGATTGTTATGAATATATATATATATATATAAATCTTTCTTGTCTTGTAGGGTTTATAATTAAAAAAGAAAAATATATATATATATATAAAGAACCCATGGCCACTTCACCTTTGCTCAAAATGGCTTAGCTTTCAATCTTAAAATAATAATTAAGCAATTAATCTAGGAGTTGAAATTAATTTTATCAAATTAGCTTCTGACTGGTGGTTCAATCAGTTCCCACTCTAATTAACAAATGCATAATCCCCCCCATAGTTTATTTGATGTTCCCATCATTACTTCATACAATATTAAGACCCCCCCTTTCCCACCTCCATTTTTTTGTTTTGTTTTTTTCCCTTTAGTATGTTTTTAAATACAGTATAATCATTAAACAAAATATATCATGTTCAAACTATGAAATATATGATGCTTCTTTACTTTTGTTATTGTTGTTGTTTTTAAATGAATTTGATAAGTATACTCTGAAAAGAGGATAAATGGAAAAATTCTTCATTTGGTCTCTTCATAAAATTTCTCTCTACTAGGAATAGGGGAAAGAGTTGTCCATGTTTTGGGCTTAAGACTTGACATCACAAGGACTTAAGTAACATAACTTTTTTGTCACTACATTGATGGTAGATTCGATTATAGTGTGAGGCATGGCGGGTCGAGTCGGGCTGACTTAAAATTTTAAATCCATTTTCTAGGTTCAGATTTAGTTTTGTCAAAAAAATGGGTCTAAAATTCTACTCGAGTCTAACCCAGATTAAAAATACTAAACCCGAGTTCCATCCTGCCTGCCCCTATTAAATTTTTTTAGATTATTATTTTTATATAGAAATAAATTTAAAAAATATATTATATCAAACACACTAAAAACATTAAAATACATATTTCTTAACAAATTAAAAATACATTAAAAAAAGTCTTTATACTTAAATAACATTAAAATAGTTGCAATTTAGCAAACAAATGCCTCTAAAATACCAATAAAATTAACAATAAAATAAAAGTTATATAATATTCAAATAATAACAATAAAATAATAAAACGACAACAGAACAACGATGAAACAACTTATTCGGATCCGGATCAAAAAGTCCTACCTGAGGCTTAGCTCATTTGGCTTTATTTTTTTGTCCAAACCTATTTTTCAAACCTATAATTTTATCTAGACCCTCTCACTTTTCGAGCGAGTCTAGACAGATGACCCGATCCATAATCAAGTCTAATAGTTATTGGGAGATCCTTGCTTTAAATGGAAAAATGCTTCTTTTGGTTTCTTCATAAAATTTAATTTAAATATTTTTAGTCCTTTTCTTTAGTAGGAATAGTGGAAGGAATTCTCTATATTTTGAGCGACTTCACAGCCACAAGGACTTATGTCTCACTACACTGATGGGCTTTTTTTTAGTGATTTAATTAAATAAAAAAACTTAAACAATAATTTAATTAAAGTTTATTATCCCTTAGCTTAACGAAAAAAATTATTTTTAACCCCTCTCGAAAATTAATAATTCAATTTAAATCTTTCTAACATAAAATTTCAATTTCAATTTTTCAAAAATTTACAATTTTATCTCTATTTCAACTCCAAATTCTTGATTTTGTCCTTGAATAATGGGGAATAATGATTAGCATGTATAATTAATGGTACATAATTTAGTTTTTGTTTTGTGGTTTAAAAAAAAAGGGGATAAGTAAACAAGTGAGGTTGGATTATATCTATTTGATAGGCCAAGGCGTGCCTACAAAAAGTAGGATTTCCCTTTCAATCTTTTTCCTTTTTTTTTTTTTTTAGTTTATAACTACGTATTCAATTTAAAATATATACGCTCTCGATCTAACATTATTTCTTAAAAATATTTTTAAATTTTTTTGAGTTCCTGTTTTTCACTAAAAAATTATTTAACAAAAATATTTTTAAGAAATAATACTAAATTGATCCAAAATATAATAGAATTTAGAAGCAAATAAATTGAATATGTTAAGATTTAAATTAAACTAAAATAAGAAGTCAAAGTTTTATAAATTGCAGCAAAACCTGGGTATTATTGATTCCAATTCAATTAGGTGTTAGTTGAGGGTGGGCCCACATCCCAAAAGAGGTGCTGAAAATTGAAAGCATAATTGCATGGGGGAATTCAAGAATATGCCTTCTAAATATGCAGCCTTTTGATAGGGGTCCCTTTTCCTCCACTCTACGCCATTTCTCCCTCCCAAAATCCCTGTCCTTTTGCCGCCATTTCTATCCCCTTTTTGTCCACTATAATTATTTCCCTATTTTTATATTTACTTCTTTTAATAATCCTGTTTCCAATTTTTACATAAAACAAAGCGTTTTTTACCAACCTATTTATTATAAATACCGCAAAAAAAGTTGATCGTAATTATCGGAAAGTTTTTATCCGAATAAATAATTTTGAAGCGGTTAACCTCATTCATGAAGGAGTTTAGAAAGGCTTTAATTCTGTCTTAATTATGAGAATTCTTTTGTTGATAAAGCTGTTGAGTCACTGGAATCTTTAATATATCCCAAGAGAAGAGAATGAAATTATTGATAAGATAGTTAAGCTCAGGAGAGATAGGGAACCAGGATTGCGGTTAATAGACCAGAATAATGTATTGAATTTTATTAATGTTTGATTTCTGAGTTGTAGTTTTTTTTTCAACCAAAAAAAAAAAAGTTTCAAATATCAAATAATTATAATCATAAAATAAAACACAATCAATTATTAATTTTCTTTCTATATATAATGCAATTTAAATCAAAATAAATTAAAAAAATTCACACGATTTTTTCGGATAAAATTTAATCCCATGATTCTTTTTATGCAATACGAATTTCTAGTTATACCTTTTGACCCGAACCCTTAAACCAAAGAAAAAATGTATTTAAACACGATTAACTCATGTTTCCGTTATTATTGTAATAACAATTATATTAATTGAGTTAAAGTCAGGGGCAAAACTAAGGGGTTGAAAGTGAGCCAGACTAGCCCTAAAATAATTTTTTTTTATTTAGACCCTTTAAAATTTAAATTAATAAAAGTACAATTGTATTTTCCCCTAAATTTATAAAAATTTTATTTAATATTTTTAAAAATTATAAAAATATATACTATTAAAATGGTAAATTTACATTTCAGCCCCAAAATAATTTTTTAATTTTACCCCTAGTTAAAACTAAACACCCATTTAAATAGATATTTACTTCCAATATGATACGTTTTAACTTTCTTTTATTTTACGCTCTCATGACTATCTCTATTTAAACACAGAGCCCAAAAGGAGGCTAAATCAATTAATCCGGTGACTTCACCTCAACCATAAGAGGATAAAAGTTGATGAATAAATTAAATAAAATAGTAAAAAGGAAAATAAGGAGGCTTTTTAAATTTGGTCAACAACAATGTACTTGACTTATGAGTTAGACCACCTGCAATTTGGACTTGGTCATTCGGTGATTCACGAGCTGTTTTCTTTTTCTATTACCAAAGCTTTCATTTTTAAAATCCATTGGTCCAAGTTTTATTTAAAGGGAGAAAAGTTTTTATTATTTAAATATTTTTTTTATTTTTTAAAAAAATCATTGTATTGAATTAATATAAATAATTTAAATTCATTTCGTTATTTTTAAATATTTTAATGTTTTCTAAATTAATAATATTTAATTTATTATCCAAATATCAAATTGCACCACAGATTTTTGTTTTTGGTTTAATATCACCTGAATTGCATTTTCTTAATACGAATTTAAAGTTTTAAAAACGTTTAAAGCGTTTAAGAATATTTCTATTTGCAAAAATAAATAAATTTATTATTTAATTTAAATTTCTCAGGTGATAAATTGTAATAAAAAAAACTAAATTCTGTAAATAGAAAAAACACCCTAATTTAAACATGGTTATTATCATTATTACATATGTGTAATAAAAAAAAAGGAATTATTACACATGGTATTTTACTATGGCGGTTAAAAATAACCTTAAAAAATTTGTTTATAAAAGTGGAAAATACGTCTTTGTTCATTTCTCTCTCGCTTTTCCTCTCAAATTTCTCTCCTTTTTTTTATCTCTTTATTTTTCGTTCTCAATTATATTAAGTCTCTCAGTTCTCTCGATCTCCCGTTGTTTATTTTCCCAAATTTTGCTTCGATTCGGTTAGTCTCTCTGTTTTTGTTTTTTTTTTTTTAATTTTTATTTTGAAGATGTACGGAAATCATTGAATTCCTAGGGTTCTGCATTGTCTAAATTTTGATTAATGCGGTTTTAATTAACTAAAAGGTTAACATTATTTTCCTTCCTTTGGATTATTTCAAGGTTGCTTTACTCATTCTGGGCTGTGATTTTTTGGTTCATGATTATAAGGTACGGCAAAGTCAAAAGACCCATCCTTCTTTAATTTTATTTTTTTTCATTATTTTTTAAAATTTTTGCATGCTGTTAAAGAATTTGGGTTGGTAATTGTTTTCTAAATATTGGGTATTAAAAAATTTGACGAATTTGTTGAAATTAATGTGTATATATATATTTTTTTATTTTTCTTTTGGTTCGTTAGTACTAATCAAAGGAGGAGCTTGGTAGGATGATTTGTGAGGTTCTCCTTAGGATTGGGATAATTGTGAACAAAAACTTGAAAATATTTTTGTTTTTGCTTTTAAATTTAATTAATAATTAGGAATTTTTATGAACAACTTCAATATATTTTTACAGGAGGGTAAATGTTTGAAATTTCCCCATTCTCATAGCTTGATATATACGATACTGGTGGTAGAAAGTTTTTGATGATTGGTAATTATTTTGAGCCTATTTTGATATTGTAGATTTTCTTTTTCCAAGTTATCATTCAAGGAAATTTAAGGTTAGATCATGGTGATGATTTTTTTTCTTTTTTTATTATTGATGATTTGAGGAAAGAGATTTATGATACCTTTAGAAGTTTGAGAGCTGGGGGGTTGTCAAAACACACACTTGTTTTAAGGGAATGCTTGTTTACATGGAATTTAATATTTCTGAGTCTCTTGGCAGTGGTGGAAAAATAGTTTTTAGATCATATTAAACTAGTGGATTTGTAATAGCTAAGATAACAATCTAAGCTAGTTTGATTTTCTCGTCTTCCTTTTCATTATGCGAAATTTATGGATTTACTAGCATTTTCATGTCACGTACAATTACATGGTTTATCATTTTGAACCGAGCTGAGTTTTCTTTTTCTTAATTATTTTCACTCTGAAGCTGCAACAAATTACAGCAACAATTTATTGAAGCAGCATGGGCCAAAGGAATATGCGAAGCCCTATTGATTTAGAAATCGATCAACAAGGCCAGGAATACCTCCAGCATGAACCTTGCGTCTATTTGGGTGGGACGACGAACTACCCATCACCTGATATCCCAATCACCATCACAGCTCCAGGGAACACAACTAACCTTGATACGCATCCCTTACCTGAGCATTATGACAACAGTATGTTTTATGGGATCCCCATGTACCCTGGTGTTCAGCATCATCATCATTCCCCAAATCTTGATCTTGGTATCGGGAGTGCCTCGAACTTTTATGTTCCCTATGTGCCTACCCCTTCATCCAGTGTTCCTATAAATCATGGAATCCCAGACCAGATGCCATCATCCAGCAACTATCGTATCCATGGAGTTTCTGCAGATGAATATGCAAGGAATTGCCACTTCATGGATAACGTTAGAGGCTTGTATAAGAGAAAGAATTCTGAAGGGATCCCAGGAAATTTTCAGCAGTTTAATGCCTCATCAAGCTCTAGCTCCTCTGTTACACCATTAAATACTAGGAACCCTGATGGGGTTGGCACGCTGGATGCTGCATCCTTTACTAGGTCTCAATATAGGGGAAATGGCCTTCCACCAATTAGAGAAGCAGGACCTCAAAGAAGTGCGAGGAACAGATTAGGGGCAAATGCAGTGGATCCTGTTTTGATGCAAAGTGGCAATCCTTATTTTCAAGGAAATTACTTGGGTCAACCTTTTCAGCCAACAATAACAGATGGAGGTGCCTCAGCTTGGACTCAGGCTCCTGGTGTTCCTTATATGCATGGTAGTTTCTCCATCTAAATATGTACTTTTTATTTAAAGCAGCATTCATGTAAATGAGCTTGTGTAGGAATATGTTTTCACCTCGAAACTGATTGCCTTGGACTTGTGGTTTTGTACAGGTAGCAATATTGGTGGACCTATGGAGACTAGGCACAGAAGTTCCTCAAATTTCTCACATTCTCCCCTTGACTTTCGGAACCCAAACTTTCATCATCACGTGCCTCCTATCGAAGGAGCAAGAGGCCATGGCATTAATGTCCATCCGCAAGTGGCACCAGTTCCTTATTGCTTTCCAGCAAGTTATGCTTCACAGAGCACCATGAATCCCTCACAGGATGGTTTGGATGTGGGGCGTAGGCATTTTGGACCAGTTCCACCTACTGGCTTTAGGATATATCATTCTCGCCGGGAAAGTGGGGCTTTACCTGAGACATCTCTGAGACACCGCAATCTTCCTCACCTGAGAGTTCTCCCACCTGATGTAAGTACTGATTTGTTTTCTTTTCTGAGATAGGAGAAAGGAATTCATATGTATCCGGCTTTTTTTGGCTATTTTTACAGTTTATAAGTATGCTGATATGTTTTAATTGACTTTGGCAGGGAGTTGCCGTACTTGAGTTCCCAGAATTTTATGAAGAAGTTGGCAATCTTATTGATCATCACAGAGATATGCGCTTGGATATAGAGGATATGTCTTACGAGGTGCGATGAAGTCCATCCAATTTTCTTCTGCATTAAATTTTGTCTTAATTTTTACCGACCATTTCCTCGAACTTCAAAATGACCACAGGAGTTGCTCGCTCTGGGAGAGCGGATTGGCAATGTGAACACCGGTTTATCGGAAGAAATCATTAGACGTAAATTGAAAACAAGATCGTATTCGACATTCGCTACAAATATTAATCTGGAAGAGGCGGCACCCGTTGAACAGGAACCTGATTTTTGTACAATTTGCCAGGTAATTAAGAAATCTTACAGCTTAGCTCACATTATATCCTTTGTTCAAGTTTGAAGCAAAACTGTTGGTTCATGGCGTTAACATTCACTCCTAACATATGTTATTTTCTATTTCTCTTGTGATTTTGCAGGAGGATTATAAGAACCAGGAGAAAATCGGAACCCTTGATTGTGGACACGAGTACCATGCAAGTTGCTTAAGAAAGTGGCTGCTCGTGAAGAACGTATGCCCCATATGCAAATCAGAGGCATTAGCCACATAATCCAAGGATGTATAAAGCATGGGGTTGACTTAAATCCAACAAAAGTAATAAACTACATAAAACGGTTGATGGTCTGTTTTAAATATAAATCGATATTTGTCGAGTATTTTGTACATGAACTTGCAGATATCTAACAGACAATCATTTAATTGTTGGCTCTGTAATTATCAACAATTGTACAGACTCCCATTATGAAGTCTCATGCTACTATATTCAACTTTCAACTATATTGCCTTCTCCATTATTTTTCTTTTTCATGTCGAATTTGTCGTATATATTGAATATGTGCTTGAGTATTTGCAGGACCAGAGTGCTGTGTTTCTTGATCTGTGTGTTAGTTTGGAAATTAAATTTGCTCTTAGAAAGAAGCGGCAATCTTAACATGTTTAGAATAACGGTGATGTCAGTTTTCATGGCAGAACATTACATGCAAGAACACCTCAAAACCATTTACCAAACATCATCGGGTTTATTCATTTTGTTTTGCAACTTGGACTTTCTATTTGACAAATCTTGCAGAGCTTGAATGAAATTGTTGATATATCCTTCTTGAAGATCCCTGTTAGATAGCATTTGCTTCAGTTTAGCATGGTTTCTCTTCATCATATTAGCTGTTTCATTGTCTTTGTCCATCACAAACTTGATGGCTTCACTCAATGACTCCTTTGGAACCTCCCTGTTTTTACCTCTCTCCACTTCCACCCCAATCTTGAGTTCATTCGCCATCAACCTGGTGTTCAAAATTTGATCCCCAATTTCAGGTATCAACACCACTTGGCAGTCACTAAGCAAAAACTCCCACATCGTTCCATACCCACAGTGGTTAACGAAACACCCGATGTTAGGGTGGTGCAATAGCTGCTCTTGTGGAACCCAACCTCCATACACCAACCCTCTTCCTCCAACCCTATCTTGAAACCCCTTCGGCAGTGCTTCTTCAACAGTTGAGCATCCTTGGGGTGGCTTTAAAGCTGCCAAAAATGGTAGCCCACATAGCTCAAACCCAAGCACCAACTCCTGGAACTCGTCCTTCTGTAACACACTCTGGCTTCCTAAAGAGCAAAACACACTTCGAGTTCTTTAAAAGAAAAAGGACAAAAAGGAGAAAATTTACTTTGTAAAAACAAACTTGGAGTTCTTTATTTTGTTTCCACCACGATAGTTCAAGTCAAGCTTGAAGACGGGGATGGCTAGAGTAATTATATGATCATTTTCTCTTCTTTTCCATTGAATTTTATATCATGTCTTGCTTTATTATATGTTTTACTTTGGAATAATGAGTTATTTGGTCTTTTAATATGTAATTTAAATTTTTAAATAATCGAATTTAGTATTTGAATTTAATATCATTTATCCTGTGACAACTCTAGCTAATGGTGTTAAAGTTTGACTTGTAGACATGTGAGTCCATTATAAGTAGTGATTTTGGCCTCCAACATAATAATTCTTTTTAACCTCTTTAAAATTTATAAAATTAAAAATAAATATAATGATAAAATTATACTTTTATCTTCTCCAAAAAAAAAGGTGGTACCATGGTAGATGGTACAACCACCCGACAACAAAAAAAGGTGAGTCAAAATCTAAAACTTGCAAGATTGCAAGAGGTCCAACAAATTGATAGACACATCGATGACTGATTCAAAAGGTTTCATGATTAAAGAAAAGTAAAAATAAATGATTGACTTTAAAAGTTCCATGAATAAAGGAAAGTAAAAGTTAAAGATCTCTTTGAGATTTTATCATGAAAAATTGACAATGACTTGGGTGACAGAATCTTGATGACATCTCCATTGGTGAATAAAACCCAAAAGGGAAGCCATAATTAGAAAAGCCCTCAAGCCTAAAAAGGACAATGGCTCCATTCATTATTGTTCTTAGGAGTAAGGGGAGAGATTTTTTAAGCTAGAATGCTCAATGTGTTAAAATGAGGATTTCCAAGGGTGGTGGTGAAAAATGGTCCCTAGATGTTACGAAGATCCAAACTACCATGCTCCACTTAGAGTTCGAGAATGTCAATAATTAATTTTTTGAGATCGAACACTATAGTTATGGTATTTGACTTGATTAATTTAATGTGACGCCAAAAAGAATATTGAAATTGAGTGAATAGTCAAATTGATGGACTAATTTGTAAAGGAGATTAAAGTAGCTAGCTAAATGTAAGAAAGGTGATTAACACAGAAGTAAAAGAAAAGCGGGGCTTATAGGGAGATTTTTCCAAGGACTTTGTTATAAATAAACCATGATTGAAATTATACTAGTGGAAAGTTTTGCTAATGGTCGTTAATCTTCACTAGTTACGCCAAGAAATCATTCACTCTTTTGGATGAGCATGTGGCTAAGCCGTATGATAAGCTGAGACTGTGTGTTGCTATGAAATATGGTTGTGTTGTTCAATGTGTGTGATGACTAAAACCATGTAGGTGGAGGCACACGGCCATGTCTCCATATCATATAAAAGACTGTGGCCATATATACCAATTAACACTTAAATCAAATAGAGCACATGACTGTGCCATATGCCCATGTGAAGCACGCAGCCGTGTGGTAGCCCGTGTATGCCTAAAAATACCTTAAAATGTAAGTCATATATATTTATTCATAATTAAGCCACAAGTGTACCATTAACAAATCATTCTATTTTATCATATCACACCAAAAACATACTAAATCGTGTCATTTATCTAATTCTAACTAATATGCCATAAGTCACCATCACAAACAATAATCATACCTATGATTCACATTCATTTTCAAACCAATTGCTTGGATTTTGCAACTCTATTTGACAAGATCTTGCAGGGCTTGAATGAAATTGTTGATATATCCTTCTTGAAGATCCCTGTTAGATAGTATTTGCTTAAGCTTAGCATGGTTTCTCTTCATCATATTAGCTGTTTCATTGTCCATGTCCATCACAAACTTGATGGCTTCACTCAATGACTCCTTTGAAACCTCCCTGTTTTTACCTCTCTCCACTTCAACTCCAATCTTGAGTTCATTCACCATTAATCTGGTGTTCAAAATTTGATCCCCAATTTCAGGTATCAACACGATTTGGCAGTCACTAAGCAAAAACTCCCACATCGTTCCATACCCACAGTGGTTAACGAAACACCCGATGTTAGGGTGGTGCAATAGCTGCTCTTGTGGAACCCAACCTCCATACACCAACCCTCTTCCTCCAACCCTATCTTGAAACCCCTCCGGCAATGCTTCTTCAACAGTTGAACATCCTTGGGGTGGCTTTAAAGCTGCCAAAAATGGTAGCCCACATAGCTCAAACCCAAGCACCAACTCCTGGAACTCGTCCTTCTGTAACACACTCTGGCTTCCGAAAGAGCAAAACACAACAGAACCTGCCTCGAACTGGCTTAACCAACTAACCCATTTCTCATCAAGCTGTTGGGTCTTTGTTCCAGGCAAGCAAGGCCCTGACAACAAAACAGGCTTCCCATATCCTCGAGCAACATAGTCGCAAAATGGTCCCTCGGTTTCACGGCAAGTCCTGAAGGCAATGGCATCACTTCCACTCACAGCAGTCCTTATCCGTTCCCCAAACGACAGTCCACTCCCGAAATCCTCAGCCTCAAACAACAAAGCAGCAGCCTCTTCAGCTTTGAATTTCACAGTGGAAGAAGGGTAATCGGGAGGCAATTTCGTCACCTCTTCTACAGTCATTTCTTTGGTTAGCGTCCTGTTGTTTGATCCTAACGACATGATCATCGAGGAAACCACTACATAGCATATGGGGTGGATCCCAAGTTGGCGAGCCAAGTCTGGGATCCAAAACCAGAAATCATAAAAAACCAGATCAGGTTTTAAAGCCCCTAGGATGCCTTCAACTTGGTCCCTGGTTTGATCTACAGCAAAAGCAAGGTATTTTTGTTGGTTCAGAGGAACAACAGATGTAGTTTCAGCACCTGGAGGGAGGCCATCGACATGGGGTATAACTAGAGGAACGAATTGAATCAAGTTGGGATATTGGTTCATGTTTTCCAGCTTTGGTTGCACTCCTTTAGGCAAAATGAAGGAAATTTTATGGCCTTTATGAGCCAACTTATTTGAGAGATGAAGGAAGGGAATGAAATGACCATATGCAACCCACGGAAACATGGCGATGTGAAGCTTTGAGCAGCCTGATTTGCTCATCTTTTTTGCTTTGGTTTGGATGAACAAAGGTTATCTGACACGAAAATGTCTGACCTAAGAGTCCACACTGAGACTACCTACGCCATTCATTTTCTAACATGTGTATCAATACATACAAATTGTTGTCGGTCATAAAATAAATTTCATTTTATTGATCTCTTTCCAAGAGTAGCTTTCGTGTCAATCAATTCTTCTCCCTTTCAGGATATTTAAATGATAAATAATTTAAATTCAAAATTTTTTATTAATTAATACATCAAATATTAATCTTAAATTATTTAATAAAATACGAAAAATAAAATTTAATTTATTAATAATAAAAAAGTATAGTAACATTAAGAATCATCTATATCACATATACATATATAACAAGCTTATACTGAAATAAGTGTCCCTCTTTTATTTTTTTTCATTTAATATATATTTTTTATCTAATATTTTTTTATCAATGGGGGCAAATCAATATATTACAATTTTTATTTTTATTTTTCTTAATATAATTATATATTTATTTAGGAACGTAGATACAAATTATTTATGAACGTAAATTAATTTTTTATTTATATTAATATAAATTTATATTTATTTATGAACATAGATACAAATTATTTATGAACAAAAATTAGTTATTATAATAATTATTCTAATATTTAAAAATTATTTATTTATGAACAATTGTTATGGACGAAAATTTATAATAATTATTATATACAATTTGTAATTTACGTTCATAATAACTATTATAAATAAAAGTTATCATTTTTTTGTAAAAAAAAAAAGATCAGAAATATACAATTTTAAAAATTTTGAATATGAAAAACAATTTGTATCTACGTTCATAAAATAAAATAATTTAAAATTAAATTAATTTGTATCAAATTATCCTATAATTGCTATATTTTCTCAAACAAAACAAAAAAAATTAATTTAAAATATATTTTATTTCTTAAAACAAGAATTTTCCAAAAAAAATTCATGTGATGATCTAATATTAAAAAAAAACTAAATTGAAATACTAAGATAATCCAAAAATATAACTTTTTAAGTTAGATAAAATAAATAAATAAATTCGAGAAGTTAACAAATTTAAAATAATAATTAACTTGATAAATTTGAAATAAATTTAAATTAAAAGTGATAAATATAATATTGGTTTGATTCCCCCGAAGAAATATTATCCTTTAAATTCACCTGAGAAAAGGTTAGGGTACTGTGATATCATAGTTTGTTTTGGCTCTCACGTAGCCTCTTTCATACTATGACGATGCCATAGCACTTTCACTAAAGATACTTGTTTGATAGTTGTTATTATATGCAAACTCAGCTAATGATAGAAATTTATCATGTTGCCCTCAAATTCAATAATATATAACATTGCAACATATCGTCAAGTATCTAAATCACCCACTCAGATCGTCCGTCAGTCTGAGGATGATATGTTATACTGAAATTAAGTTTCGTACTCAGAGCTTCGTGTAATTTACCCCAAAATTTAGAGGTAAATTTGAGATATTAATCTAAAATGATAGGTAGTGGCATACTGCGCAATCTGACAATATTTGAAATATATAGTTTTGTAACACCCCCTAACCCTTAACCATCGCTGGAACGGGGTTATGGAGTATTACCAGACATTTCAGATCAAATACAAACATTACATAAATATTTTGCATACACATTATAATTAAATCATATTACCCCTTTTATGAGCCCTCGAGGCCCAAAATACACGTTAGAAACAAATCGGGACTAAATTTGACGTTCAGGAAATTTTTCGCTAAAATTTTTAATTTTTTTTTCCTAGAAACTGAGCACACACGCCCGTGTGGACCTGGGACACGCCCGTGTGGCCATAGGGCACACCCGTGTCTCAGACCGTGTCCTACCCCGTGTAACTCTCTAACTTAGATCACACGGCCAGCCACACGCCCGTGTGGACTCAATATGAGCCTTAAACATCAAGGTTACCATTACTTGCAATCTTACACATCAAGCAACTCAAAAATCATTTATTCAACCAATTTAAAACTCAGTTAAACACACTCTAAACATGCCAGAATAGATATTCTAAGTACCTAACCAATGTACCTTCAGAGGCACTTATCTAATTTATTCAAACACGTATGTGCAAATTTTTACTAAATAATCTTCTTAAAACCAATTATCATTATACCTATATGTTCACAACAACCAATATGTTTTTAGGCACCTCTTATGCATATTCAACTACTATTTTACTTCTCATCATTTAATCTAGAGGTGATCATGGGTTGGGCTACCCTACCCGGCCCGGCCCGACGGCCCGCCCGAAAAATAGGAGGGTTCGGGTAAAAATATAGGCCCGAAATATGAGTTTGGGCAAAAACGAGGCCCGTTTAGAAAATGGGCGGGCCTCTGAAAAAACTTTTTTGACTGGGGCCTACCCGAATTATATATTAAATATATATATTATTTTTAATCAAATATACTTTTTAAATTTACATATTTTTATTTGTTTTTTTGTTTTAATATTTGTTTTAAAATTTTTTATTTAATGAAAAAAGCTAAAAAAAATTTAATATGAGCCGGGCCGGGCTCGGGTTTATCAATTTTCTTTCGGGCCGGGCTTGGACAAATTTTTAGGCCCATATTTCGAGCCAGGCCGGGCTCGAGCCTAAAAAATGGGCCTAAAATTTTGTCTGGGCCCGGCCCGGCCCATGATCACCTCTAATTTAATCAAATTAATATTATAAAGCAATCATGCAAATACTACAATACCAACACAAGCAAAATATATGACTAATTTCAACAAAACACCTTTAGACTAACAGTTAGTCAAAATAACCTATACATGCCATTATAACCAGAATCAAGTTATCCATAATTACTGATAGAACCAATGGATAGTGTGATATAGCTCTGATAAGCTTCCAACCCGTTCAAGCTTCCGATAATCTGTAAGGTAAATAAAAATAAATACGTAAGCAATGAATGCTTAGTAAGCTCGTATAATCTTTAATCGTATTAATTCATTTCAAGTATAAAATTATACATATAAAAAATATTCCAATATTATTACCATAATACTCTTAAAACTACATTCATTAATTCACAATGTGAATAAATCCATAATATCACACACATATACTTATTACTCTAAGCTTAGTAAAATTTTATATAACCTTAACTTTTCTACACTTATTCCATATGCATGTCATTCAGCCATGGTCACAAGTTAGTGCATTTAGCCAAAACCTTTTTCGAATTGAACACATAATAAATCATTCCATAAGAATTTACATAATTTAAACATTACCATTCTTTCATGAACACTAACTTATTTTCATTTAAATACTTACTATTTCAATGCTTCAAATAAATAAACATATTACTATTCAATCAATAGCTTGGCACTTGCCTGAACATCAAGCAACAACAATAGTTAGCGTACTTGCACATCGTACATATAAATTCAATATTGATAAACTTATTTTCTCCACACATCACACTTGGGTTTATTACTCATCACCATATACATAATTTCCTGATATTAACATATCAAAGATAATCACATATTTACATGTCACTTTTCAATATATTAAGTAAATATCATTTCCAAAACACATTTCAATATATCAAGTAAATATTATTTCCAAGTATTTCAGGTATATACCGATAATAATCATAAGTGTAACACCCCTTACCCGTATTTGACGCCGGAACAGGGTACGAGGCATTACCAAAGAGTACAGAACACTTACAGATAATTTGAAATAATTATCTTTACACAAATAGTACACTTGAGGTGTACAGTTTTATAATTATGAATAAATACATTTATCAAACATATTCCATATTTTTATCGGATGTATCACAATCTCATATTTCCATGTATCAAGCACCACCATTTCCTCGTATTTCAGACAAATACGTGTAACAATTCATAGACACACAACTCACTAACTCTTCCTGCCAATCACAATTTAAATTGACAAATCACTTATTGAGTCCAATTTTAATGTTCACTAAAATCTATCATATAAATTTGGATGTACATATCCACCAATAGATTCCATGTACCGATATCATCATCTCAAATTTCCACATGCATTTCCTTTCCACATTATGAATTCAAATAACATATACAAGATATACCAATGTATTTCAAGTACGGTTTCATAATATTTCATTTCAAATTTCAGATTATTTCATATTAGAACTTTTCTCATTAACTCATTTGGAATATCAATTCATACGGATAATACACTCAAGGGTGTACAAATATATAATCACAAATGAACTCATTCATCAATCAAGTTCTATGTTCATGTCTCATCAACTCGTATTTCCTTATATCACATAATTCCGTGTAACACTTACCAAACTTTGTAAGATTAGTGAACGCCTTATAGAATTAATCTGCTCACACAAGTTGTCGATCATGACAAGCTACACGGTATTGCTCGCTCACAAGGCACATTTTACAACTCAGTATGGTTAATACCATACCTACGTTTCACACTTTGCCATGGACACCCATGGTCTTATCCGTCAATTCATCACTTTTCACTAGAATGCCATAGCCTAGCTATGGTCTTACATCTTAAACACGTATCACATCAATGACATATCCCAGATATGGTCTTACAGGGAAACCACTTATCACTTGTAGCCGAAGCTACCACTATTCACTGATTAGGTAGCCAGAGCTACCACTTTTCACTGATCAGGTAGCTGGAGCTACCACTATTCATCGATCGTGCAGCCGAGCTACCACTTTTCACCGATCGGTGCCGAGCTACCGCTTTTCAATAGCTGTCAGTGGCCGAGCTACCACTTTTCACTTTCATTTGTCCTTGATCAAATAAGTGTAGCCGAAGCTATCACTTATCACTTGTTGCCATGGTTCAACCATGGTATTTTCCGTCAATTCATCTTGTCACTGAACTGAAGTGCTCAAGTTGATCATTTATTCAATTTTCATGCTTTTACATTATTCACGATTTTATCATCAATACATATGAAATAACACATCATGAAGTTCATAAAATTAACAAATGATTACTAAAATTTAGCCATATAAACTCACAAGTTCAATTTTTCTAATTCAACATTTATCAATTATAATCGAGCATGTAATCAATTTATACACAAGTCATTCATATATTATTTTTTCTCCTCCTCCTCTCCATCCACATCCTTATACAACACACTTGTAAGTAACATTATCTATAGTTTTCACTATTTACTTATGTGAATATTCAAGCTGTCCATCTGTGTCATAGTCACTAAATTATTCTTATCTTGAGCTACAAAACTCCAAATTAAGATCCGTTAATTTTATTTGAAACTAGACTCATATATCTTATTACTACAATTTTTCTATAATTTTTGGTGTGGCCAATTAGTACAGTTTATTAGTTTAGTTCTCCCCTGTTACACTGTCCGATAGCTCTGACCTCTCTTCACTAAAAATCAATTATCTCATAGTATGATTTTCATATAGTGTTTACAATTATTTATAATGAAAATAGACTCATTAAGGAATACAAAAATATAAATTATAACTCATAATTATTTTTTTAAAATTTTTAGTGAATTTATAAAGTAAGAACAGGGGATCACGAAGTTATTCTAAACCAGTCTTACCAAAATTTAAATATCTCAATATGTAGACTTCCTTTGCTTGTTCTGTTTCTTTTATATGAAAATAGACTCAACAAGATTTAATTCTATATCTCACTCAACTTCTAATTCAATTTCTACCATTTTGGGTGATTTTTAAAAGTTAGACAACTGCTGCTGTCCAAAACTGCTTTAGTGTAACATGTTGATTTCTATTTTGTCCCAAATTCCACATTTCATACAATTCAATCCTTGCTCAATTAATCCCTAAATTGAGCTAATTTTCTCATTTAATACTTTCCTATGTCATTTTAAATTACTTCATAACTTTTGAAAATCAGAATTTTAACACTAGGCCTTAATTTCAACTCTTTCACAATTAGGTCCTAAAACTAATTTTCATCAATTTCACTTGATAAAATCATCATATAACAAAATTAAAGCTTCAATTCAATATTTATTCATCATATTATTCCAGCACTAATCCACATAAACTTTAAAAATTAGCCATAGAATCAAAAACTAATGAATTAATAAGTTGGACCCAATTGTAAAAGTCTATAAACATAGAAATTTCAAGAAGAAAGCAAGAATTAAACTTACATGAAGCTTGAGTATGAAAACCAGCTTGAACTCTCTCCCAGGGCTGTTTTTCAGCTGAAGAAAATGAAGAGAAATGAAGAGAATTCTAGATATTCCAATTTGGTCCCATACTTATTTAACTAATTTTGGCAATTTTCCAAATTTGCCCTTATTTCACCCATTTCCTGATTTTTCTCAGCTATTGCCGCCCAAAATATCTCCTTTGGGCTTATTTTCACTTTAGGTCCTTCCTCATTTGACAATTAAGCTATTTAATCCTTCTAGCAACTTTTACACACTTTTCAATTTAGTCATTTTTATTTAATTAACCACCCAAACGTCAAAATTTTCTAACGGAATTTTAATACTACCTTATTGACATTCCGTAAATATTCATAAAAATATTTATGACTCGGTTTATAACACTGAGATCTCGATACCTCTTTTTCTCGATTTCTTGACCAAATAAATCTTTATAAAACACAATTTACTATTTTAAAAATATTTTAAAAGCTACATTTGACTCGTAAATATTAAATAATATAGTCTACAAGTTCATTTGTCAGATTTGGTGATCTCGAACCATTATTTTTGACATCACTGAAATTTGGGCTATTACAATAAGTCTTTCAATATTAATTTATATTTATATATCAGAATAAAGTGAGCTGATTTCGTTAATCTGTCAACAATTACCCAGATCGAATCTTTCTTTTTCAAATTTAACGATAGTTCCGATACGAAATTCATTATAACTCGTTCCTATTTCCACTCAGGGGTCATAATAGGTTCAAGCAATCTTGTTGGTACTTGGTGTTCAAATTTAACTCACGACATACCCTAACATTTCAATACAAACTCAAATCTCCCGTTTCATTTTCGCCACCAAGAACTCTATTTCAAGTCATTATATATTTTGATGCCACTTGGATGTATCGAATAAGCGTTGTTATGAGCCTCCTGTAGAATTTCTCGCTTATCAGAGTCATTCGACACACATATCCGATTTTGGAAATACAGACCATCATCACTACCAACACGGAATTCAGTGGTCTAGCCATTCTGAATCTATTTCCGTTTAGCTAAAAAATTTGGATTCATCTTTTTTGCAGCTCTTGAATTCTTTGAAGGAATAGTGGTCTAGCCCTCGGCTCGGCTAGAATAAAATCGTCACGTTCCAAAATCAACTAAGCATTCATCGCCCTCAACGCGAACAAAGATTTCCGACTTAGGCATCAACTACAACATTAGCTTTACTTGGATGGTAGTCAACCACCAAATCATAATCCTTTAACAGTTCAAGCCATCTACGTTGTCTGAAGTTCAATTCTTTCTGAGTCATCAAATATTTCAAACTTTTATAATCGATATACATGTGACATTTCTCTCCGTACAAGTAGTGTCGACAAATCTTCAAAAGCAAATACAACCGCTGTCAACTGTAGATCGTGTCTGGGATAGTTTTTCTCATGTGGTTTCAACTACTTAGAAGCATAAGCAATAACCTTGCCTTCTTGCATCAAAATGCAACCTAATCCGCTGAGCGAAGCATCACTATAAACAATGAATTCTTTCTCGGATTCTAGTTGTGTTAAAACTGGAGCTTCGATCAACATGACTTTCAACTTATCAAAACTCTGCTAACACTTTTCAGACCATAAAAATATAATATATTTCTGCAATAGTTTTGTTAACGGTGAAGCAATTATTGAAAAATCCTTCATGAATTGTCTATAATACCTTGCAGTTGAAAGTTAAAATGTTCATTTTGGATATAATGTTTGAAAGTAAAAAATAATTAATCTAAATGGTTTAATATAATGATATATAAATTATAAATTATCTTTTAAATAATTAATATAACTTATTTAAAATATTTAATTTAAATATATAGAACTTATTTTAGATATTATTAATAATATAATAACAATTACTCTTAGTAATATAATAACAATAACTATTAAATGAATGCATATATGGAATTTAAAGAGTATAAAAATATATCTTACAATTTAAAGGAACTCATTAAACTACAACTTAAAGGGTATTTTTGTTTCCTCAAACCTAAACAAGAAAGAAAGCAGTAAAGTGATATTAGTTGGGTAAATGAAAATTTCAATAAGTACTTTTTCGTCCCAAACTCTATAAGCCACCACACCATTTTTCTAGCTTCTCATGATAGGTTCATAAGCACTTTTTAAAAGTGCTTTCATGTGTTTGGGATTGCTTTCGCTGCCCAAAAGCACTTTTACGTCCTAAATGTAAGAAATATTCACTGTCATATGGTAGTTCCTACTTATAGAATGTTTCTGTTGCTTTTCATTTGTCATATGGATACCTTAACAACTCCAGTTTCTACTTAACTACTGTTGACAATCAAAGATGATCTAATTCTCATACAGAGGTTCCTTCACAAGTAAAGGCTTTGACAAATGCGAGGAACAGATTAGGGGCAAATGCAATGGATCCTGTTTTGATGCAAAGTGGCAACCCTTATTTTCAAGGGAATTACTTGGGTCAACCTTTTCAGCCAACAATAACAGATGGAGGTGCCTCAGCTTGGACTCAGGCTCCTGGTGTTCCTTATATGCATGGTAGTTTCCCCATCTAAATATGTACTTTTTATTTAAAGCAGCATTCATGTAAATGAGCTTGTGTAGGAATATGTTTTCACCTCGAAACCGATTGCCTTGGACTTGTGGTTTTGTACAGGTAGCAATATTGGTGGACCTATGGAGACTAGGCACAGAAGTTCCTCAAATTTCTCACATTCTCCCCTTGACTTTCGGAACCCAAACTTTCATCATCACGTGCCTCCTATCGAAGGAGCAAGAGGCCATGGCATTAATGTCCATCCGCAAGTGGCACCAGTTCCTTATTGCTTTCCAGCAAGTTATGCTTCACAGAGCACCATGAATCCCTCACAGGATGGTTTGGATGTGGGGCGTAGGCATTTTGGACCAGTTCCACCTACTGGCTTTAGGATATATCATTCTCGCCGGGAAAGTGGGGCTTTACCTGAGACATCTCTGAGACACCGCAATCTTCCTCACCTGAGAGTTCTCCCACCTGATGTAAGTACTGATTTGTTTTCTTTTCTGAGATAGGAGAAAGGAATTCATATGTATCCGGCTTTTTTTGGCTATTTTTACAGTTTATAAGTATGCTGATATGTTTTAATTGACTTTGGCAGGGAGTTGCCGTACTTGAGTTCCCAGAATTTTATGAAGAAGTTGGCAATCTTATTGATCATCACAGAGATATGCGCTTGGATATAGAGGATATGTCTTACGAGGTACGATGAAGTCCATCCAATTTTCTTCTGCATTAAATTTTGTCTTAATTTTTACCGACCATTTCCTCGAACTTCAAAATGACCACAGGAGTTGCTCGCTCTGGGAGAGCGGATTGGCAATGTGAACACCGGTTTATCGGAAGAAATCATTAGACGTAAATTGAAAACAAGATCGTATTCGGCATTCGCTACAAATATTAATCTGGAAGAGGCGGCACCCGTTGAACAGGAACCTGATTTTTGTACAATTTGCCAGGTAATTAAGAAATCTTACAGCTTAGCTCACATTATATCCTTTGTTCAAGTTTGAAGCAAAACTGTTGGTTCATGGCGTTAACATTCACTCCTAACATATGTTATTTTCTATTTCTCTTGTGATTTTGCAGGAGGATTATAAGAACCAAGAGAAAATCGGAACCCTTGATTGTGGACACGAGTACCATGCAAGTTGCTTAAGAAAGTGGCTGCTCGTGAAGAACGTATGCCCCATATGCAAATCAGAGGCATTAGCCACATAATCCAAGGATGTATAAAGCATGGGGTTGACTTAAATCCAACAAAAGTAATAAACTACATAAAACGGTTGATGGTCTGTTTTAAATATAAATCGATATTTGTCGAGTATTTTGTACATGAACTTGCAGATATTTAACAGACAATCATTTAATTGTTGGCTCTGTAATTATCAACAATTGTACAGACTCCCATTATGAAGTCTCATGCTATTATATTCAACTTTCAACTATATTGCCTTCTCCATTATTTTTCTTTTTCATGTCGAATTTGTCGTATATATTGAATATGTGCTTGAGTATTTGCAGGACCAGAGTGCTGTGTTTCTTGATCTGTGTGTTAGTTTGGAAATTAAATTTGCTCTTAGAAAGAAGCGGCAATCTTAGCATGTTTAGAATAACGGTGATGTCAGTTTTCATGGCAGAACATTACATGCAAGAACACCTCAAAACCATTTACCAAACATCATCGGGTTTATTCATTTTGTTTTGCAACTTGGACTTTCTACTTGACAAATCTTGCAGAGCTTGAATGAAATTGTTGATATATCCTTCTTGAAGATCCCTGTTAGATAGCATTTGCTTCAGTTTAGCATGGTTTCTCTTCATCATATTAGCTGTTTCATTGTCCTTGTCCATCACAAACTTGATGGCTTCACTCAATGACTCCTTTGGAACCTCCCTGTTTTTACCTCTCTCCACTTCCACCCCAATCTTGAGTTCATTCGCCATCAACCTGGTGTTTAAAATTTGATCCCCAATTTCAGGTATCAACACCACTTGGCAGTCACTAAGCAAAAACTCCCACATCGTTCCATACCCACAGTGGTTAACGAAACACCCGATGTTAGGGTGGTGCAATAGCTGCTCTTGTGGAACCCAACCTCCATACACCAACCCTCTTCCTCCAACCCTATCTTGAAACCCCTCCGGCAGTGCTTCTTCAACAGTTGAGCATCCTTGGGGTGGCTTTAAAGCTGCCAAAAATGGTAGCCCACATAGCTCAAACCCAAGCACCAACTCCTGGAACTCGTCCTTCTGTAACACACTCTGGCTTCCTAAAGAGCAGAACACAACAGAACCTGCCTCGAACTGGCTTAACCAACTAACCCATTTCTCATCAAGCTTTTGGGTCTTTGTTTCAGGCAAGCAAGGCCCTGACAACAAAACAGGCTTCCCATATCCTCGAGCAACATAGTCGCAAAATGGTCCCTCGGTTTCACGGCAAGTCCTGAAGGCAATGGCATCACTTCCACTCACAGCAGTCCTTATCCGTTCCCCAAACGACAGTCCACTCCCGAAATCCTCAGCCTCAAACAACAAAGCAGCAGCCTCTTCAGCTTTGAATTTCACAGTGGAAGAAGGGTAATCGGGAGGCAATTTCGTCACCTCTTCTACAGTCATTTCTTTGGTTAGCGTCCTGTTGTTTGATCCTAACGACATGATCATCGAGGAAACCACTACATAGCATATGGGGTGGATCCCAAGTTGGCGAGCCAAGTCTGGGATCCAAAACCAGAAATCATAAAAAACCAGATCAGGTTTTAAAGCCCCTAGGATGCCTTCAACTTGGTCCCTGGTTTGATCTACAGCAAAAGCAAGGTATTTTTGTTGGTTCAGAGGAACAACAGATGTAGTTTCAGCACCTGGAGGGAGGCCATCGACATGGGGTATAACTAGAGGGACGAATTGAATCAAGTTGGGGTATTGGTTCCTGTTTTCCAGCTTTGGTTGCACTCCTTTTGGCAAAATGAAGGAAATTTTATGGCCTTTATGAGCCAACTTATTTGAGAGATGAAGGAAGGGGATGAAATGACCATATGCAACCCAGGGAAACATGGCGATGTGAAGCTTTGAGTAGCCTGATTTTCCCATCTTTTTTTCTTTTGCTTGCACAATGTGATCCGAGAGACAAGATTACAGGGATTCTTAGACTACATATGGAATGTGGATTAGTGCATGCTCCCAACGTGGCAAGTCACAGAAAACAATCCAATGGCTTTTACATGATGGTGAACTGCGCTGCATGCTGACCACGTGGTTAAAAGAAAAAGGACAAAAAGGAGAAAATTTACTCTGTAAAAACAAACTTGGAGTTCTTTATTTTGTTTCCACCATGATAGTTCAAGTCAAGCTTGAAGACGGGGATGGCTAGAGTAATTATATGATCATTTTCTCTTCTTTTCCATTGAATTTTATATCATGTCTTGCTTTATTATATGTTTTACTTTGGAATAATGAGCTATTTGGTCTTTTAATATGTAACTTAAATTTTTAAATTATCGAATTTAGTATTTGAATTTAATATCATTTATCCTGTGACAGCTCTAGTTAATGGTGTTAAAATTTAACTTGTAGACATGTGAGTCCATTATAAGTAGTGATTTTGGCCCCCAACATAATAGTTCTTTTTTAACTTCTTTAAAATTTATAAAATTAAAAATAAATATAATGATAAAATTATACTTTTATCTTCTCCAAATTAATTATTCAATTTTGATCCTTTAAAATAATAATTTAACTTTTTTTTGCCTTTGTTTCACGTGGCACAATTTGCCATCACATTTGTATAGTCTACCAATTCTAAAGGACTAAAAAATAATTTGCTGAATACCTTTTATTAACCAAAATAAAAATAATAAATTTTTTTTTTTGAATAATAATCTGACTGGATTTCTTATTAATAAAATTATAAGACAAACTAAAGTTTGGGCCTTAGTCCAAAATATAAACTAAAAAAGTAAAGGAAATAAAAGCAGAAATAAAGTCTAACAAAACTAGCAACCTAACTCTATTGTTATCCGGAATAAACCAGACTAAAACAGTATGCAAATCAAAATTCAAATTCCAGTCAAATCAAATAGCTGGATACCACTTTTCTTATACCCTTTCACATCCACCGACCCAGCATTTATGATAGCATGTTTCCAAAAACTTCAGATTACTTTTTTGCTACCCTCTTCAATCTCACTCTGTTTTTTCCTCTTCACCTTTTCATTTCTCCCCTCCTTCATTCTAGATGCTTTGCCGAGAAATCTCCAGCGCTCGACGGACGAAATCCGGAAGTCCTCCCAACAGGTAAAAGCTTTCTCCTTTCTTTAGGGCCTCTTTCGCAATAGTATGAGCATAACTATTTTCTGTTCTGGGAATGAATATAAACTCAATCTCCTGGAATCCAACAGTATGGTTTTGAATATCTCCTGGAATCCAATAGTATGTAACTTAAATTTTTAAATTATCGAATTTAGTATTTGAATTTAATATCATTTATCATGTGACAACTCACATGACGATTTGAATCCATTTCCTTCCTTCATCAACTTCTTCAATGACCACATCAATATGACGATTTGAAAAGCTTTGTAGTGCTATGTTCACATCCCCTCGCCATGCTAAGCTTAGTCCACCTCTCGAGCCAATTGAATCAACATCAATACCATACTGGTAACCACAACTCTTTCTAACTTTTTCCATCTTGAACTTGTTTATTTTTGTCTCCATAAGAAAGACCACTTGGGGAGAATATAACTTCAGCGAATGCCGAAGTCTTCGAACTGCCCGAGGATTCCCCAAGCCTCGGACATTCCAACTTAGAATTTTCATTGCGACCGGTCGGCTTGCCTCCTGGCAGCCGCCGATATTTGATGGTTTCCTTCAAACATTCTCCTGTTTCTACCTTTCATATTATTGCTATCTTCAAGGTCCCCTCTAGCTCTTTTCTTTCCTTCCTCCCCTATAACTATCTCAACCTCCAAATCTTGATCCATCGCCATTTGATTTTGCCTCCTTATCATATTTTCTCCCTCTGTTCTTGGAAAAACATTTTTACCTTCTAGGTTAAAACCTAAGACAGGATCAAAATTCCCAAAACTTCTGTCCCCACCCCATCTTCCATACCCTCCAGGATTAGCTTTTGCATTGACTACACCCACCGCTCCTCCTTCCTCTCTTAGCCAAACACTATTCATTGCTTGGGCTCTTTTTGATTGCGCATGCAAAGACAAATCCCAACCCATCTCAGTAATTTCTATCCCTAGTTCTATTTTGGCTGCACAAAAAGAGTCATTGTGACCTAGACGGCCATAAAAGAAGCAAAAGAGAGTCAGTCTTTCATATCTGAAACTGACATAGGAACACTTACTATGGAACATGACTTGCTTTCTCTTTCTAAGAGGACGTCGAATATCCAATTGGACTCTTACTCGTAGAAAATTCCTGTTCTCCTTGCCCAAACTAGAGCAGTCATACTCCAGAAACTTACCTATGAAATTTCCCAATTGCATTGCCAAATTTTCAGAAAAAAAATCGATGGGAACGTCATGGACTTGTACCCAAAAAGGTGTAAAAATTAAAGGAATTTTTAATGGATCCGCTCCCCATTGTAATTTATGCAGTAGCAGCAGATGATTATTATGTCCAAGGTGACCCCTTTAGAACTCTCTCCATATCCATAACATGAAAAAATTGGAACAAAAACCATTTTTCCCCCAAATCACGAACTTGCACACCTCTAACTGAATGCCATAAATTAGCCATGGTACTTTTCATTGCTGGAAAGTGAATAATACTTGCTGTAAGAAAACATCCTACCAGGTTAAAACCTTCTTCCTCTCTTACCGAATTTGGATTTGGTTGTATTTGCAAGATTGCTTCTTCTTCTTCCTCGAGAGTTAGATCTGCAAAATCGGCTTCCATAGATATCTGAAGAACGGAACGTTGACAAAGAAGACTGTTTTGAAAACTTTTAAGAGGAATTTCAAAATTGTTGGCTGAGAAAATCGAACTTGAAAAAAAAAAACCTAAAACTTGCCAGAGAGCAGACAGAGACGTGCTAGGGTAGCAGACTTAAAAAAAAAAATACAAAGTTAAAATTCTCGCCTCCGGAACATTCTTTGTTTAGAATCCTAAGGAAAATCTGTTTGCAATAAAAATAATAATTAAACCATTAAAAAAAAACCCCAAAATACTGAACGTTTGAGTCCAAAAATTTTCTAGAAAAAATTCCGTTATTCTTTTTTTTTTTTTATATTACGTTCTATCTTCCTCATCTAAACTTTTGACTTGGAATTTGCGCGCGCGCGTATATATATATATACACAAAATTTATTTAATAATAGATTAAAATCAAATATTATATTTTCCTTCACAAATAAATACTCAATATTAGGGGTGTTCAATCGGTTAAGTGACCCGAACTAGCATTTACTGAATTAACCGTTAATCAAACTGAAAATTTTTAAAAAGGAATTAACCGAACCGAAATTTATATGGTTTTTGTTTTTTTTTTTGGTTAAAACAAGTATAAAACATATAAAAAATTAACCGAATTTAATATATGTAAAATGTATATAAAAATGTAAATTTTCGGTTAATTCAGTTAATTAACTGATTTCGAATCGAATTAACCGTTAACCGAACTTCCAAAAAATTATTAACTGACTCCTGACTAAATTAATTCGGTTAACCGACCGGTTAACTGAATTAATTCAGTTTAGTTGGTTAAATCGATTTTACCCAAAATTTGCACACCCCTACTCAACACGAGTATAAGAATATTTCTAAGACTTTTACTTTTCTTTTTAAATTCTTTTCTCCAAGTCAAACTATTCACACTAGTATTTATTTTATGATTTTCATATTTTAATCTACTTTTACATTATTTACAAATTTAGTTTATAAGTTTTAAAATTTAACAACTTAAAACAGTGCAATCCACTGTGCAATAGTCACATTTTTATTTATATCTCATTCATAATAGATAATCAAGTTCCATTGAAAATTTTTGAAACTAGACATCTCGTCCTTAATATAAAAATTATGACAAAATTTTTAAATCAAACCAATTAATATAATTTTTTTTTCAAATCTTCCACTTTTCCGCTACTAGGCAGCTCTGACCCTTTTTTCTGAAAATTATTTATTTTTCAGTACGAAATTTGTATAATGTTTTGGTTTGTTCCTATTGAAATTAGGCTCATTAATATTTTTATACATATAAATTTCATATTCTAATTATTTTTGTAAAATTTTTAATGATTTTTCAAATTCAGAATAGGAGAACCTGAAATCAATCTGATCTTGTCTCACTTAAATTTACTTATCTCATAATCTACAATTCCATTGCTTACACCATTTCTTCTTTACAAAAATAAACTCAATAGTCTTAAGTTTCATGTTTGGTTTAATCTCTAGCTAAATTTCTATAATTTTTGGTGAATTTTCAAAGTTGGAACAGGTTGTTATCCAGAAAATAGTTTAGTAAAACCTTTAACATTTACTCTCTTTTATGACTTCCGTTACATACCTCTACTTATAAATTCTTTTCGTAAGAAAGATGTAGAAACATACAATTACATGTACTTATCAATTTCATGTAATTATCATGAATAAACTTAGCATTCTTTACAATCTAATCCTTATGTAACAAATAAAATTCAAGGGTACTTAGATTTTTCTTACTAAATCTCACTTCTTTTGTTTCCTTTCACTTTCTTTCACATCTTTATCACTTTCTCTCTCTTTTCCCTTCATGAACATGTTAAAAACATAATACTTTATATGAGAAAACTCTACTTTAACGTCACTTTCCTGCTTTTCCAACAAGATTAAGCTAAATTTTTTTTTTATGAAATCTTAAGGCTCTTATCTTGGTTTCTTGATTTTAGATCATAACTTAATTTTCTCTATCCTCCAACTTCTGTTTTCTTGAGTCCAAGATGATATTTATATTCACTATAGTCTTCTTATTACTTTTTCTTCTTGGTGGCTATGGAAATTTATTTAATTTTTGGGTGAAAATGGTGAATTTTGATGGAAAGAACTAAATTCGATAACTTTCAAAACTTCTTCTCTCATTCATGGTGGTGGTGTGAATGATGGAGAAGATGATGATAATGTATTTTCATCTTTTCCTTTTTATTTAACCATTAATTAATAACAAAATATCTTATAATAAAATAATATTTCAACCAATAAAATCTCAACAACAAATATTCACTAAATATTATCACGATAATACATCATAATTATCTTAATTGAGAAATAACCATTTTGACTCTCTAATTCTCTACAATTCCACTATTGACCAATTTTCACTTTTGGCAAAATTATAACTTAGTCTCTTTCATTTCTCCACTTATTCCATTTAGTCCTCATATACCAATTTATTCCACATTTTGGACTTTCCACCTCTAAGGTATTTGTACTTTTGTTCCCTCAACTTTTCTATATTTATTTTTTGACCCCATAAATTTTGAATATTTATATTAGATCCACAATACTTTTCACATTTTTGTGATTTAGCCCCTACTTTAAATTAATACATCATAATATAATTCTTTGATTCAACTAACTTTAGGATCCATCGGCTTTTACTACTGATAAATTCTATTTCTATTTCTTTCGAAAATTCTAATACATATATTTTCCAAATTCATACTATTTACGATTAAGGGAGTTTTAAAATGTTACATTAACTATTAATTTTTAATGTCAAAATTTTCCATAACTACAATTAACCAATTCCATTAATTAAAATTTAGTTCCTCAATTTAACAAAAGCACACATACTCTAGGTAAATAAAATTCAAAGAGTACTTACAACTCTATCACTTGAATATCACACTTTCTTTTACTCTATTGCTTTCTCCTTTCATTTTCCACTTGTTCCAACATTAAGTTCCTCCTTTTTTGTCTTCACACACATATATGAATAAAGTCCATAATTAATTCTGACCTTGTTTCCTTAATTTTAACAACATAAAGTAATTGAATGAAAATGTAATTATTAGGGTAGTAATTACACTCTTTTGTACCTTAGACGTGTTTAACTGGCAGAGTGTAATTATATTATAATTCCCTATGTCATATTTGGTAGTACAAATTGTAATTACACAGTTACATAATTTATATATTTTTTAAAAATATTAGTATCATAAAATTAATTTCTAATCAAATAATAAAAATTAAAATCAAACCATCATATGAATTATGCTAATCTAAAAAAGTAGTTAATAATACGATTTGATCGTTGTTTTATGCAATGTCAAAGTCTTAAAATTTATAATGAGAATGATCGAGCCTAAAAACTAACTATGACAACGATTGAGGCAAGTGTACCTATCAAACAGTAGTATAGCTTAGTGGCAAGACCGGATTGTCGAACCCAAAGGAACCGAAAGTACTAATACTAACCTTCTTTTTATTATTTAGCCTTAAAATTGAAGTGAATCGGTTTAATCTAGAGAATTAACTAACTACTAAGCTAAAGACAATGAGACAAAAAGAATGAAATTGGGGAAATACTTGTGGGAAAAACCAATTGATTAAAACAATACCCAAGGAAGAATCCACCTAGACTTCACTTGTTATCTAACTCTGAACCAGATGATTTATTCATTTGACTTGATCCGTAAGATTCCCTAAGTTATATTAATACCTCCGTCGAGGCTACTAACGTCTAATCCTAGATTGATTAATTGAAATCTCTTTCTAATTAAAACCCCTAAGATTGCATTAACTCGATCTATGGACTCCCATATTAGGTTTCATCCTAATCCGGCAAAATCTCGTCACCCTATGTCTAGGCGTGCGATCAACTCCGCTTAATTATGCTAGATCTACTCTTAGGCAGGGACTTTTGCTCCTCTACCTAAACACATCAAACTTGAATTAATATCCGCGAAAATATCAACACAAGAATTAAGAACACATAATTAAGAACAAGTCAAATATTTATCATATAGTTCAGCAAATAATAACAAGATTCATCTAAGTTTCATCCCCCTCAGGTATTTGAGGGTTTAGTTCATAATGATAACAAAATACATCTCAAAATAAAAGGTAACACAAAACATAAGAAAGACTCTAAAACCCCATGAAGGAATTGAAGAGAGATCCTCCGTCTTGAGTATGACTCCGGCTTCTTGAGATGAATCAACTGGCTTTCTTCGAGTAATTTCCACAATTCTGACCTTTCTGGCTCGGCTCCATGGCCTAGGTGGACGCCCTTTGAAAGTTGGCCTCTAGGGTGTTTATATAGGCTTTTGGAATGTGTTTCTTTACCTCTAAGTATCCAAATCCGAGTGAAATTCCTCTTCTCCACGGCAGGGGCACGCCCTTGGCACACGCTCGTGTGAATCGTGGCCAGGCCGTGTTTGGGTTTGGTTAGGGAGGCACGGCCGTGTGAATCGTGGCCAGGCTGTGTTCAGGTCTGATTAGAGAGGCACGAATGTGTTGCTTGGGCCCAGGCCGTGTCGATTTCGTGATTTGGCCTATTTGGTCCGTTTTAAGCCTATTTCTCGTTCTTTTCATCCTCCGGTGCTTTCCTGAGTATAAAACATGAAAACAAAGGATTAAGAGCACCAAATTACACAATTCAAGGCTTAAATCACCCAAAAGCATGCTAAATGTGGGTCTAAAATATGTTACTATTTTGGTTTATCAAATACCCCCACACTTAAGCTTTTGCTTATCCTCAAGCAAAATTCTCAACTCATGATTAAAACGAACTTCCTTAATTCATAATATTCATCAATAATGTTTCATCATAATTCAAAGATAATTCATACATGGATAATTCAACTCAAGGAGTCCTAAAGATTCAAACAATCTAAGTCATACATTTGTATCACAAAAATATAGGTGTTTCCCCTCATCTGAATGATTACCTTTGATTCAAAATCGACAAGGATTGACATCCTTACTACAGATTCACTCAAATCACTCGAGGTGTTTAAGGTTCAAAGATTAAGCACTCATAAGTCAAACATGAAAAGTTAATCCCATAGGCTTGCATGAGAATCAAATCTCCACCACTATAATATGAAATGATGCACAAATCAGAAGGTCTTTAACAGAGTTGTAACGGGGCTTGGGTTAAGGTGTGGATATAGGCTGAATTAAAATGTTAGAATCGAGATTGACCTGACAAATTACCTGACCAGAAACAATAAACTGAATATAAGTCTTTACATCAATTGAAAACTCATAACACTAATAATAACACGAGCTTCTTCTAAAGATGTGAATTTAACTGTTTTAAGCTCATAGAACATAGAACTAATAATGAATATACTTCGTTTTTTTTAAGAACAAGTCAAATAAGTAATAATAATATAGAATTTAACAACTGATAAAGAAAATAGTTAAGTAACCGGTTGAATCAAATCTCGATATAAGGGTAGTTAAAAGGAATGGTGATAACAAAAATGAATGGTTTTGGGTTATTATTAGCGGTTGAGTAAATAAAAAGGGTTGTTAGGATTAAACGGGGTTCACTAGGGGTTAATTGTGTAGGTAGGCTTTTAGTGGAGTAAGTGGGTTAAATCCTAGGTGCCTTCATCATCTCTGTATATCAAATCAAAAGTGTGGTCTCGACAAGTATAATCGATGCAAGTTCTAGAATAACAAATCAATGTTGACACACTCATAATCAATAAAATGAGCAAGAAAAAGAATATATGCTCTATAAGGCTCAAAATCTCACACAAAATTATGGGTATTCGATGTCAACCTCGTAAATTTCAAATTTCAAGGTAATATTCAAATTCAGGTAGACAACCAAATTTTTTTTTAATTCTGAAAAATAGACTTATCATGCTTGACTCTCTAGTATCTTAGAATTTAATTATCAATGCACAATTATCAATGACTTAATCCAAGACACATCAACAAAAAATCATAAATCAAAGGAATTTCATTATAATTATAATATGAGGAACTTACTTAAGAAATAAGACATAATTCAGGATTTGAGAATAATGCAAAAAGTTTGGCACCTAATTTCAGGAATTTGAGAATAATGAAAAAAGTTAGGCACCTTTTTAGGTTGTTCACCCCCCCACACTTAAGATGTACATTGCCCTTAATGTACAAAGATATATATATAAACAATTAAGTAGAAATCAAAAGATATGGAGGGAAGTGAAACTCCTTGAATTATGGATGAAATCCTTGCGTTGGAGGTGAAAGATAAGTTAGAGAAGGCATCTCTGGTGGTTGTATGGTGGCCATCCACAGTCTCTGCGCTAGATGAAGAAATTGGGTAGCTCGTGCAGAATTAGCCAGGAATTAATAATAATAATTCAAACTATACTAATTATATATTTAAAGAAAAGCAAGCTAAAGTGAGGGAAAATAAAAAGTGAAATAAAATTAAAAGAAAAGATTAATGGACCGAAGAGTCCTTATTGTTGGATGGTTTGCGAGGTGGGTGTGACTTCTAAGGCCACGGTGATGTTGGTAGAGTTCGTGGTGGGGTGATTTCCAAGCAGCCTGAAGAACCTAAAACCAAGAAACTAAAATAGAATAAGCTAAATTAAGCATAAGAGTGTAAAAGAGAAGGAAATTAAAAGAGATGAGAAAAGAAAACTAAAAGCTAAATGGTCTCAAAGACCCTTGGCTTTTCGACTAGACGAAGCGGCCGGCATGAACTTATATAGATCGGTCTCCCACAGGGAGACTATACTGGGATCCTTCCGCTTCTTTGACATGGATGTGGTGGAGCTCAAGGGTTTTAGTAATAACCAAAGGGGGAAGAGTATGAAAGGGGAGAATTCTGAATAATGGAATGGAAGAAAGTGGTATGGATGGGGGGAGGTGGGTGGTTTAAATATAAATTTGGGGTTTGGTGCCTTCCCACGCCCGTGTGCCATGGGCGTGCTGGGTCACACGGTCGTATCGCATGGCCGTGTTATGTTTCGTTCATTTCTCCTACACCCGTTTCGTGGTCACCACGCCCATGTCGGGTCAAACAGTGTCGACCACGGCCGAATCGCATGGCCGTGGTGTTCAGTTGGAGCCCATTTTTCTTCCCTCAGTGTCGGCCACAGCCATGTTGCACGACCGTGGCGGGGTAGTTGGTTCCGTGATTTGAAGATACGATCCGTCCTGGCTCGTACCATCTCTGCCATGTCAGTACGGAGATTCGGTGTATCCACACGGCCACGGCCACGGCCGTGTGTAAGGCCGTGTGGTATGGAAATTGGCCTTGGTTAGTTTATAGTTAGTTGCTGCAAAGGAGAATTAAGAGTGAAAATAAAATGAAATAAAATATAAAGAGTAATGGAGTTAGTGCTCGGGTTACCTCCCGAGAAGCGCTCGTTTAAAGTCTTAAGCTAGACTTACCTCTCGTTTGCATCATCAGGGTGGTTTGAGGAGTTGAAAGTCCTTCCTCATGCTATCAGTTCCATTATCATGACAGAGTTCAAGTCGAGATGCGTTTATATTGAAAGTGCCAAAAATAGGATTACTTACCTCTCTTGTTCTTAAAGTATGGAAAAACACTGATTACCCTAAAAGGGATTTCTTTGTTTGTATTAGGGTCAAGAGGAGATATTCGAGGGTCTGCTTTATCTAACAATACCTGGTCTCCTATTTTAAAGTGATTTGTCGTTCCTACGAGCTCATCTGGTGGTTCACTTGGTTTCTCTTCCTGTATCCCTAGTGTTTCCTTGAAATCTGTCTTCCACTCGTCTAATTCATCAACTTGATCCCTTCGATCCTCATGAGTTGTTTCTTTGTTGGCATTGGGTCTAGGATCGGGTTTAGTTGTGTTCTTTTGTGGTGCTTCCTGCAAAGAAAGGTTAACCGAACGATTATCAATAGAATTTACTTTCTCACCTTGTTTGCTCGATGTTCTAACAAAATCGAGAGCCTGAAGAGTGACTGTCTCGTCACCTACACCGAGTACGAGTTCACCTGTGTCGACATCAATTTTAGTCCTGGCAGTTGCTAAAAAGGGCCTTCCTAGAATTAATGAAATACTATTGTCCTCATCCATATCTAAAACAACAAAGTCTACTGGGAATACGAATTTATCAATCTTTACTAGCACATCTTCGATTATTCCCCTAGGAATTCTAACAGTTTTATCAGCTAATTGAATGCTCATCCTAGTTTGTTTGGGTTTCCCTAGACCAAGTTGTTTAAACATTTTATAAGGCATGACATTTATGCTTGCCCCTAAATTAGCTAACGCATTATCAATAGATAAACTACCAATTAAGCATGGAATTGTAAAACTCCCTGGATCTTTTAATTTTTGTGGCAGTTTATTTTGGAGAATTGCTGAGCACTTTGCGTTAAGTTCCACATGCGATTCCTCGTCTAGCTTTCGCTTGTTTGTCAAAAGATTTTTTAAGAATTTCCTTGAATCTGGCATCTGCAAAGAGCTTCAAGTAATGGTAAGTTAATATGTAATTTCTTTAAAAGTTTAAGAAACTTACCGAATTGTTCCTCTATGTCGTCTTTCTTCATTGCCTCGGGGTATGGTATACGAGGTTGGTATTATTTAATTACCGGTTTTGGCTTTTTACTTTCTTCCTCAATCTTACCCTATTCTACCACATTCTTTTGTCTTAAATGAGGCTCATCTAACCCTACATTATCATTAGTTGATATGGCTTGAATCTGCTCCTTTGGGTTAGTTTCAGTGTTGCTTGGCAATCTACCTTGTGGTCGTTCTGTCAAGATCTTGGTGATTGCCCAATTTGATCTTTGAGCTCTTGTGTCGATGCTTCTTATTTTGCAAGTTTTGTTTCTATACTTTGGCAACGCGTTTCTGTTGTTGCTATATATTTTGTCAGCATCTCCTCAAGGTTTGGTTTCTTTTCCTGTGGGTACTGCTGCTGTTGGAAATTTGTAGGGTTTTGTTGTTTTTGATTTCCTTGACCACCCCATGAGAAATTGGGGTGGTTCTTCCAACCTGGATTGTAAGTATTGCTATAAGGGTTATTTTGATATCTAAAATTGTTACTTACATAGTTCATTTGTTCACCTTATATGCCATGTCCGTAGGGTGGGTACTTAGGATTCGCCACACCTCCACTTGTTTCGCGTTGCATAACGGGTTGTACCTGCAAGGAATTACACAAACCATCAAATTTTTTAGTTAACACGTCTACCTGATTCGATAGCATGGTTACTGCGTCGAGGTTGAAAACACTGGCAACTTTCGTGGGTTTTGTCCTCGTAACTTGCCACTGATAGTTATTCAGTGACATCTCCTCAATAAATTCGTAGGCTGCTTCAGGTGTTTTATTATTCAAAGTTCCACCGGCTGCTGAATCGATCAACTGCCTAGTTGAGGGGTTCACACCGTTGTAAAAAGTTTGGACCTGTAGCCACAAGGGTAATCCATGGTGTGGGCACCTTCTTAAAAGATCCTTGTATCTCTCCCATGCATCGTAAAGTGTTTCTAAATCCATCTGCACAAAAGAAGAGATATCATTCCTTAATTTGGCCGTTTTGGCCGGTGAAAAATATTTTAATAAAAATTTTCGGTCATTTGATCCCATGTAGTAATTGATCCTCGGGGAAGAGAATGCAACCACTGTTTGGCTTTATTTCTCAAAGAAAAGGGAAATAACTGAAGGCGGATGGCATCATCAATAACGCCATTAATTTTAAAAGTGTCGCAGAATTCCAGAAAATTTGCTAAATGTGTGTTAGGATCCTCATCCTGCAAACCATCAAACTGAACGAACTGTTGTATCATCTGTATAGTGTTAGGTTTCAATTCGAAATTATTTGCAAAGATAGTAGGTCTAACAATACTAGATTCAGCACCAACTAAACTAGGCTTAGCATAATCATACATAGTTCGAGGAGCATGATTTTCGGCCATCTCTTGAGGTGGTAGATTGTTCTGGTCCATCTCTTCAGTGGTATTGATGATGTTTTCTTGCAATTCTTCTGTGTATTGTAGACTTCGCCTAATTTCTCTCCAGCCACTGAGTCTGCTTTTGATCTCACTATCGTAAATTAAAGGTTCTGTCGGGTTCCTTCTAGTCATAAACTAGAGGTACCTACAAGGAGAAAAAACTAAAATTTAGAAAGATAAAAATAGAAAACAAAATAAGAGTAAAATTGCAGAAAATAAAAATGGCTAAAGTAATAAAAATTGAGTGTTCTTAATATTTCAGTTCCCCGGCAACGACGCCAAAAACTTGATCGTTGTTTTATGCGATGTCAAAGTCTTAAAATTTATAATGAGAATGATCGAGCCTAAAAACTAACTATGACAACGATTGAGGCAAGTGTACCTATCGAACAGTAGTATAGCTTAGTGGCAAGACCGGATTGTTGAACCCAAATGAACCGAAAGTACTAATACTAACCTTCTTTTTATTATTTAGCCTTAAAATTGAAGTGAATCGGTTTAATCTAGAGAATTAACTAACTACTAAGCTAAAGATAATGAGACAAAAAGAATGAAATTGGGGAAATACTTGTGGGAAAAACCAATTGATTAAAATAATACCCAAGGAAGAATCCACCTAGACTTCACTTGTTATCTAACCCTGAACCAGACGATTTATTCATTTGACTTGATCCGTAAGATTCCCTAAGTTATATTAATACCTCCATCGAGGCTACTAACGTCTAATACTAGGTTGATTAATTGAAATCTCTTTCTAATTAAAACCCTTAAGATTGCATTAACTCTATCTATGGACTCCCATATTAGGTTTTATCCTAATCCGGCAAAATCTCGTCACCCTATGTCTAGGCGTGCGATCAACTCCGTTTAATTATGCTAGATCTACTCTTAGACAGGGACTTTTGCTCCTCCACCTAAACACATCAAACTTGAATTAATATTCGCGAAAATATCAACACAAGAATTAAGAACACATAATTAAGAACAAGTCAAATATTTATCATATAGTTCAGCAAATAATAACAAGATTCATCTAAGTTTCATCCCCCTCAGGTATTTGAGGGTTTAGTTCATAATGATAACAAAATACATCTCAAAAGAAAAGGTAAAACAAAACATAAGAAAGACTCTAAAATCCCCTGAAGGGATTGAAGAGAGATCCCCCGTCTTGAGTATGACTCCGGCTTCTTGAGATGAATCAACTGACTTTCTTCGAGTAATTTCCACAATTCTGACCTTTCTGGTTCGGCTCCTTGGCCTAGGTGGACGCCCTTTGAAAGTTGGCCTCTAGGGTGTTTATATAAGCTTTTGGAATGTGTTTCTTTACCCCTAAGTATCCAAATCCGAGTGAAATTCCTCTTCTCCACGGCAGGGGCACGCCCTTGGCACACGCCCGTGTGAATCGTGGCCAGGCCGTGTTTGGGTCTAGTTAGGGAGGCACATCCGTGTGAATCGTGGCCAGGCCGTGTTCAAGTCTGATTAGAGAGGCACAGCCGTGTTGCTTGGGCCCAGGCCGTGTCGATTTCGTGATTTGGCCTATTTGGTCCGTTTTAAGCCCGTTTCTCGTTCTTTTCATCCTCCGGTGCTTTCCTGAGTATAAAACATGAAAACAAAGATTAAGAGCACCAAATTACACAATTCAAGGCTTAAATCACCCAAAAGCATGCTAAATGTGGGTCTAAAATATGTTACTATTTTGGTTTATCATGATTACTAACAAAAATAGCAAGAAAAATAAACATCATATGCAATTCTATCTAATTGTTCTAGTGCGTATTTGTTGGGCTATTCCCTCTTTATTATTTAACATATGCTTTCTATTTTGTTGGTCCTGGACCGAGTTCATCATCATTTGAATCAGAATCTAAATATGCATAATTAAGATTATCAAGATCTCTTTTTTCCATGTACTCTTCGAATTATGGATCATCTCAATTCCACTTATGATTAAAGTTATGAAATATGCAACCTGTTAGTATGATCCGATGTTGTTTTTTTTATGCTATACTAAGGTAATGTTGTTAATATGAGAAAATTATTTTTGAGAACAATAAATGTCTTCTCAACCATATTTCGAAGCTTTAAATGTCTTAAATTAAAGAGTTTGAGAGTTGTCTAAGGTACTTGCGTTTAGCATCATTCTCTTAAATAGTATCAGACCTCATGATATGGTGCAAGAAAATATTTTTTATTTGCATAATTAACATCGACCTTCTAATATTTGAGATCACGGTCCAAATAGTCTATAGCTTTAATTATAAGAACATATATAAACTTAATTTGGAGAAAGACTTATGCTAAGTTATATATCTTTTTATAATACGTAAATTAAGTAAAAAATAATATATGATCTTTATAAAAAAGTTTTATAAATTGTCCAAAACTTTTATAACATTTTTTATAAATAATATAATTTTTTGACATAGCTTTAGAAAGTTATTTTTTATTATAAATAAGTTATGTAACAACCCTATTTTTAGTGGTTTCAAAAAAGGCGATTCTGAAACTATATTTTCGTAAATCGAGTCCATAAATATTAAATATAAATATTTACGAAGATGATACAAGAATCTATTAAAGTTTGGTCTAGTAATTTTTCCGAATTAATAGTTAATTAAGACTCAAGAACTAAATTGTAAAAGTTCAATCGCTAAGAAATTTTAATTGACAAAAAACTTGAGGATCTAAATAGCAATTAACCAAAGGCCTAAAATAGCAATTAGCCCATGAATAAACATGAGTTAGTGGATGTTGATGCCATATCCCATTAAGAATTAATAATAAGTAATTTTTAAGTTAATAAAACTAAGTTAAAGTAATTAGTTAGATTATCTTTAGTTAATTAAAGTATATAAGGTTGAGATAATGGAAAATTCCACTATCTTCTTTTTCAAATGACCGTCCACCATAGATCAACAAAAGAGAAAAACCCTTCCAAGCATCCAAGCTTTCGACCAAGGAGAGATCAAGGTATTTAGTACTTTTTCTTGAAATTTTTATGTATTTGAGGTCATGAGAGTTTAATTTAGCTAACCATGTATCAATTTGTAAATCTGTTAAAGTTTCAAAAAGTTGCATTTGTTGATTTCTTGAAGAATTAGGTTTGAAATTAGTAGATTTTAAGCTTAGATTATGAAAAGGGACTAGATTGTAAAATTAATTTAACTTAATTGTTAGTTTCGAACATAAGGACCAAATTGAATAAAATGCAAAATTGTTATGAAATTTCGATAGGAATAGGAAGTGGAGGGTCCTTAATGAATATATGTGAAATCAAAATTTTAAATTGAGGCTCAAAATTTGAAGTTATGACTATTTCGAATTCAAAGACTAAATTGAATAAAATGTAAAATTTTAGGGTATCGAAAAATGAGTTTGTATAGATTCATTCATTTCATGGGATAAAATGAGAATGTTTAATATTTATTGATTTTATGAAATAATTTTATAAATTAAGAATCGGATCAAAGCGAAGTTAAATGAGGAAAAACTAAAATTGTTGATTAGTCTCTGAAGAATCAACTTGTTTGTGTTTTGATTAGGTAAGTTCATATGGAGCTTACTATTTCATTTGGTAATATTTATGCATATTGTATTTAATTAATATATGAATATTTGTATATAATTGAAATATCTTGGAATTTGGTATAATCAAGCAGTATCGATCAATCGAATATTGTGTAAAGTTGGTTATTACGTAATAATACAGGGTACAAATGCATAAATACGAATGATTACATGATATAGAAATGTCATATGTGACCCCGTTTTACAGGTTTGATATTGAAATAAGCAAAATCGATGCCCGTGTGAACTTAGTAAAAGTTAGGATTCGATTGACATGCCAATAGGGTTTAGTGTGCACTTGTACGGGATTTACTACAGATGTTATCGAGGTCCAACATTTATTGCAGCTTCTCATGTATTATGTGACACAGGTTTAGCTCGGGTGAGTAACCTGACGTGTTGTTATAAGGGTTTAGCCCGGATGAGTAACTTGATATGTATATATTTAACTCAGACGAGTAACTAGTGTGGTATAGTTTACCATTGTACTCAAGTCCGTTTACTAGGGTTCCATCAGGCGAAATAAGTTACTCAAATCTAGAAATTTAAAAAAGAAATGAAATGAAATTGATGAATCAATTGACTATTGCATTGAAATGAATAACATGTAAATGATATGATCTTATAGATTGTTAATGGATTGTTTCATTAAAATGAGCTATGTGGATGTGGTATAAGTTGATATGTGTTGTGTTTGTTTTGATGCTTAGTTGTGTATGAATATTTGAGCTTACATTATTGCTATCGAAAGTGCCATGTTCTAGCCAAATTATGCCAACATTATGGTGTATAATTTTTAAAAATTATATAAAAATGATAAATGAAAATTCAAAACAATTTTTATATATCTACTACACAAATTTATATAAATGATAAATCAACATTCAAAAAAATTTATACGTATGTGCTACACAATTTTTTTTTCTTATATCTCATTTTTTTTTAAAAAAATTACGCACATGTTCAATCATAATAATATGTGTTGCTTGACATTGCATTCTTATATCCTGTATTAAAATTAACAGCCAATAGATAAAATGACCTTGAAAGTATATCAAACACTAAAGTTACAATAAACACATTAAATTAAAAAAAACCAACAAGAAGAACTTCAAAATCTTATTAAAAATGATATTTATCTCTTGTGAGAAAAGTAAAAATAGACAGGAATAAATATCAAAATTATACATGAATCTTGATTTAATGTGTAATGCAATGCATGAATATTGACTTTATGCGATTTTATATAAGATATTTTTATTCGATTCAATTTCTTAAATCACTAACAACATTATCGAATTAGTACAAATTTATGTTTATATATTGCATACACAAACCATTATATTAATCCAATACAAAAATAAATGTATGTATTCTTTTATTTAAATGTACAACTGAATCAAAATCAAAGCTTCATGTATATATATGAATCACAATTCAAGTTTTCATGCGTATGATTATATCAAATTAAAGTTCATCTATTATCAACAGTGGAAACCATTAATCAAAGAGTATACTTTATATGCTTTTATTGTTTGAGAGGTTAATTGAGACTGAATTGAACTTATTTAACCCTTAACGCAAAAAACAAAGATAAATAAATGATGACATTTTTAAGTGTAGATTAGGAACAACATTCATTCCAAATTACATTAGCCTATTGGATGACTTTTTTGCTATTGTTGTTGAAATTCAACATTTTCATAGCATCAGTGATGACATAAAGATGAAGAAAGGGTGGGTAATCTTCCACCCACATAGTGGCAAGATATTACTATTCACCATTTTGGCTAGAAAATGAGTAGCATCATTAGATGCCGTTTAACATGGTGAAAGAACCTTGACCAAATCCTTTTGAGAGCTAACCTGCAAGGACTACTCTTCAATTCATTCCAAATAATGAAATGGATATATTCTTCTTGTTTTGAAACTTGGACTCTCTATTTGACAAGATATTGTAGAGCTTTGATGAAATTGTTGATATACCCTTCTTGAAGATCCCTATTAGACAGATGTTGCTTGATTTGCATGGTTTCTCTTCATCATATTAGCTGTTTCATTGTCCTTGTCCATCACAAACTTGATGGCTTCACTCAATGACTCCTTTGAAACCTCCTGTTTTTACCTCTCTCCACTTCAACTCTAATCTTGAGTTCATTCACCATTAATCTGGTGTTCAAAATTTGATCCCCAATTTCGGTATCAACACGATTTGGCGATCACTAAGCAAAAACTCCCACATTGGTCCATAACCACAAGTGGTTAACTAAACACCCGATGTTAGGGTGGTGCAATAGCTGCTCTTGTGGAACCCAACCTCCATACACCAACCCTCTTCCTCCAACCCTATCTTGAAACCCCTCGGCGGTGCTTCTTCTTCGATCGAGAATCCTTGGGGCGGCTTTAAAGCTACCAAAAATGGTAGCCCACATAGCTCAAACCCAAGCACCAACTCCTGGAACTCATCCTTCTGCAACACATTCTGGCTTCCAAATGAGCAAAACACAACAGACCCTGGCTCGAACTGGCTCAACCAACTAACCCATTTCTCATCAAGCTGTTGGATATTCGTTTCAGGCAAACAAGGCCCTGACAACTGATCGTTGATAAACCGAAATAGTAACATATTTTAATCCCACATTTAGCATACTTTTGGATGATTTATCCCTTGATTTATGTAAAAAGGTGCTATTAATCCTTTCTTTTCATGTCTTATACTCAGGAAAGCACCCAAGAATAAAAAGAATGAGAAACGGGCTCAAAACGGACCAAAATGGGCCAAAGAAGAAATCGACACGGCCTGGACTAAAGCCCACACGGCCGTGCCTCCTCAATATACTAGAACACGACCTGAAGTCGATCTACACGGCCGTGCCTCATTAATGGAGTCCAACACGGCTTGGCCACGATTCACACGGGCGTGTGCCATGGCCGTGCCCCTGCCGTGGAGGAGAGTAATTTCACTCGGAAAAGGATACTTAGGGGCAAAGAAACCTATTTCAAAAGCCTATATAAAGACCCTAAGTATAACCTAGAAGAGGGCGGTTAGCTAGGCCAAGGAGCCGAGCCGAAGAGGTCAGATTTGTGGGAAACTCTCAAGGGATAGCCAGTTGATCCATCTCAAGAGGCCAGAATTCTACTCAAGACGGAGGATCTCCTCTTCAATTCCTTCAGGGGGTTTTAGGGATTCCTTATGTTTTGTTTTATCTTTTCTTCTGAGATGTTTTCTTTTATTGTTATGAACTAAACCCTTCAGATACCTGAAGGGGGATGAAACCTAGATGAATCTTGTTATTGTTTTCTGAACTATATGATAAATACTTGATTTGTTCTTGATTATGTGTGCTTAATTCTTGTGTTGATATTTCGTGGATATTAATTCAAGTTGAATGTGCTTAGGTGGTGGAGCAAAAGTCCCTGCTTAAGAGTAGATCTAGCATAATTAAGCGGAGTTGATCGCACGCCTAGAGATAGGGTGACGAGATTTTGCCGGATTAGGGTGAAACCTAATATGGGAGTCCATAGATCGATTTACTGCTATTCTAGGGTTTTAATTAGAAAGAGATTTCAATTAATCAACCTAGGGTTAGACGTTATTCGCCTCGAGAGAGGGTTTAATATAAATTAGGGAGTCCTACGGATCAAGTCAAGTAAATAAATCGTCTGGTTCAGTGTTAGATAACAAGTGAAGTCTAGGTGGATTCTTCCTAAGGGTATCGTCTTAATCAACTGAGTTTTTCCCAAGTATTTCCCCAATTCATTCTTTTTTTGTCTTTGTGTCTTTAGCTTAGTAATTAGTTAATTTAGATTAATAAACAACTTCACTTATTTTAGGCTAAATAATAGAAAGAAAGTTAGTATTAGTACTTTTAGTTCCTTTGGGTTCGACAATTCGGTCTTGCCTAAGCTATACTACTGTTCGATAGGTGCACTTACCTCAATCATTGTCAGAGTTAGTTTCTAGGTTCGATCATTCTTTTTATAAATTTTAAAACTCGACAGACATACGATCAAGTTTATTGCGCCGTTGCCGGGGAACTAAAATATTAAGAAAGCTCTATTTTTATTACTTTAGCCATTATTATTATTATTATTATTATTATTTACTTTGCTAAATTTTCTTTTATTTGATTTTGGCAGATAAAGTAGATGGCACTGAATAACTATTAGTGGCAAGTTATGAGGACAAAGCCAACAAAAGAAGCCGATATCTACAACCTCGACCCAATAACCAGGCTATCAACCCAGTTAGAGATGTTACATAAAAAATTTGATGGTTTATACGGTTCCTCGCAGGCACATCCAGTTATGCAGTGTGAAACAAGCGGAGGCGTGGCGAATCTTGAGTACCCACCCTACGGATATGGCATAGAGAACGAACAAGTCAACTATATGGGTAACTATGCTAGACCTCAAAATAATTTTTATGATAACACTTATAATGCAGGTTGGAGGTACCATCCCAATTTCTCGTGGGATGATCAAAGTAGCCAAAGACCGGAACTTCCTTCAAATTTTCAACAACCACCTTACCAACAGGAAGATGAGTCGAACCTTGAAGAGATGCTGAAAAAAATTCATGGCAGCTACCGATAACCGTCTCCAAGACACTGAGACCACCCTTAAGAATCAACAGGCATCAATTAAAGGGAACGAGAGCTAAGTTGGGGAACTCACTAAGACGATTGGACAACTTACTAAGTCAGTTAGACAACTTGTTAAGCTGATCTCAGAACTACCACAAGGAAGCTTGCCAAGCAATACTGAAACTAACCCGAGAGAGCAAAATCAAGCCATTTACGATAGTGAAGGGTTAGACGAACCAAACCCAATGGAAGAACTTGTGGTAAGTGAAGGTAAGGTTGATGTGTGCCATGATATACGAAAACTGACAATTACTGAGTACCAACCTCGTGTGCCATATCCCGATGCAATAAAGAAAGACCACACAGAGGAAGAATTCAGTAAACTCACACTTCGTGTAGACAACGAAACAATCACTCTTCAAGCTCTTGACTCAGCTAGGACATCGAGTAATAAAGGTACGAACGTTAATTCTATTGATAATCATTTGGTTCAACCTTCTTTACAGGAAGCATCACGAAATCACCTAGCTGAGCTAGATCTTAGACCTCGTACCCATAAAGAAATAATTCATGAAGAACTAAGGCTTCAAGTCGATGAACTAGACGAGTGGTAAACACACTTTAAAGAGAAGCTAGGAATACACGAAGTGAAACCGAAAGAAACCCCATACGTGCTGATAGGAACAAAAAATCACTTCAAATAGGGGATCAGGTATTGTTGAATAAGGAAGACCCTCGAATCACCAATTCAGACCTCAAGACAAATGAAGAAATCACTTTTGAGGTACTTAATGTCTTCCTATACGGCACAGTCGAGGTAAGCAATCCTAAATTCAACACTTTTGAGGTAAACACTACTCGACTTAAACTATATATCCATAACCGAATTGATCGTATGCGAAAGGATTTTCACCTCCTCAAACCACCATGACCATACGAATAACAGGTAAAGTCTAGCTTAAAACTATAAACAAGCGCTTCTCGGGAGGCAACCCGAGCACTAACCCCATCAATTTTTACATTTTTAATTCTTCTTTTACTTTTATTTTTCCTTTTTAGCACCTAACTATAAACTAACCAAAGTGCATATTTCCAGACCACACGGCCTTACACACGGCCGTGGCCATGGCCGTGTGGCCATCACAGGAAAGTACAAGGGCGGGGGCAACCACCAGATCCATAATCTCTATTTAGACCCCCCTTCTTCCTTTTTCTTGTTCAATTGTCTTCCTTCTTTCATTCTCCATTATTTACTTTTATTCTTATTTTTATTTTCCATTATTTACTTTTATTTTTATTTTTATTTTTATTTTTATTTTCTTCTTAGATTTAGCTTAGGATATAATAAAATCAGACTGGCTACTTTGAGGATTCAATTTCAAACGGTTCGAGACGCTCCGCTCAATTCCTATCCGATTTCTTTTCATTGACTCCATCCAAAATTCAGGAAGTTTCACTTCTCTCCCTATCTTATGATTTTATTATTATTTTGCTATTATCTATCTTTGTACATTGAGGACAATGTACATCTTAAGTGTGGGGGGAATAACTATAGTATTATTTGAAAATCCCTGAATTATATCTTGTCTTAAAGTAAGTTTCTCATATTATGATTAGAATGAAATTTCCATGATTTATGATCTTTATTGATATGTTTTAGATTAAGCCATTGATAATTGTGCATTGATAATTAAATTCTAAGAATACTAGAGAATCAAGCATAATAAGTCTATTTTTCAAAAAAAAAAAAATTCTAGCTTGTCTACTTGAATTTGAATATTACTTTGAAGTTTGAAATTTACGAGGTTGACATCAAAATACCCATAATTTTTGTGAGATTTTGAGCCTTGTAGAGCATAAATTCTTTTTCTTGCTCACTTCATTGATTATAAGTGTGTCAACATTGATTTGTTATTCTAGAACTTGCATCGATTATACATGTCGAGACCACACCTTTGATTTGATATACAGAGATGATTAAGGCACCTAGGTTTTAACCCACTAACTCCATTAAAAGCCTACCTTCACAATTAACCCCTAGTGAACCCCTTTTAATCCTAACAACCCTTTTTATTGACATAACCCCTAATATTAACCCAAAACCCTTTGTATTTGTTATCACCATTCTTCTTGACTACCCTTTTTGTCGAGATTTGATTTTGAGCGGTCACCTAACTATGTTCTATATTTTAGTTGTTAAAGTACTTTCTTATTATTGTAAATATTTAATGATTTGTTCTTAAAAAAAAACGACGAAGTATATTCATTATTAGTCTTATAATTAAGTGAGCTTACATATTTAAATTCCACATCTTGAAGAAAAAGCTCGTATTATTAGTATTACAAGTTTATGTGATTATTAAGGATTAGTTCATTTTTCTAGTTAGGTAATTTGTCAAGTCAATCTCGATTCTAACCCTCTAATTCAGCCTTTATCCACACCTTTAACCTAAGCCCCATTACAACCTCATTTAAAGACCTTTTGATTTGTGTATCATCTCACATTATAGTGGTGGAGATTTGATTTTCATGTAAGCCTATGGGATTAACTTTTCATGTTCGACTTTTGAGTGCCTAATTTTGAACCTTAAACACTTTGAGTGGTTTGAGTTAATCTTTAGTGAGGATGTCAATCCTTGTCGATTTTGAATCAAAGGTAATTATTTAGATGAGGGGAAACACCTATGTTTTGTGCTGCAAATGTATGACTTAGACTGTTTGAATCTTTAGGACTCTTTGAGTTGAATTATCCATGTATAAATTATCTCTGAATTATGATGAAACACTATCAATGACTATTATGAATTGAAGGAAGTTCATTTTAATTCTAAGTTGAGAATTTTGCTTGAGGACAAGCAAAAGCTTAAGTGTGGGGGTATTTGATAAACCGAAATAGTAACATATTTTAATCCCACATTTAGCATACTTTTGGATGATTTATCCCTTGATTTATGTAAAAAGGTGCTCTTAATCCTTTCTTTTCATGTCTTATACTCAGGAAAGCACCCAAGAATAAAAACAACGAGAAACGTGCTCAAAACGGACCAAAATGGGCCAAAGAAGAAATCGACACAGCCTGGACTAAAGCCCACACGGTCGTGCCTCCTCAATATACTAGAACATGGCCTGAATTCGATCTACACGGCCGTGCCTCATTAACGGAGTCCAACACGGCCTGGCCACGATTCACACGGGCGTGTGCCATTGCCGTGCCGTTGCCGTAGAGGAGAGTAATTTCACTAAGAAAAAGATACTTAGGGGCAAAGAAACCTATTTCAAAAGCCTATATAAAGACCCTAAGTATAACCTAGAAGAGGGCGGTTAGCTAGGCCAAGGAGCCGAGCCGAAGAGGTCAGATTTGTGGGAAACTCTCAAGGGATAGCCAGTTGATCCATCTCAAGAAGCTGGAATTCTACTCAAGACGGAGGATCTCCTCTTTAATTCCTTTAGGGGGTTTTAGGGATTCCTTATGTTTTGTTTTATCTTTTCTTCTGAGATGTTTTCTTTTATTGTTATGAACTAAACCCTTGAGATACTGAAGGGGATGAAACCTCTAGAAGAATCTTGTTATTGTTTTCTGAACTATATGATAAATACTTGATTTGTTCTTGATTATGTGTGCTTAATTCTTGTGTTGATATTTACATGGATATTAATTCAAGTTGAATGTGCTTAGGTGGTGGAGCAAAGTCCTGCTAAGAGTAGATCTAGCATAATTAAGCGGAGTTGATTGCACGCCTAGAGATAGGGTGACGAGATTTTGTCGAATTAGGTGAAACCTAATATGGGAGTCCATAGATTGATTTATCGCTATTCTAGGGGTTTTAATTAGAAAGAGATTTCAATTAATCAACCTAGGGTTAGACGTTATTAAGCCTCGAGAGAGGTTTAATATAAATTAAGAGTCCTACGGATCAAGTCAAGTGAATAAATCGTGCGGTTCAAGTGTTAGATAACAAGTGAAGTCTAGGTGGATTCTTCCTAAGGGTATCGTCTTAATCAACTGAGTTTTTCCCAAGTATTTCCCCAATTCATTCTTTTTTTGTCTTTGCGTCTTTAGCTTAGTAATTAGTTAATTTAGATTAATAAACAACTTCACTTATTTTAGGCTAAATAATAGAAAGAAAGTTAGTATTAGTACTTTTAGTTCCTTTGGGTTCGACAATCCGGTCTTGCCTAAGCTATACTACTGTTCGATAGGTGCACTTGCCTCAATCGTTGTCAGGGTTAGTTTCTAGGTTCGATCATTCTCTTTATAAATTTTAAAACTCGACAGACATACGATCAATCGTATGTTAGAGTCTTAAAAATTTATATAATGAATGATCTAGCCTAGAAACTAACTGTGACAATGATTGAGGCAAGCGTACCTATCGAACAGTAGTATAGTTTAGTGGCAAGACCGGATTGTCGAACCCAAAGGAACCAAAAGTACTAATACTAACTTTCTTTCTATTATTTAGCCTAAGAATTGAAGTGAATTATTGTTTAATTTAAAATTAACTAACTACTAAGCTAAAGACGCTAAGACAAAGAGAATGAATTGGGAAAATACTTCCGGGAAAAACCAATTGATTAAGACAATACCCAATGAGGAATCCACCTAGACTTCACTTGTTATTTAACTCTGAACCAGACGATTTATTCACTTGACTTGATCCGTAGGATTCCCTAATTTATATTAATACCTCTCTCGAGGCTACTAACGTCTAACCCTAGGTTGATTAATTGAAATCTCTTTCTAATTAAAACCCCTAGAATTGCATTAACTCAATCTATGGACTCCCATATTAGGTTTGACCCTAATCCGGCAGATTTTCGTCATCCTATCTCTAGGGTTGCGATCAACTCCGCTTAATTATGCTAGATCTACTCTTAGGCAGGGTCTATTCCTCCTCTGCCTAAGCACATCAATACTTGAATCAATATCCTGAAATATCAAAACAATAGTTAAGAACACATAATTAAGAACAAATCAAGTATTTATCATATAGTTCAAAAAATAATAACAAGATCCGTCTTAGGTTTCATCCCCCTCAGGTATCTGAGGTGTTTAGTTCATAATAATAAAAGAATACATCTCAGAAGAAAAGATAAAACAAAATATAAGAAAACACTAAAACCCCCTGAAGGAATTAAAGGAGAGATCCGCCGTCTTGAGTATGATTTCGGCTTCTTGAGATGAATCAACCGGCTTTCTTCAGTAAATCCCACGATTCGACCTCTGCAACTCGGCTCCTTGGCCTAGCTGGACGCCCCCTTAAAGGTTGGCCTTTAAGGTGTTTATATAGGCTTTTGGAATGTCTTTCTTTGCCTCTAAGTACCCTATTCCGAATAAAATTCTTCTTTGCCACGGCAGGGACACGCCCGTGCAACACTCCCGTGTGAATTGAATCCAGGCCGTGGTTGGGTCTACTAGGGAGGCACGGTCGTGTGGTGAAACCCTAGACCGTGTTGATTTCCTACTTTGGCCCATTTGGTCTGTTTTTGGCCCGTTTCTCGTTCTTTTCATCCTCCGGTGCTTTCCTAAGTATAAAACATGAAATTAAATGATTAGAAGCACCAAATTCCACAATTCAGGGAATAAATCATCCAAAAGTATGCTAAATGTGGGATTAAAATATGAACATATTACGGTTTATCAAATACCCCCACATTTAAGCTTTTGCTTGTCCTCAAGCAAAATTCTCAACTTACAATTAAAACGAACTTCCTCAATTCATAACCTTCATCAACAGTGTTTCATCATAATTCATAGGTATTTCATACATTGATAATTTAACCGGAAGGTTCCTAAAGATTCAAACAATCAAAGTCATAGTTTTTAAAGTACGAAAAATAGGTGTTTCCCCTTACCTAAATAATTACCTCTGATTCAAAATCGACAAAAGTTGACATCCTCACTAAAGATTCACTCAAATCACTCAAAGTGTTTAAGGTTTAAAATTAAGCACTCAAAAGTCGAACATGAAAGGTTAATCCCATAGGCTTGCGTGAAAATCAAATCTCCACCACTATAATATGAGATGATACACAAATCAAAATGTCTTTAAAAAGGGTTGTAACGGGGCTTGGGTTAAAGGTGTGGATAAAGGCTTGAATTAGAGGGTTAGTATCGAGATTGAATTGATAAATTACCTAACTAGAACAACGAACTAATAATGAATAATTACATCAATTGAGAACTTAATACTAATAATATGAGCTTTTTCTTCAAGATGTGGAATTTAAACGTATAAGCTCACTTAATCATAGAACTAATAATGGATATACTTTGTTTTTTTTAAGAAAAATCAAGTGTAATAATAGTATAGAATTTAATAACTAAAATAAAGAAAATAGTTAAGTAACCGATCAAATCAAATCTCGATATAGAGGTAGTCAAAAAAATGGTAAATACAAAGTTGGTTTTGGGTTAATATTAATGTGTGAGTCAATAAAAGGGTTGTTAGGATCAAAGGGGTTCACTAGGGGTTAATTGTGAGGGTAGGCTTTTAGTGGAGTCAATGGGTTAAAACCTAGGTGCCTTCATCATCTTAGTATATCAAATCAAAGGTGTGGTCTCGACATGTAGAATCGAAGCAAGTTCTAGAATAACAAATCAATATTGACACACTCATAATCAATAAAGTGAGCACGAAAAGGAATGTATGCTCTAAAAGGCTCAAAATCTCACAAAAATTATGGCTTTTTCATATCAACCTCGTAAATTTCAAACTTCAAGGTAATAATTAGATTCGGGTAGACAACCTAACAAATTTTTTACTTTTGAAAAATAGACTTATCCTGCTTGATTCTCTAGTCTCCTAAAGTTTAAATCATCACTGCATAATTATCAATGACTTAATCCAAAACATATCAATAAAAAGCATAAATCCAAGGAAATTTCATTCTAATAGTAATATGAGAAATTTTACTTAAGAACAAGACATAATTCAGGAATTTGAGAATAATGCAAAAAGTTAGGCACTTTTTCACGATAAAATTAACCCTCCACACTTAATATGTACATTGTCCTCAATGTACAAAGATATATAAAACAATATAGTAGAAAATAAAAAGATAGGGATAGAGGTTAAAATCCCTGAATTTAGGATGGGTTCCTTGAGTTGGAAGTGTGGAAACTTGATTCGGAGGTGAAAGATAAGTTGGAGGAGGCGTCTCTGGTGGTGGTGTGGTGGCTGCCCACAATCACTGTGCTAGATGAAGAAATTGGGTAGCTCGTGAAGAAAAAACCAGGAAATAATAAGAAAAATTAAAAAAATACTAATTATATATTTAAAGAAAAGAAATATAAAAAGAAAGAAAATAGAAAGTAAAATAAGATTAAAAGAAAAGATTAATGGACTGAAAAGTCCTTATCGTAGATGGTTAGCGAAGTGGGTGTGATTTCTAAGGCTATGGTGTGTGATTCCCAAGCAGCCTTTAGAATCTAAATCAAAGAAAACGAAATAAAATATATTAAACTAAGTAAAAGAAAAATAAAGAAAAGGAAAATAAAGGAGAAGGGGATATAAAAAGAAAAGTTAAATGGACTCAAAGGTCCTTGTCCTGTCGAGTAATTGAAGCGGCCGGCATGAACTTATGTAGATCGGTCTCACAGAGGAAGACTGTGCTAGGATCCTTCCATTTCTTCGACATGGATATAGTTAGATCAAGAGTTAGGAGAATGAAGAACAAATGAAAAATAAAAATGGAGGGGGGTGTAAAGGATATGGAAGAAGAAGGGGAATGAGAAGTAGGTAAGAAGAGGAGAGGGGTGTTTTAAATAGAGATTTCAAATATGGTACATCCCCACGCCCGTGTGTCGTGGGCGTGTTGCATCGCAAGGCCGTATCGCACGGCCGTGTGGTGGCTCGTTCGTTTCTTCCACGCTCGTTTCGTGGTCACCACGCCCATGTTTGATAAAATAATGTCGACCACGGCTATATTGTACGGCCGTGGTGTTTAGTCGGAGCCCGTGTGACTTTCTCAGTGTCGGCCACGGCCATATCGCATGGCCTTGGCAGTTTATACCCGTCCGTGATCTGGGGATCTTTCGTCATCGGCTCGCATAACCTCTCGCGCCATGTCGATGACGGAATTGCAGGGTGTCCACACGGCCACGGCCATGGCCGTGTGCAGAGCCGTGTGGTATGGAAATCTGCACTTTTGTTAGTTAATAGTTAGATGCTAAAAAAAGAGAGAAATAAAAGTAGAAATAAATGTAAAAACAAACGGAGTTAGTGCTCGGGTTGCCTCCCGAGAAGCGCTTGTTTAAAGTCTTAAGCTAGACTTACCTCTCATTCGCATATTCAGGGTGGTTTGAAGAGTTGAACATCCTCTTTCATGCTATCAGTTCTACTATCATGATATAACTCGAGTCGAGTAGCGTTTACTTTAAAAGTGCCGAAAATAGGATTACTTACCTCGACTGTTCCGTATGGGAAAATATTGATTACCTTAAAAGAGATTTGTTCATTTGTATTAAGGTCTGAAGGATATATTCGAGGGTCTGTTTTATCTAATAATACCTGATCTCCGATCTTAAATTTGTTTGTCCCATGGAATGGCTTTGGTTCTGCTGCGTGTATCCCTAATTTCTCTTTAAAATGTGTCTTCCACTCGTCTAGTTCATCGATCTGAAGCCTTCGTTCCTCATGAGTTATTTCCGTATTTGTATGAGGTCTAGGATCTGGCTTAGTTGTGTAGTTCTATGGTGCTTCCTGTGAGGAAGGTTGAACAAATTGGTTATCAATTGAATTTACTTTCTCACCTCTATCACTCGATGTCCTAGTCGAGTCAAGAGCTTGAAGAGTGACTGTCTCGTCACCTACACAAAGTATGAGTTCACCTGTATCAATGTCAATTTTAGTTCTAGCAGTTGCTAAAAAGGGTCTTCCCAGAATTAAAGGGATTGTGTTGTCCTCATCCATGTCTAAAACAACAAAGTCTACTGGGAATACGAATTTATCAATTTTTACGAGTACATCTTCAACTATACCCCTAGGAATTCTAATAGTTTTATCAGCTAATTGAATGCTCATCCTAGTTTGTTTGGGTTTCCCTAGACCTAGCTGTTTAAACATTTTATAAGGCGTAACATTTATACTTGCCCCTAGATCAGCTAAAGCATTATCAACCGATAAACTACCAATTAAGCACGGAATTGTAAAACTCCCTAGATCTTTTAATATTCGTCGTAGTCGATTTTGCAACATTGCTGAGCATACTGTGTTTAGTTCCACATGCGACTCCTCGTCTAACTTCCGTTTGTTTGTCAGAAGCTCTTTTAAAAATTTCCTTGAATCTGGCATCTGCGAAAGAGCTTCAAGGAGCTGTAAGTTAATATGTAATTTCTTTAAAAGTTTAAGAAACTTACCGAACTGTTCCTCTGTGTTATCTTTCTTCATTGCTTCAGGATATGGTATGCGAGGTTGGTACTATTTGATTACCGATTTTGGTTTATCATGACTTATTTCAACCTTACCTCCCTCTACCGCATTTTCTTGCCTTAAATTGGGCTCATCTAACCCTACACCATCATGAGCTGTTATGGCTTGAATTTGCTCCTTTGGGCTAGTCTCAGTGTTGCTTGGTAGGCTTCCTTGTGGTCGTTCGGAAATTAGCTTAGTAAGTTGCCCTAACTGGTTCTTGATCCCTTGAATCGATGCTTGTTGATTTTTAAGTGTTGTCTCAGTGTTCTGGAAACGTGTTTCTAACACCGCTATGAATTTTGTCAGCATCTCCTCAAGGTTCAGCTTCTTTTCCTGTGGGTATAGCTGTTGTTGGAAGTTTGGAGGGGGTTGCTGTCTCTAATTTTCTTGACCTCCCCATGAAAAATTGGGGTGGTTCCTCCAACCTGGATTATAATTGTTACTATAGGGGTTATTTTGAGATCTAAAATTATTACCCATATAGTTCATCTGCTCGCTTTCTACGCCAGGGTTGTAGGGTGGATATTCCGTATTGTTCGACCCTCCATTCGTGTCACACTGCATCACTGGATGTACCTGCGAAGAACTATACAAACCATCAATCTTTTTATTTAAGAGTTCTACCGATTGGATAGCATGGTTAACTGCGTCGAGGTTGAAAACTCCGGCTGTTTTTGTTGGCCTTGTCCTTGTGACTTGCCACTGATAGTTATTTAGTGACATCTCTTCTATAAACTCGTAGGCCACTTTAGGAGTTTTGTTGTTCATTCCACTGACAATTTGAATCAATCAATCAATCTGCTCACGTTGAAGGGTTTACACCATTGTAAAAGGTTTGGACCTGTAGCCACAAGTGTAATCCATGGTGTGGGCACCTTCTCAATAGATCTTTGTACCTCTCCCATGCATCATAAAGTGTCTCTAAATCCATCTGAACAAAAGAAGAGATATCATTCCTTAACTTAGCCGTTTTAGCTGGCGGAAAATATTTTAATAAAATTTTTTCGGTCATTTGCTCCCATGTAGTGATTGATCCTCGTGGAAGAGAATTCAACCACTATTTTCCTTTGTTCCTCAAGGAGAAGGGAAATAACTGAAGACGGATGGCATCATCAGAAACGCCATTTATTTTAAAGGTATCACAGAATTCAAGAAAATTCGCTAAGTGTGTGTTAGGATCCTCATCCTGCAAACCATCAAACTGAACAAACTGTTGTATCATCTGTATAGTGTTAGGTTTCAATTCAAAATTATTTGCAGCAATAGCAAGTCTAACAATACTTGACTCAGTTCCTGTTAAATTAGGTTTAGCATAATCATACATAGTTTGAGGAGGAGGATTTTTGGCAACCATAGGAAGGATTGGATTATTCTGGTGATCAGCCATTTCTTCCGTGTTATTAGTATCGTCCTCTTGCTCTTCTTCTATGTAATTTAAGCTTCGCCTTATTTCTCTACGATTTCTGCGAACGGTGCCTTCAATATCACTGTCGTAGATTAAGGGTCCTGTCGGGTTCCTCCTAGTCATAAACTAGAGGTACCTGCTAGGAACAAAATAAAAGAAAGAAAATTAGCAATGTCAAAAATAAAAGTAAATTGCAAAAATAAAAAAGGGCTAAAGTAATAAAAATTGAGCATTCTTAATATTTTGGTTCCCCAGCAATGGCGCCAAAAACTTGATCGTATGTCAGAGTCTTAAAAATTTATATAATGAATGATCTAGCCTAGAAACTAACCGTGACAACGATTGAGGCAAGCGCACCTATCGAACAGTAGTATAGTTTAGTTGCAAGACCGGATTGTCGAACCCAAAGGAACCAAAAGTACTAATACTAACTTTCTTTCTATTATTTAGCCTAAGAATTGAAGTGAATTATTGTTTAATTTAAAATTAACTAACTACTAAGCTAAAGACGCTAAGACAAAGAGAATGAATTGGGAAAATACTTGTGGGAAAAACCAATTGATTAAGACAATACCCAAGGAGGAATCCACCTAGACTTCACTTGTTATTTAACTCTGAACCAGATGATTTATTCACTTGACTTGATCCGTAGGATTCCCTAATTTATATTAATACCTCTCTCAAGGCTACTAACGTCTAACCCTAGGTTGATTAATTGAAATATCTTTCTAATTAAAACCCCTAGAATTGCATTAACTCGATCTATGGACTCCCATATTAGGTTTGACCCTAATCCGGTAGATTTTCGTCATCCTATCTCTAGGGTTGCGATCAACTCCGCTTAATTATGCTAGATCTACTCTTAGGCGGGTCTTTTCCCTCCTCTGCCTAAGCACATCAATACTTGAATCAATATCCTGAAATATCAAAACAAGAATTAAGAACACATAATTAAGAACAAATCAAGTATTTATCATATAGTTCAGAAAACAATAACAAGATCCGTCTTAGGTTTCATCCCCCTCAGGTATTTGAGGGGTTTAGTTCATAATAATAAAAGAATGCATCTCAGAAGAAAAGATAAAACAAAACATAAGAAAACCCTAAAATCCCCTGAAGGAATTGAAGGAGAGATCCGCCGTCTTGAGTATGATTTCGGCTTCTTGAGATGAATCAACTGGCTTTCTTCGAGTAAATCCCACGATTCTAACCTCTCTGGCTCGGCTCCTTGGCCTAGCTGGACGCCCCCTTAAAGGTTGGCCTTTAGGGTGTTTATATAGGCTTTTGGAATGTCTTTCTTTGCCTCTAAGTACCCTATTCCGAATAAAATTCTTCTTTGCCACGGCAGGGACACGCCTGTGCAACACGCCCGTGTGAATCGAATCCAGGCCGTGGTTGGGTCTGCTAGGGAGGCACGGTCGTGTGGTGAAACCCCAGGCTATGTTGATTTCCTACTTTGGCCCATTTGGTCTGTTTTTGGCCCGTTTCTCGTTCTTTTCATCCTCCGGTGCTTTCCTAAGTATAAAACATGAAATTAAAGGATTAGAAGCACCAAATTCCACAATTCAGGGAATAAATCATCCAAAAGTATGCTAAATGTGGGATTAAAATATGAACATATTACGGTTTATCAACAACAAAATAGGCTTCCTAAATCCTTCAGCGACAAAGCCACAAAATGGTCCCTCGATTTCACTGCAAGTCCTGAAGGCAATGGCATCACTTCCTTTCACAGCAGTTCTTATCCGTTCCCGAAACGACATTCCACTTCCAAAATCCTCAGCCTCAAACAACATTGCAGTAGCCTCTTCAGGTTTGAGTTTCATCGTGGAATGAGGGTAACCAGAAGGCAATTCCATCACCTCTTCTACAGTCATTTCTTTGGTTAGTGCCTTGGTGTTTAACCCCATTGACATTGAGGAAACCACTACATAGAATATGGGAGGATCCCAAGTCAAGCGAGCCAAGTCCGGGATCCAAAACCAAAATCATAAAAAACTATATCAGGTTTTATAACCTTTAAGATTCCTTCAACTTGGTCCCTAGTTTGATCTATGGCAAAAGCAAGGTATTTTTGTTGGTTCATAGGAACAACAGATGTAGTTTCAGCACCTGGAGGGAGGCCATCGACATGGGGTATAAGTAGAGGAAAGAACTGAATCAAGTTGGGGTATTGGTTCATGTTTTCAAGCTTTGGTTGAACTCCTTTGGGCACAAAGAAGGAAATTTGGTGGCCTTTATGAGCCAGCTTATTAGAGAGATGAAGGAAGGGGATGAAATGACCATAGGCAACCCATGGAAACATGGCGATGTGAAGCTTTGAGTGGCCTGATTTGCTCATTATCTTTCTTTTTTTGCTTGCACAATGTGATCTGAGAGACAAAAAACCGATCTACTTATAACGCCTACCATTAACAATTGCACAACAAACGCCTTTTTTCTTCATCATGTTTGTCCATACTGAAAATATTTTATTATATTTTGTAATCATTACCTTTAAGAGATTAGAGACGCTGACACGAAGGCAATTACGCATTTCAGCTCTGTTTTTCCTATTGTAATGATTTAACGAAGTAGGTATAACTTCTAATCAACGGATAATCAAATATTCCTGTTTTTCCTAATCTTGAATCTTACCATTTTCAGGGACGGCTAAAATATCAATGGCCAGACTTTTATTTTTAGCCCAAAAGTCATCTCTTATACTTTTATTTATGAGTATAATCCCTGAAATATCACACCAATAAATATAATCTAAACATTTTAATCGTGTTAACAATTAAACTTTAATTTTGAAATCTAAAAATAAATGGACTAAATTCTTGAAATAAAAGTACAAGGACTAAATTTTAAATTTATGAAAAATATAGGGATTAATGGCATATTTTAACCAGTATAACAATATATAATTATCAATAAAGATATTTTAAAATTTTTTTAATATTAAATAAATAATGAGCAAGGGTTTTCAATTCAAGGCAAATCAAAATTGGTTTAAACAAAAAAAAAATTGGGATAAATACCAAAACTATACATCAACTATGGTTTAATGTTCAATTGTATATATGAATTTTGATTTTGTATAATTTTATACATGAAATTTTGATTTGATCCAATTCTTGTAAATTATTAACACAATTATTGATATAACTATCATTTTATGTTTATACATTGCATACATAAATAATTATATTTATCCAATATAAAAATAAATTGATGTATTTATTTATTTAAAATATGTATGATTAAATTAAAATTAAAGTTTCAAGTATACATTTGAACCACAATTAGAGTTTCACGTGCATAATTACACCAATTTAAAGTTCATATATACAATTGCAAATTAAATCAAAGTTCATGTATAATTTTGATATTTATCCCAAAAGAGTTCAAACATTGATTTGGATGAGAACCAAATGGCCAGAAGTTTTTGGTAGTTGTTGGAGATTTTTTTTTTTTTCCATAAAATGATATAAATGATATCATTATATAAAAATAACAAATAAAATAAATTAAAAGTTGCGTAAGAGAAGGGTTATGTTTGGCCCTTCTCTAATCATTTTTTTCTCTCTCCATCTCTTTTTCTTTCAATTTGACATTTCGTGTAGCATCAAAGCTAAGATTTTACCATGGTAGATGGTACAACCACCCGACAACAAAAAAAAGGTGAGTCAAAATTTAGAACTTGCAAGTTTGCAAGAGGTCCAACAAATTGATAGACACATCGATGACTAATTCAAAAGATTCCATGATTAAAGGAAAGTGAAAATAAATGATTGATTTTAAAGGTTCCATGGATAAAGGAAAGTGAAAGTTAAAAATCTCTTTGAGATTTTATCATGAAAAATTGACAGAATCTTGATGATATCTCCATTGGTGAATAAAACCCAAAAGGGAAGCTATAATTAGAAAAGCCCTCAAGCCTAAAAAGGACTATGGCTCCATTCATTATTGTTCTTAGGAGTAAAGGGAGAGATTTTTTAAGCTAGAATGCTTAATGTGTTAAAATGAGGATTTCCAAGGGTGGTGGTGAAAAATGGTCCCTAGATGTTATGAAGATCCAAACTACCATGCTCCACTTAGAGTTCGAGAATGTCAATAATTAATTTTCTGAGATCGAACACTGTAGTTATGGTATTTGACTTGATTAATTTAATGTGAAGCCAAAAAGAATATTGAAATTGAGTTAATAGTCAAATTGATGGACTAACTTGTAAAGGAGATTAAAGTAGCTAGCTAAACGTAAGAAAGAGGATTAACACAGAAGTAAAAGAAAAGCGGGGCTTATAGGGAGATTTTTCCAAGGACTTTGTTATAAATAAACCATGATTGAAATTATACTAGAGGAAAGTTTTGCTAATGGTCGTTAAATCTTCACTAGTTACGCCAAGAAATCATTCACTCTGTTGGATGACCATGTGGCTAGGCCGTATGATAAGCTGAGACTGTGTGTTGCTATGAAATATGGTTGTGTTGTTCAACTGTGTGTGATGAATAAAATCATGTAGGTGGAGGCACACGGCCATGTCTCTAGATCATATAAAAGACTGTGGTCATATATACCAATTAACACTTAAATCAAATAGAGCACATGACTGTGCCATATGCCCATGTGAAGCACGCAGACGTGTGGTAGCCCGTGTATGCCTAAAAATACCTTCAAATGTAAGTCATATATATTTATCATAATTAAGCCACAAGTGTACCATTAACAAATCATTCCATTTTATCATATCACACCAAAAACATACTAAATCGTGTCATTTATCTAATTCTAACTAATATGCCATAAGTCACCATCACAAACAATAATCATACCTATGATTCACATTCATTTTCAAACCAATTGCTTGGATTTTGCAACTCTATTTGACAAGATCTTGCAGGGCTTGAATGAAATTGTTGATATATCCTTCTTGAAGATCCCTGTTAGATAGTATTTGCTTCAGCTTAGCATGGTTTCTCTTCATCATATTAGCTGTTTCATTGTCCATGTCCATCACAAACTTGATGGCTTCACTCAATGACTCCTTTGAAACCTCCCTGTTTTTACCTCTCTCCACTTCAACTCCAATCTTGAGTTCATTCACCATTAATCTGGTGTTCAAAATTTGATCCCCAATTTCAGGTATCAACACGATTTGGCAGTCACTAAGCAAAAACTCCCACATCGTTCCATACCCACAGTGGTTAACGAAACACCCGATGTTAGGGTGGTGCAATAGCTGCTCTTGTGGAACCCAACCTCCATACACCAACCCTCTTCCTCCAACCCTATCTTGAAACCCCTCCGGCAATGCTTCTTCAACAGTTGAACATCCTTGGGGTGGCTTTAAAGCTGCCAAAAATGGTAGCCCACATAGCTCAAACCCAAGCACCAACTCCTGGAACTCGTCCTTCTGTAACACACTCTGGCTTCCGAAAGAGCAAAACACAACAGAACCTGCCTCGAACTGGCTTAACCAACTAACCCATTTCTCATCAAGCTGTTGGGTCTTTGTTTCAGGCAAGCAAGGCCCTGACAACAAAACAGGCTTCCCATATCCTCGAGCAACATAGTCGCAAAATGGTCCCTCGGTTTCACGACAAGTCCTGAAGGCAATGGCATCACTTCCACTCACAGCAGTCCTTATCCGTTCCCCAAACGACAGTCCACTCCCGAAATCCTCAGCCTCAAACAACAAAGCAGCAGCCTCTTCAGCTTTGAATTTCACAGTGGAAGAAGGGTAATCGGGAGGCAATTTCGTCACCTCTTCTACAGTCATTTCTTTGGTTAGCGTCCTGTTGTTTGATCCTAACGACATGATCATCGAGGAAACCACTACATAGCATATGGGGTGGATCCCAAGTTGGCGAGCCAAGTCTGGGATCCAAAACCAGAAATCATAAAAACCAGATCAGGTTTTAAAGGCCCTAGGATGCCTTCAACTTGGTCCCTGGTTTGATCTACAGCAAAAGCAAGGTATTTTTGTTGGTTCAGAGGAACAACAGATGTAGTTTCAGCACCTGGAGGAGGCCATCGACATGGGGTATAACTAGAGGAACGAATTGAATCAAGTTGGGATATTGGTTCATGTTTTCCAGCTTTGGTTGCACTCCTTTAGGCAAAATGAAGGAAATTTTATGGCCTTTATGAGCCAACTTATTTGAGAGATGAAGGAAGGGAATGAAATGACCATATGCAACCCACGGAAACATGGCGATGTGAAGCTTTGAGCAGCCTGATTTGCTCATCTTTTTTGCTTTGGTTTGGATGAACAAAGGTTATCTGACACGAAAATGTCTGACCTAAGAGTCCACACTGAGACTACCTACGCCATTCATTTTCTAACATGTGTATCAATACATACAAATTGTTGTCGGTCATAAAATAAATTCCATTTTATTGATCTCTTTCCAAGAGTAGCTTTCGCGTCAATCAATTCCTCTCCCTTTCAGGATATTTAAATGATAAATAATTTAAATTCAAACTTTTTTATTGATTAATACATCAAATATTAATCTTAAATTATTTAATAAAATACGAAAAATAAAATTTAATTTATTAATAATAAAAAAGTATAGTAACATTAAGAATCATCTATATCACATATACATATATAACAAGCTTATACTGAAATAAGTGTCCCTCTTTTATTTTTTTTCATTTAATATATATTTTTTATCTAATATTTTTTTATCAATGGGGGCAAATCAATATATTACAATTATTTTTTTTATTTTTCTTAATATAATTATATATTTATTTAGGAACGTAGATACAAATTATTTATGAACGTAAATTAATTTTTATTTATATTAATATAATTTTATATTTATTTATGAACATAGATACAAATTATTTATGAACAAAAATTAGTTATTATAATAATTATTCTAATATTTAAAAATTATTTATTTATGAACAATTGTTATGGACGAAAATTTATAATAATTATTATATACAATTTGTAATTTACGTTCATAATAACTATTATAAATAAAAGTTATCATTTTTTTGTAAAAAAAAAAAAGGATCAGAAATATACAATTTTAAAAATTTTGAATATGAAAAACAATTTGTATCTACGTTCATAAAATAAAATAATTTAAAATTAAATTAATTTGTATCAAATTATCCTATAATTGCTATATTTTCTCAAACAAAACAAAAAAAATTAATTTAAAATATATTTTATTTCTTAAAACAAGAATTTTCCAAAAAAAATTCATGTGATGATCTAATATTAAAAAAAAAAAACTAAATTGAAATACTAAGATAATCCAAAAATATTACTTTTTAAGTTAGATAAAATAAATAAATAAATTCGAGCAGTTAACAAATTTAAAATAATAATTAACTTGATAAATTTGAAATAAATTTAAATTAAAAGTGATAAATATAATATTGGTTTGATTCCCCCTAAGAAATCTTATCCTTTAAATTCACCTGATAAAAGGTTAGGGTACTGTGATATCATAGTTTGTTCTAGCTCTCACGTAACCTCTTTCATACTATGACGATGCCATAGCACTTTCACTAAAGATACTTGTTTGATAGTTGTTATTATATGCAAATGATAAACCATAAAAGTAACACATTTTAATCCCATGCTTAGCGTGTTTTTGGATGTTTTATTATACAATTTTGTGAATTCGATGCTTCTAATCCTTTAAATTCGTGTATCTATACTTAGGAGAGCATAGGGAAGCGAAAAGAGCAGAAAACGGGCCAAAATCAGACAAAACGGGCTGTCTTAAGGATCCACACGGCCAAGCCAGTACCACACGGGCTGAGCACATGCCCGCGTGAACCAAACGGGCTGGACACACGCCCATGTGCCAGCCCGTGTCGATCGCGAACCGTGTCAAATTTACACATGGCCTGGGCATTCTTACAGGGCTGATCACACGCCGTGTCCCTGTCGCACCCTGTTTCATTTTCACGCGGAAAAAGCCAATTTTTAGGGTTTCTGAGCATTCTAAAGTCTATAAATACACACTAGAAGAGGACCTAAGGAGACACGCAGAGTAGAACGAAGAAATTACTCGAAGGAAGCCGTCGGAATCAATTCAGAAGCAGGATCTCATTCAAGATTGAAGATCTCCATTAATTTTCCTAAGAAGTTTTTGGGTTCTTATGTCTTGTTGTTTTCTTTATTCTGAGATGTTTTCCTTTTACGTTATGAACTAAACTCCCTAAATACCTAGGGAGGATGAAACCTACGATGGATCTTATTATTTAATTGTCTGAATTACATGATAAATACTTGGTCTTGTTCTTAATTATGTGTTCCTAATTCTTGTTTTAATATTTTCAGGATATTAATTCAAGTTTGATGTACTTATTCAGTGGAGCAAAAGTCCCTGTTTAAGAGTAGATCTAGCATAATTAAGCGGAGTTTATTGCAACCCTAGAAATAGGATGACATAAATCTGTCGGATTAGAGTCAAATCTAATAAGGGAATCTACAAATCGAGTTAATGCGACGATAGGGGTTTTAATTAGAAAGAGATTTCAATTAATCAACCTAGAGTCAGTTGTTCTTAGTCTCGAAAGAGATATTAAGATAATTTAGGGATTTTTACGGATCAAGACAAGTGAATAAATCGTCTAATTCAAAGTTAGAATAATAAGTGAAGTCTAGGTGGATTTCTCTTTGGGTATTGTCTTTATCATTGGTTTATTCGATTATTTCCTTCACTCTCTGTCGCATTTATAGTTAATTAGTTAGTTTTAAATTAAAAACAAATCCCCTTAATTATTAGGCTAAATAATAGAAAGATAGTTATTACTAGTACTTTTAGTCTTTGTGGATACGATATTCCGGACTCACCATAGCTATACTATTGTTCGATAGGTGCGCTTGCCTTTGTCGAATTATTAGTTAGTTTTGAGACCATCAAGTTTTTGGCACCGTTGCCCGGGACTAAGATATTAGGAACACTTAATTTTTATTACTTTAGCCATTTTTATTTTTATTGCTATTTATTTGTGTTTTTATTTTAATTTACTGACTTTTCTTTTATTTGCTTCTGGCAGGTATTTTTAGTTTATGACTAGAAGGAACCCGTCAGGACCGTTGCTTTTTGACAGTGAGATTGAAAGTACCACTAGCAGAAACCGTAGAGAAATAAGGCGAAGTCTACAGTATATAGAGGAAGAGCAAGAGGACGATACCAATATTACTGAGGAGATGGCTGATAATAATCCGCTACCTCCTGTGGTTGCCGCAAATCCAGTAAATCAAAATCCTACTCCTCGTATTATGTACGATTATGCCAAGCCTAATTTGACTGGGGCTGAATCGAGTATTGTGAGGCTTGCTATTGCTGTAAATAACTTCAAGCTGAAGCCGAACACTATTCAGATGATCCAACAATGTGTTCAGTTTGATGGTTTACAGGATGAGGATCCAAATACTCATTTAGCCAACTTCCTAGAATTTTGCGACACTTTCAAAATTAATGGCGTTTCTGATGATGCCATTCGCCTTCGGTTGTTTCCTTTTTCCTTAAGAAATAAAGCTAAACAGTGGTTGAACTCGTTATCACGAGGTTCCATCACTACTTGGGAACAAATGACCGAAAAGTTTTTATTAAAATATTTTCCGCCGGCTAAAACGGCAAAGTTGAGGAATGATATCTCTTATTTTGTGCAGATGGATTTAGAAACTCTTTACAATGCATGGGAGAGATATAAGGACTTATTGAGAAGGTGCCCTCACCATGGGTTACCTCAATGGCTACAGGTTCAAACTTTTTACAACGGTTTGAATCCCTTAACTAGGCAACTGATTGATGCAGCCGCCGGCGGTACCCTAAATAATAAAACACCTGAGGAGGCTTATGAGTTCATAGATGAGATGTCACTGAATAATTATCAGTGGCAAGTCATGAGAACAAAGCCGACAAAAGCCGTTGGTGTTTTCAACCTCGACGCGGTCACCATGTTATCAAACCAGGTAGAACTCTTAAATAAAAAGATTGATGGTTTATGTGTTTCTACGCAGGTACATCCGGTGATGCAATGCGACACAAATGGAGGAGGGATGAACACCATAGAATATCCATCTTACAACCCGAGCACAGAGAATGAACAAGTTGACTATATGGGTAATAATTCTAGACCTTAGAATAATCCCTATAGTATCATTACAATGTAGGTTGGAGGAACCATCCCAATTTCTCATGTGGTGGTCAAGGAAATCAGAGACCACAACCCCCTCCAGGCTTTCAACAACAACCCTACCAACAAGAGAAGAATCCAAACCTTGAGGAGATGCTAACAAAATTCATCTCGGTGTCAGAAACCCGTTTTCAAAACACCAAAACAGCACTTAAAAATCAGCAAGCGCCGATTCAAGGGCTTGAGAACCAAATAGGTCAGCTTGCCAAGCTGATCTCAGAATGACCATAAGGTAGCTTACCAAGTAACACCGAACCTAACCCAAGGGAGCAACTCCATGCCATCACTGTACGCGACGAAGAAGGGTTAGTAGAACCTAAACCAAAACTAAGGCAAGAAACTGTGGTAAGCTATGGTAAGGTTGAGGTAAGCCAAAATAAGCAAGATTCGGTCGATAAGGAATATAAACCTCGTGTGCCATATCCAAATGCGACAAGGAAGAACCATACAAACGAATAGTTTGGTAAATTCCTTAAACTGTTGAAAAAGTTGCATATTAACTTGCCGTTTATTGAAGCTCTTTCGCAGATGCCCAATTCAGTCAAATTTTTAAAAGAGCTTTTAGCAAACAAACGGAAGTTAGATGATGCGTCGCACGTGGAGCTAAATGCAGCCTACTCAGCCATTTTACAGAATAAACTACCCAACAAATTAAAGGATCCAGTGAGTTTTACTATTTCTTGTTTAATTGGTAGTTTAGATGTTAATAATGCCTTGGCTGATTTAGGGGCAAGTATTAATGTCATGCCCCATAAAATGTTTAAGCAACTAGGTCTTGGGAAACCTAAACAAACTAGGATGAGAATTCAACTAGCAGATAAAACTATTAGATTTTCTAGGGGTATTGTTGAGGATGTGCTTGTAAAAATCGATAAATTTATATTCCCAGTCGACTTTGTTGTTCTAGACATGGATGAGGACAGTGACGCATCTTTAATCTTAGGACGACCCTTTTTAGCAACTGCTATAACTATCATTGATGTTGGCACAGGTGAATTGATACTTCGTGTAGGTGATGACACGATTAAACTCCAAGCTCGTGATTCTGTTATGATATCTAGTGAGCGAGATGATATTACGAGTTCTGTTAATGTGAGTAACGTTGTGGCTCAAACTTCTTTGCAGGAAATCCCTAGGAAGAAAGTGATGGAGCCACATTCTATCCTATGTGACAAACACAGAACAACTCATGAGGAGCGAAGGCTTCAGATCGATGAACTAGACGAATGGAGGACACATAACAAGGAGAAACCGAGAATACACGAAGCAAAACTGAAGCGACTCCATGACGAGCTTAAGGATGGAACGAACCACTTCAAGGTTGGGGACCAGGTACTGTTAGATGAAACTGACCCTCGAATAACCACTTTAGAGCTTGATACAAATGGAACGGCTCCTTTTACGATACTCAATGTCTTTCCATACGGAACGATCAAGGTAACTCATTCTAATTTCGACACTTTTAAGGTAAATACTACTCGACTCAAACCGTATGCTAATAATAGAATTGATAGCGATAGAGAGGAGCTTCAGCTCCGCGAACCACCGTAACCGAGCGAAAACAAGGTAAGTCGAGCTTAAACTCTAAACAAGCACTTCTCGGGAGGCAACCCGAGCATTAACATGCCTAATTTACTAATTATATTTTATGATATTTTCAAAATTAATTAAATAAAAAAAATGGTGTTTTAAAACCCACACGGCCTGGACACACGGGTGTGTCCTTGGCCGTGTGGATTTCGGGACTTAGTTTTCAAATTTTAAAGAAATCGACAGAGGGATACACGGCTTGGCGACATGGCCGTGTCACCCACATGGTCGGGACACACGGGTGTGTCATTGGCCGTGTGGATCCTGGAGCTTAAAATTCCCAAAAATCGACAGAGACATGTCCTAAATATAGTCTACACAAGCGTGCGACGTGGCCGTGTGGACCACACGGCCTGGACACACGGGCGTGTCCTAGGCCGTAAAACTGGAGCCTAATTTTTCAAATTTTAAAATTTAAAACAAGTCAGGGGGCTCCACGGGCAATACACATGGCCATGTGTGAGGTCACACGGGCGTGTGGAATCCCACACGGGCGTGGGAGAAGCGAAGGACATCGTACACGGCCATGCGACGCGGCCGTGTGAAGAATGATCCTAAAAATCTCACGATGAACACGGGCTGGGGATAGATCACACGGGTGTATGACACGGCCGTGTGGCCCAACACGGGCCGTTACACAACCGTGTCACCTATTTAAACCCCCAAATTTTTTTATTTTTTTTTCTTCCTTCTTCTTCCAAAATCCCCCACAAACCCTAGCCCCCGCCTCCCCACTCTAGCTCCGTCACACCGTCGATCGCCCCTAACCTCTTTTTCTTCTCTTCTTCCCCATCACCACTGACCCCCACTCTCTTCTTCCCCTTTCTTTTTCCTTTGCGCCGCCACACCCCCCGACCCCCTCTTCTTTGCGCCACCACACCCCCCAACCCCCAACCCCCACTCCTAAACCCTTCACCGTCGGCCCCCTCTCTCTCTCCCATTTCCTTTTTCCCCAACTAGCCTTTTCCCCTAACACACACACCACTCAAACCGCCCACCTCAGCACCCAAAACCTCTTTGCCCCGCCGGACCCACGCGCCCTAGCCCCGACCCCCTAGCCCCTCACCCTCCCACGACACCACGATGCCTCTGACCACTTTGTTAGTCGCCGCCACCGCTTTCCTCCGGACTCTGGTTCTTCTTTGTTCTCTTCCATTATAATTATTTTTATTTATTTGATTATTTATTTTGTTTATTTGTTATTCTTTTTATTATTATTATTTTCTTTGTTTATTTCTTTATTTATTTGTTATTATTATATCATTATTTAGTTGTTATTTTTTGCTATCATTATTTTTATTATTAGTATTATTACTACATCCTTAATATTACTATTTTGATAGTTTAGATTTCTAATGTGGCTTGATTATTCGTTAGTTATATTAGGATTTTCGTTATTTACTTCTTTTCAATTTTTTGTGCATTGGTGTGTCCCTAATCGTTTAGTCTATTATTTCTTTTGTTTTTGGTTGATTAGTTTAGTAGGCTATTAGTTTTAATTAATAAACTGTTAATTCTTGCATGTTTAGGTATTAGTGCATATAGGAACAGGTATTAGTGATATTTTTGTTCTTATTTTACTGAATTTTGGAATATGCTATTGTTTCTTAGGTACACCATGACAAATACTCGTGGCAAGACTAAGGTCGCCGTCCCCGCTTCGAAAAAGCGAAAGAGTCCTGGCGCGACCTCCTCAAGCGCCTCCGCTGAAGTTCGCCATCCTTACCTCAGATTTTCCGCGGACCCACTGGATAACTTATTTCAGCTCCTTCGCGTACGACCACTAGGTTTGGGCCGATGCATTGACTGGGCCGCGTTGGAGCAAGTCCATCTTGCTGATAAGGTTCGCACTTTCATCATCACAGCCCCATGGGACCGTTTCTTTAGTATCGTCGAGCCCATATATATGGAGCTTACTTTGGAGTTTTGCTCGACGTTTCACCTTTGGAGCGTTGATAAACCGAAATAGTTACATATTTTAGGCCCACATTTAGTATGCTTTTGGATGAATTATCCCTTGATTTATGTAAAAAGGTGCTCTTAATCCTTTCTTTTCATGTCTTATACTCAGGAAAGCACCCAAGGATAAAAAGAACGAGAAACGGGCTCAAAATGGACCAAAACGGGCCAAAGAGGAAATCGACACGGCCTGGACTTGGACCCACACGCCGTGCCAAGTCAATCATCTAGAACACGGTCTAACCCCGACTCACACGGCCGTGTCTTATTAAAGAAATACGAACACGGCCTGGCCACGATTCACACGGGCGTGCGCCATGGCCGTGCCTCTGCCGTGGAGAAGAGTAATTTCATTCGAGAAAGGATACTTAAGGAGAAAGAAACGTATTTCAAAAGCCTATAAATACACCTTAAGTATGACCTAAGAGGAGAGCCCAAAGCCATCGTCTAGGGGCGCCGTGCTAGGCCAGAGAATGAAGATTTGTGGGGATTCACTCAGGGATAGCCAGTTGATCCATCTCAAGAAGCCAGAATTATACTCAAGACGGAGGATCTCTCCTTCAATTCCTTCAGGGGGTTTTAGGGATTTCTTATGTTTTGTTTTATCTTTTCTCTTGAGATGTTTTCCTGTATTGTTATGAACTAAACCCTTCCGGATGCAGAAGAGATGAAACCTATGATGAATCTTGTTATTGTTTTCTCAAGTATATGATAAATACTTAGTTTGTTCTTAATTATGTGAGCTTAATCCAAATTTAATGTGCTTAGGTGGAGGAGGAATAGACCCTGCCTAAGAGTAGATCCAACATAATTAAGTGGAGTTGATCGCACGCCTAGAGATAGGGTGACGAGATTTTACCGGATTAGGGTGAAACCTAATATGGGAATCCATAGATCGATTTCTTCGCTATTCTAGGGGTTATTATAAGAGAACGAGAGTTCCACTAATTAACCTAGGGTTAGACGTTATTCGCCTCGAGAGAGGGTTTAATATACGTTAGGGAGTCTTACGGATCAAACTAAGTGAATAAATCGTATGGTTCAGTGTTAGATAACAAGTGAAGTCTAGGTGGATTCTTCGTAGGGTATCATCTAAATCAACTGAGTTTTTCCCAAGTTATTTTCCAAATTCATTCTTCTTTGTCTTAGAGTCTTTAGTTTAGTAGTTAATTAATTTAGATTAGATAAACAATCTCTCTTTAGTTTTAGGCTAGATAATAAGAAGAAAGTTAGTATTAGTACTTTTAGTTCCTTTGGGTTCGATAATCCGGTCTTGCCTAAGCTATACTACTGTTCGATAGGTGCACTTGCCTCAATCGTTGTCAGAGTTAGTTTTCAGGTTCGATCATTCTTTTTATAAATTTTAAAACTCTGATTCACAGCGATCAAGCGTCATGTCGGTCCATGACGAGCCAGGCACCATCACCTTTCGCCTTGGTAGTTTGGTGCGATACATGAGCGTCCCAGAATTCAGTGCTGCTTTGGGACTCTACACAGAGGAGTTCATGTGCGCCGAGGACTTTCTTCAGCTTCATCGACATATTGATCACTCGCCTTCATGTTGTTGGACTGATCTCATGGGTGACCTGACATCCTATGACACTAGTCGCTCGAAGGCGACTTCTCTCTCTTCAGCCCTACGGTATATTCACGCCCTTTTAGCTCACACTTTGACAGGACGGAGAGAGAGCACCGGAGTCATCACCACTCATGACACCTATTATCTATAGAGCATGGCACATGGCCATATATTTGATTTGGCGTACTTCATCGCTTTATCCTTCCGCCATCAGACTGATCGCCACAGGAAGGGCCCCATCTGCCTTGGCCCTTACGTGACTCACCTCGCTCGACACTTCGGTCTCCTCGACACACCGGAGCAGTCTTCCACACTTACACTTGTCGGCCAGATGTCCCCTTAGGGCATCTCGAGCATGCTACACATGAGGATGATCGACCGGCATCGTGGATTTGATCATCCTCAATATAGATTGTTTCATTCTGATGCTCAGGATGAACCCGAGGACTTCCCTGATAATGTTCCGCTCTCTCACGAAGACCCACCTCATCCTCCACCTCCGAGTCACCGACCTCCTCCTTCTGCTACCACTTTGACAGACATATCCGAGCGTCTCACTCGCTTCAAGCAGTAGTGTTTTCAACGGTTCGACAGTCTTGAGGCTATATTGCAGCAGATCTGCCACCATCTCCCTATTTCATCTTCGGCGCCGACGACTCACGACGCCTCTGACGATGAGGACCTTTGAGTCCATCTATTTTATTTTATTTTTATCTTTATTTTTATATTTCTTTTTATTTTCATTTTTAGTCTATTTTCCTTTTATGTTTTTTTATCATCTTTTCAAGGACTTGTCTTTTATATTTTGAACTCTATTTTAGGTTTTATGATTGTTCCTAATCGATTAATCCTTTAATCTTCTTCCACGGTTGTGTTTATTTTCTTAATAGTTGCTCAGAATCATGCACTTCACGTAGTTATATCCACAACCCCGCTTTCACTATTCCACGGATTTCATCCAAAATTCAGGGCAGTTTCACTTCTCTCCCTCTCTTATGATATTCTCATTATATTGTTGTTATCTATTTTGGTACATTGAGGACAATGTACATCAGTGTGGGGAGGTTAATTATATCATTTTTAGAAAATCCCTGAATTATGTCTTATTCTTAAGTAATTTTCTCATATTACTATTAGAATGAATTTCTATTGACTTATGATTTTTATTGATATGTTTTGGATTAAGTCATAGGTAATTGTGCATTGATTGTTTAAACTTTAAGACATTAGAGAATCAAGCATGGTAAGTCTATTTTCAGAATTAAAATTTGTTAGGTTGTTTTCCCTAAATTTAAATATTACCTTGAAGTTTGAAATTTGCAAGATTGACATCAAAAACCATAATTTTTGTGAGATTTTGAGCCTTTTAGAGCATACACTTTTCTTGTTCACTTTATTATTGGTTATGAGTGTGTCAATATTGATTTTTTATTCTAGAACTTGCTTCAATTATGCATGTCGAGACCACACCTTTGATTTGATATACTGAGATGATAAAGGCACCTAGGTTTTAACCCACTTATTCCATTAAAAGCCTACCTTCATAATTAACCCCTAGTGAACCCCTTTGAGCCTAATAAATCATTTCTTGACTCACCCATTAATATTAACCCAAAACTCATTTTTGATTCGTTTTTCCCATTTTATTGACTCCATTTTTGTCGAGATTTGATTTGGTTAGTTGCCTAACTATGTTATTTTATTTCAGTTATTAAATTCTTTCTTATTATCGTAAAAAAAAAGTGGAAATATATATTACTAGTCCTTTAAGTTTGAGCTTAAGTAATTAATTTTATTTTCTGAGAAGAAGCTCGTGATTTGCTTTAATTATTTTGATTGATGTACTTTTTCAGTATTAGTTCAATTTTTCTAGTAGGTAATTTATCAATTCGGTCTCGATTCTAACATTATTTTTCAGCCTTTATCCACACCTTTAACCCAAGCCCCATTACAACCCTTTAAAGACCTTTTGATTTGTGTATCCTCTCATTTTATAGTGGTGGAGATTTGATTTTCATGCAAGCCTATGGTAATAACTTTTAATCTTTGACTTTTGAGTGCTTAATTTTGAACCTTAAACACTTTGAGTGATTTGAGCGAATCTTTAGTGAGAATGTCGAGTCTTGTCGATTTTGAATTAAAGGTAATTATTTAGATAAGGGGAAACACCTATGTTTTCATGCTATAAAAATGTGTGACTTGGATTGTTTGAATCTTTAGTGCTCTTTTAGTTAAATTATCAATGTGTGATTATTTGTAAATTATGATAAGACATTATTGATAAGAATTATGAATTGAGGAAGTTTAATTTTAATTGTGAGTTGAGGATTTTGCTTGAGGACAAGCAAACGCTTAAGTGTGGGGATATTTGATAAACCATAAAAGTAACACATTTTAATCCCATGCTTAGCATGTTTTTGGATGTTTTATTATACAATTTTGTGAACTCGATGCTCCTAATCCTTTAAATTCGTGTTTCTATACTTAGGAGAGCATAGGGAAGCGAAAGGAGAGGAAAACGAGCGAAAATTGGACGAAACGGGCTGTCTTAAGGATCCACACGGCCAAGCCAGTACCACACGGGCTGAGCACATGCCCGTGTGAACCACACAGGCTAGACACACGCCCGTGTGCCAGCCCGTGTCGATCGTGAACCATGTCAAATTTACACACGGCCTGGGCATTCTTACACGGGCTGATCACACGCCAGTGTTCCTGTCACAACCTGTTTCATTTTTACGCAAAAAAAAGCCAATTTTTAGGGTTTCGAGCATTCTAAAGTCTATAAATACACACTAGAAGAGAACCTAAGGAGACACGCAGAGTAGAACGGAGAAATTACTCTAAGGAAGCCGTCGGAATAAATTCAGAAGCAGGATCTCATTCAAGATTGAAGATCTCCATTAATTTTCCTAAGAAGTTTTTGGGTTCTTATGTCTTGTTGTTTTCTTTATTCTGAGATGTTTTCCTTTTACGTTATGAACTAAACTCCCTAGATACCTAGGGAGGATAAAACCTACGATGGATCTTATTATTTAATTGTCTGAATTACATGATAAATACTTGTTCTTGTTCTTAATTATGTGTTCCTAATTCTTATTTTAATATTTTTAGGATATTAATTCAAGTTTGATATAATTATTCAGTGGAGCAAAAGTCCCTATTTAAGAGTAGTTCTAGCATAATTAAGTGGAGTTGATTGCAACCCTAGAAATAGGACGACATAAATCTGCCGGATTAGAGTCAAATCTAATAAGAGAATCTATAAATCGAGTTAATGCAACGATAGGGGTTTTAATTAGAAAGATATTTTAATTAATCAACCTAGAGTCATTTGTTCTTAGTCTCGAAAGAGATATTAACATAATTTAGGGATTTCTACGGATCAAGACAAGTGAATAAATCGTCTAATTCAGAGTTAGAATAATAAGTGAAGTCTAGGTGGATTTCTCCTTGGGTATTGTCTTTATCATTGGTTTATTCGATTATTTCCTTCACTCTCTGTCGCGTTTATAGTTAATTAGTTAGTATTAAATTAAAAACAAATCCCCTTAATTATTAGGCTAAATAATAGAAAGATAGTTATTACTAGTACTTTTATTCCTTGTGCATACGATATTCCGGACTCACTATAGCTATACTATTGTTCGATAGGTGCGCTTGCCTTTGTCGAATTATTAGTTAGTTTTGAGACCATCAGCAAACTCAGCTAATGGTAGAAATTTATCATGTTGCCCTCAAATTCAATAATATATAACATTGCAACATATCGTCAAGTATCTAAATCACCCGTTCAGATCGTCCGTCAATCTGAGGATGAAATGTTATACTAAAATTAAGTTTCGTACTCAGAGCTTCGTGTAATTTACCCCTAAATTTAGAGGTAAATTTGGGATATCAATCTAAAATGATAGGTAGTGGCATACTGCGTAATCTGACAATATTTGAAATATATAGTTTTGTAACACCCCCTAACCCTTAACCATCGCTAGAACAGGGTTATAGAGCATTACCGGACATTTCAAATCAAATACGAACATTACATAAATATCTTGCATACACATTGTAATTAAATCATATTACCCCTTTTATGAGCCCTCGAGGCCCAAAATACACGTTAGAAACAAATCGGGACTAAATCGGACATTCAGGAAATTTTTCGCGAAATTTTTAAATTTTTTTCCTAGAAACTGGGCATACACGCCCGTGTGGACCTAAGACACGCCCGTGTCTCAGACCGCGTCCTACCCCGTGTAACTCTCTGACTTAGATCACACGGCCAGCCACACGCCCGTGTGTCTGGCCGTGTGGACTCAATATGAGCCTTAAACATCAAGGTTACCAGTACTTGCAATCTTACACATCAAGCAACTCAAAAATCATTTATTCAACCAATTTATAACTCAGTTAAACACACTCTAAACATGCCAGAATAGATATTCTAAGTACCTAACCAATGTACCTTCATAGGCACTTATCTAATTTTTTGAAACACGTATGTGCAAATTTTTACTAAATAATCTTCTTGAAACCAATTATCATTATACCTATATGTTCACAACCACCAATATGTTTTTAGGCACCTCTTATGCATATTCAACTACTATTTTACTTCTCATTATTTAGTCACATTAATATTATAAAGCAATCATGCAATTACTACAATACCAACACAAGCAAAATATATGACTAATTTCAACAAAACACCTTTAGACTAACAGTTAGTCAAAATAACCGATACATGCCATTATTACCAGAATCAAGTTATCCATAATTACCGATAGAACCAATGGATAGTGTGATATAGCTCCGATAAGCTTCCAACTCGTTCGAGGTTCCGATAATCTGTAAGGTAAATAAAAACAATTACGTAAGCAATGAATGCTTAGTAAGCTCGTATAATCTTTAAGCTTAGTAAGCTCGTATAATCTTTAATCGTATTAATTCATTTCAACTATAAAATTATACATATAAAAAATATTCCAATATTATTACCATAATACACTTAAAACTACATTCATTAATTCACAATGTGAATAAATCCATAATATCACACACATATACTTATTACCCTAAGTTTAGTAAAATTTTATATAACCTTAACTTTTCTACACTTATTCCATATGCATGTCATTCAGCCATGGTCACAAGTTAGTGCATTTAGCCAAAACCTTTTTTCAAATTGAACACATAATAAATCATTCCATAAGAATTTACATAATTTAAACCTTACCATTATTTCATGAACACTAACTTATTTTCATTTAAATACTTACCATTTCAATGCTTCAAATAAATAAACATATTACTATTCAATCAATAGCTTGGCACTTGCCTAAACATCAGGCAACAACAATAGTTAGCGTTCTTGCACATCTTACATATAAATTCAATATTGATAAACTTATTTTCTCCACACATCACACTTGGGTTTATTACTCATCACCATATACATAATTTCCTGATATTAACATATCAAAGATAATCACATATTTACATGTCACTTTTCAATATATTAAGAAAATATCATTTCCAAAACACATTTCAATATATCAAGTAAATATCATTTCCAAGTATTTCAGGTATATACCGATAATAATCATAAGTCTTTCAATATTAATTTATATTTATAGATCAGAATAAAGTGAGCTGATTTCGTTAATCTGTCAACAAATACCCAGATCGAATCTTTCTTTTTCAAAGTTAACGGTAGTTGATCACTGTGAATCAGAGCTTTAAAATTTATAAAAAGAATGATCGAACTTGGAAACTAACTCTGACAACGATTGAGGCAAGTGCACCTACCGAACAGTAGTATAGCTTAGGCAAGACCGGATTATCGAACCCAAAGGAACTAAAAGTACTAATACTAACTTTCTTCTTATTATCTAGCCTAAAAATAAAGAGAGATTGTTTATCTAATCTAAATTAGTTAACTACTAAACTAAAGACTCTAAGACAAAGAAGAATGAATTTGGAAAATAACTTGGGAAAAACTCAGTTGATTTGGATGATACCTAGGAAGAATCCACCTAGACTTCACTTGTTATCTAACACTTTGAACCATACGATTTATTCACTTAGTTTGATCCGTAAGACTCCCTAACGTATATTAAACCCTCTCTCGAGGCGAATAACGTCTAACCCTAGGTTAATTAGTGGAACTCTCGTTCTCTTATAATAACCCCCTAGAATAGCAGTAAATCGATCTATGGATTCCCATATTAGGTTTCACCCTAATCCGGCAAAATCTCATCACCCTATCTCTAGGCGTGCGATCAACTCCGCTTAATTATGTTGGATCTACTCTTAGGCAGGGTCTATTCCTCCTCCACCTAAGCACATTAAATTTGGATTAAGCTCACATAATTAAGAACACACTAAGTATTTATCATATAATTCAGAAAACAATAACAAGATTCATCATAGGTTTCATCCCTTTCGGGTATCCGAAGGGTTTAGTTCATAACAATAAAAAAAAATCTCAAGAGAAAAGATAAAATAAAACATAAGAAATCCCTAAAACCCCCTGAAGGAATTGAAGAGGAGATCCTTTGTCTTGAGTATAATTCTGGCTTCTTGAGATGAATCAACTGGCTATCCCCGAGTGAATCTCCACAAAGCTGCCTTCTCTGGCCTAGCACGACGCCCCTAGACAATGGCTTTGGGCTCTCCTCGACAGAGGGTTTCTGTCCAACCCCCCGATTAAGTTGCCCTCTAGGGTGTATATATAGGCTCTGAGATGTGTTACTTGGCCTCCAAGTATCCTAATTTGAGTGCAATTCCTAATTGGGGGTTTAATTAGACTTTGGAGTGTGTTTCTTTGCCTCCAAGCATCCAAATTCGAGTAAAACTCCTCTTGGCCGCGGCAGGGCACGGCCTCTGGCACACGCCCGTGTGAATCGTGGCCAGGCCATGTGGACTTCGTTGATGAGGCACAGCCGTGTAAATCGTGGTCCAGGCTGTGTTCAAGATGATTGACTTGGCACGGCCGTGTGGGTCCAAGTCCAGGCCGTGTCGATTTTCTCTTTGGCCCGTTTGTCCCGTTTTAAGCCCGTTTTGCGTTCTTTTCATCCCCTGGTGCTTTCCTAAGTATATAACATGAAAAGAAAGGATTAAGAGCACCAAATTACATAAAATAAGGGATAAATCATCCAAAAGTATGCTAAATGTGGGCCTAAAATATGTTACTATTTCGGTTTATCAAATACCCCCACACTTAAGCTTTTGCTTGTTCTCAAGCAAAATTCTCAACTTAAAAATAAAACGAACTTTCAATAGTTCATAATTCCTATCAACAATGTCTTATCATAATTCATAGATAATTTATACATGGATAATTCAATTCAAAGAGTTCTAAGGATTCAAACAATCTAAGTTATAGATTTGTAGCTCGAAAATATAGGCGTCTCCCCTTATCTAAATAATTACCTTTAATTCAAAACTGACAAGGATTGACATCCTCACTAGAGATTCACTCAAATCACTCAATGTGTTTAAGGTTCAGGAAAAAGCGCTCAAAAGTCGAACATGAAGAGTTAATCCCATAGGCTTGCTTGAAAATCAAATCTCCACCACTATAATATGAGATGATGCACAAATCAAAAGGTCTTTAATTAGGGTTGTAGCGGGGCTAGGGTTAAGGTGTGGATATAGGCTGAATTAGAAGGTTAGAATCGAGATCGAATTGATAAAATACCTAACCAGAAATAATGAACTAAGTAAAAGTAGTTACATCAACTGAAAGCTAATAATACTAATAATATGAGCTTCTTCTTCAATATTTTGAATTCAAATGTATAAGCTCATTTAATCACAACTAATAATGAATAATAAATATACTTTTTTTTTGGTTCAGAACGAATCATAAATACATAACAAAGGATAAATTACTGAAATAAAAACATCGTTAGGCTATTAATCAAATCAAATCTCGATATAAGGGTAGTCAAAAGGAATGGGGATAACAAAAACAAAGGGTTTCTGGGTTAATATTAGTGGTTATGTCAATAAAAAGGGTTGTTAGGATTAAAAGGGGTTCACTAGGGGTTAATTGTGAATGTAGGCTTTTAATGGAGTTAGTGGGTTAAAACCTAGGTGCCTTAATCATCTCTGTATATCAAATCATAGGTGTGGTCTCGATATGTATAAACGAGGCATGTTCTAGAATAACAAATCAATGTTGACATACTCATAATCAATAAAATGAGCATGAAAAAGAATATATGCTCTATAAGGCTCAAAAACTCACAAAGATTATGGGTATTTTTGACATCAACCTCGTAAATTTCAAACTTAAAAGTAATATTTAAACTTAGTTCGACAACCTAGAAAATTTTTAATTGAAAAAAAAATGGACTTATCATGCTTGATTCTTTAGTATCTTAAAATTTAATTATCAATGCACAATTATCAATGACTTAATCTAAAACATATCAATAAAAATCATAAATCATCAGAAATTTCATCCTAATTAGTAGTATGAGTAAATTACTTAAAAACAAGACTAAATTCGGGGATTTTGAGAATAATGCAAAAAGTTTGGAACCTAATTTCAGAAATTTGAGAATAATGAAAAAAAAGTTAGGCACCTTTTTTGGTTGTTCACCCCCCACACTTAAGATATACATTGCCCTCAATGTACAAAGTTAGATATATCGACAATAATACTAAAATCATAAGATATGGAGAGAAGTGAAACTTCCTGAATTTTGGATGAAGTCAATGAAAAGAAACCGGATAGGATTGGAGGTAAACGTGGGAAAGCGTCTCGAACCGTTTGAGTCCTCGAAGCAGCCGTCCTAATTTTATTGTATCCTAAGCTAAATCTAGATGGAATGAATAATAAGAAGAAAATAATAAAGAAAATAAAAGAAAATAAAAATAAATAAAAATAAAAATAAAAATAAAAATAAAAATAAAAGTAAATAATGGAAAATGAAAAAGAGAAAAACAACTGGAAAAGAAAAAGGAAGAAGGGGTTAAATAAGAATTATGGATCCGGTGGTTGCCCCCCTTGTACTTTCTCTGTGGTGGCCACTGTGACACCACCACGGCGTGTGTAAGGCCGTGTGTGGTCTGAAAATCTGCACTTTGGTTAGTTTATAATTAGGTGCTAAAAAGGAAAAATAATAGTAAAAGAAGAGAGAAAAAAAATGTAAAAATTAATGGGGTTAGTGCTCGGGTTGCCTCCCGAGAAGCGCTCGTTCATAGTCTTAAGCTAGACTTTACCTCTCATTCGTATGGTCATGGTGGTTTGAGGAGGTGAAAATCCTTTCTCATGCGATCAATTCGGTTATGGATATAAAGTTTAAGTCGAGTAATATTTACCTCAAAAGTGTTGAATTTAGGATTGCTTACCTCGACTGTGCCGTATAGGAAGACATTAAGTACCTCAAAAGTGATTTCTTCGTTTGTCTTGAGGTCTGAATTGGTGATTCGAGGGTCTTCATTATTCAACAATACCTGATCCCCTATTTTGAAGTGATTTGTTGTTCCTATCAGCTCGTCTGGGGTTTCCTTCGGTTTCACTTCGTGTATTCCTAGTTTCTCTTTAAAGTGTGTTTTTCACTCGTTTAGTTCATCGACCTGAAGCCTTAGTTCTTCATGAATTATTTCTTTATGGGTACGAGGTCTAAGATCTAGCTCAGCTAGGTGATTTCGTGATGTTTCCTATAAAGAAGGTTGAACCAAATGGTTATCAATAGAGTTAACGTTCATACCTTTATTACTCGATGTTCTAGCCGAGTCGAGAGCCTTGATGGTGACTGTCTCATTACCTACGCAAAGTATGAGTTCTCCTGCATCAACATCAATTTTAGTCCCGCGATTTGCTAAAAGGGTCTTCCTAAAATTAGGGAATCGAATTATCCTCATCCATGTCTAAGACAACAAAATCTACTGGAAAAATGAATCTTTTAATTTTTACAAGTACATCTTCGATAATACCCCTAGGAATTCTAACAGTTTTATCAGCTAATTGAATGCTCATCCTAGTTTGTTTGGGTTTCCCTAGACCTAATTGTTTAAACAATTTATAAGGCATGACATTTATGCTTGCCCCAAATCACTAACGCATTATCAACAGTTAGTCTACCAATTAAACATGGAATTGTAACACTCCCTGGATCTTTTAGCTTTTGTGGTAGTCTATTTTGGAGAATTTCTGAGCACTTTGCGTTAAGTTCCACGTGTGACGACTCGTCTAACTTCCGTTTGTTTGTCAGAAGCTCTTTTAAAAATTTCCTAGAATTTGGCATCTGCGAAAGAGCTTCAAGTAATGGTAAGTTAATATGTAATTTCTTTAAAAGTTTAAGAAACTTACCGAACTATTCTTTTGTGTCGTCTCTTCTTAATGCCTCAGGGTAAGGTACGCGAGGTTGGTACTCCTTGATTACCGGTTTTGGCTTGACTTGTGTTACCTCAACTGTACCTTTTTCTACCTCGTTTCCTTGTGTTGAACTGGGTTCGTCTACTTCTTTGCTTTCTTGAGCTGTTATGGCTTGGATTTGCTCCTTTGGATTAATTTCAGTATTACTCGGTAGACGTCCTTGCGGTCGTTCGGATAATAGCTTTGCAATTTCTCCGACTGACTGGGTAATTTCCCCGATTGCCTTTGTAAGTCCTCCAACTTGGTTCTCGATCGTTTTGATCGATGTTTGTTGGGTGTCGAGTGTTACCTCAGTTTTTTAGAGACGGGCTTCTGTGGATGCTATAAATTTGTTCAACGTCTCCTCAAGATTCGACTTCTTTTCCTGTGGATAGGGCTGATTTTGAAAATTTTGAGGAGGTTATTGTCTTTGATTTCCTTGATTTCCTTGTCCTCCCCACAAAAAATTTGGGTGGTTCCTCCAACCTGGATTATAATTATTAATATACGGGTTATTATTAGATCTGAAATTGTTACCTATATAGTTCATCTGTTAAACTTTACGTGCCCGGTTGGTAGGGTGGGTACTCAAGATTCGCCACGATTCCACTTGCGTCGCCTTTGCATGACCGGATGTACTGCGAAGAACACAAACTATCAAGTTTTTATTCATCAACTCTGCTGATTTGATAGCATGGTTCTGCTACGTCGAGGTTGTAAACTCGGGCCGCTTTTGTTGGCCTTGTTCTTGTAACTTGCCACCGATAGTTATTCAAATGACATCTCTTCAATAAACTCGTAGGTCGCCTCAGGAGTTCTATTATTCAAGGTTCCATCGGCGGCTGAATCAATTAGTTGTCTCGTTGAGGGGTTTACACCGTTATAGAAGGTTTGGACTTGGAGCCACAAAGGTAAACCATGGTGCGAACACCTCCTCAAGAGATCCTTATATCTCTCCCATGCATCGTATAATGTCTTTAAATCCATCTGCACAAAAGAAGAGATATCGTTACGTAATTTGGCAGTTTTGGCCGGTGGGAAATATTTTAATAAAAATTTTTCAGTCATTTGTTCCCATGTAGTGATTGACCCTCATGGTAATGAGTTTAACCACTATTTAGCTTTATTCTTTAATGAAAAGGGAAATAACTGAAGTCGTATGGCATCATCAGAAACGCCATTTATTTTTAAGGTATTATAGAACTCTAAAAAATTAGCTATATGAGCGTTTGGATCTTCGTCCTGCAAACCATCAAATTGAACAAACTATTGAATCATTTGTATAGTGTTAGGCTTTAATTCAAAATTATTAGCAGCTATAGCAGGCCTAACAATACTAGATTCAGCTCCTGTTAAATACGGTTTAGTATAATCAAACATAGTACGAGGAGCATTATTTTCTGCCACATCTTGTGGTGGAAGATTATTTTCGTCCATCCCTTCAGTAGGATTAGATCTGTCTTCTCGCTCTCCTTGGTAATTTAGGGCTCGCCTAATTTCTCTGCGGTTTCTCCGAGCGGTAGCTTCAGTATCACTATCGTATTCTAAAGGTCCTCTCGGGTTCCTTCTAGTCATAAACTAGAGGTACCTGCTCGGAAAAGAAAGAAAGAAAATTTAGAAATTTTTTTTAAAAATTAAAACTAAAAATAAAAATAAATTGCAAAAATAAAAATAAAAATAATGGCTAAAGTAATAAAAATAGAGCTTTCTTAATATTTTAGTTCACTGACAACAACGCGCCAAAAACTTGATCATTTGTGAATCGAGCTTTAAAATTTATAAAAGAATGATCGAACACAGAAACTAACTCGACAACGATTGAGGCAAGTGCACCTATTGAACAGTAGTATAGCTTAGGCAAGACCGAATTATCGAACCCAAAGGAACTAAAAGTACTAATACTAACTTTCTTTTTATTATCTAGCCTAAAAATAAAGAGAGATTGTTTATCTAATCTAAATTAATTAACTATTAAACTAAAGACTCTAAGACAAAGAAGAATGAATTTGGAAAATAACTTGGGAAAAACTCAGTTGATTTAGATGATACCCTAGGAAGAATCCACCTAGACTTCACTTGTTATCTAACACTGAACCATACGATTTATTCACTTAGTTTGATCCGTAAGACTCCCTAACGTATATTAAACCCTCTCTCGAGGCGAATAACGTCTAACCCTAGGTTAATTAGTGGAACTCTCATTCTCTTATAATAACCCCCTAGAATAGTAGTAAATCGATCTATGGATTCCCATATTAGGTTTCACCCTAATCCGGCAAAATCTCGTCACCCTATCTCTAGGCCTGCGATCAACTCCGCTTAATTATGTTGGATCTACTCTTAGGCAGGGTCTATTCCTCCTCCACCTAAGCACATTAAATTTGGAATAAGCTCACATAATTAAGAACACACTAAGTATTTATCATATAATTCAGAAAACAATAACAAGATTCATCATAGGTTTCATCCTCTTCGGGCATCCGAAGGGTTTAGTTCATAACAATAAAGGAAAACATCCCAAGAGAAAAGATAAAACAAAACATAAGAAATCCCTAAAACCCCCTGAAGGAATTGAAGAGGAGATCCTCTGTCTTGAGTATAATTCTGGCTTCTTGAGATAAATCAACTGGCTATCCCCGAGTGAATCCCCACAAATCTGCCTTCTCTGACCTAGCACGACGCCCTTAGACGATAGCTTTGGGCTCCCCTCGACAGAGGGTTTCTGTCTAACCCCCCGATTAAGTTGCCCCTTAGGGTGTTTATATAGGCTTTTAGATGTGTTAGTTGGCCTCCAAGTATCCTAATTTGAGTGCAATTCCTAATTGGGGGTTTAATTAGACTTTGGAGTGTGTTTCTTTGCCTCCAAGCATCCAAATTCGAGTAAAACTCCTCTTGGTCGCAGTAGGGCACGGCCTCTGGCACACGCCCGTGTGAATCGTGGGCAGGCCGTGTGGACTTCGTTGATGAGGCGCGGCCGTGTAAATCGTGGTCCAGGCCGTGTTCGAGGTGATTGACTTGGCACGGCCGTGTGGGTCCAAGTCCAGACCGTGTCGATTTCCTCTTTGGTTCGTTTGTCCTATTTTAAGCCTGTTTTGCGTTCTTTTCATCCCCTGGTGCTTTCCTAAGTATATAACATGGAAAGAAAGGATTAAGAGCACCAAATTACATAAAATAAGGGATAAATCATCCAAAAGTATGCTAAATGTGGGCCTAAAATATGTTACTATTTCGGTTTATCAGTAGTTCTGATACGAAATCCATTATAACTCATTCCAATTTCCACTCAGGGGTCATAATAGGTTCAAGCAATACTGATGGTACTTGGTGTTCAGCCTTAACCTGCTGACATACCGAACATTTCAATATAAACTCTGAAATCTCCCGTTTCATTTTCGGCCACCAGTAACTCTATTTTAAGTCATTATATATTTTGATGCCACTTGGATGTATCGAATAAGCGTTGTTATGATCCTCTTGTAGAATGTCTCGCTTAACATCAGAGTCATTCGACACACATATCCGATTTTGGAAATACAGACCATCATCACTACCAACACGAAATTCAGTGGTCTAGGCATTCTGAATCTATTTCCTTTTAGCTAAAAAATTTGGATTCATCTTTTTTGCAACTCTTGAATTCTTTGAAGGAATAGCGGTCTAGCCCTCGGCTCGGCTAGAATAGAATCGTCACATTCCAAAATCAACTAAGCATTCATCGCCCTCAACGCGATCAAAAATTTCTGACTTAGGCATCAACTACAACATTAGCTTTACTCGGATGGTAGTTGTATCGCCCCAAAAATCTAAGTATTTATCTTTGCATGTTTTTATCACAAATCTGTATCTACTTCAGTGGTTAAGTGATTTGGGTGTGTTTGAGAGTGTTTGAGAAGTCCTGGGTTCAAGCCTGGGCTTGTGCAAAAAGTTTTATTTTTTAGGGTTTAAACCCTTGCCTTTAGTAAGTAGGCTTTTAAATTATTGTGTGTACAATAAGACATAAAAAACCTGCTGGTCTAGGGGGTAAGTGGCGTGTTACCTAGGCTAGAGGACTGAGGTTCGAATCTTGGTAGAGGCAAGGGAGTATTTATTTTGCTGCTGTGCCGTGGGAGGTGAGGGAGTTTGTCTAAAACACTGAAGTGGTTGATAGGAATTCAAATTGAGTGGTTGAGGGGAGGTGTGATCAGATGGAGAGGTTTGAGGAGGGATTTTAGGAGAAAATCAAGGGATGAGGGGAGAGGGAATGTTGTGCCGAAAGTGGACTCTAGGCACTCAAGAATTCGGCCAAGAGTGGTATGCCTCATTTTGTTTTTTCCTTTGGTGTTTTTTCTCTTTTTGCTTCAGAGGCCGAATGTGGTAGGGGATTTTGGCATATTCTTCTGTCTCACATCTTGCCTTTTTGGCAACCTTTCTCTTTGGCCGAATACATATTTTCCTTTCTTTTCATCTCCTATTCTCTTCTTTCTCTGTGTTGGCCGAATATTGCCTCTTCCCAATTGGCACTGTGTTGGCCGAATATACCTTATTTGCCTCATTCATTTTCTCTTCTCTCTTCTCCCTAAACCATTTCCCCTGATCATTCCTCTCTAGTTGGCACCCAGGCTGATTCAATCGCTATTTTGTCTTCGGGTTAGTGATTGTTCTCTGACAAATTGGTAAGAGCCCTCGACTCTTTCTTGCTTTCTTTTAATTCGTATCAAGTTCCCTCCTTTCTTACACTGTTAAAGCTGAATACTCTTGTGTTGCTCTCGGTTTTCTTAGAACTTCTCGAGGAGTAAAGGAGTCGCAAGTGGTAGTGAAGCGTCTGAAACCCTTCTGTCGTCACTCGATCAAGGGTAATTATTTTTTCTTGCATTGTGGGTAAAGGCCGAATGCTCTTTCCCCTACCTTTGGGGTTCTGCGATGCTGTAAGTTATTACGTATGGATTTGAGCCATGTATAAACAACTCTGATTAAGAGAATCCGCTTGTAACGCTGATATCTGTCAAGGAGGTGGTAATCAACCCTCGTCAGTGGTCTAAGAGGGCTAAGCCACCTTTGCTCAACCAAGACAAGTGTGGTGCTCACGGTTGTTCGTACGTTTTCGCAAACAGGTGTGTAAACACTGCCCAAATTGTAAACCGGCAAAAGCCAGAAAAATATAACGATTGACGTTACACGAGCGTGCGCTCGCTCGCGTGGTAAACTGAACGCCTAAAATGTGGGCATTGGACTGTTGAGGCCACCGTGAGCGATTTCGTGGTCTTAAGCCGTTTTGGGCCACGTTGGGCCGAAATGGGCCGTGTGGGCCCAACACGGGTAAACCACACGAATGTATGGATAAAATTAGGCTAAACTGTGTAATTTACGTAGACGAGACCAATTCTGGGCTATGTGGGCCACACGGGCGTGTGGGTCCACATAGGCCCGCATTATGGGCCTCGGGCCTATTTTCACTTTTGACCAGTAAGGTTGTGCGAATTAGCTCGAGACGCATCGTGGACCCTCGATGGGGCGGTAAGTACACTTAGACCCTCAAACTGATAAAATGACTGTTATGCCCCTATGGTAAAATAATTGTTATACCCCTATGATATTAATTGACTGTATGTCATATGTTATACATGACTGTATATGAGCATGCCAAGATATATATATGTTGCATCCATGTATGATATGTTGCATGGGGATGGGATTATTATGATTGGAGGAAGTGTCTTTGTCTTGGCAAACTGCTTTGAAAATCTTGTTTAGTGCAACCGGTGCTAATATTGGAGTGTAGGGATGGATGGGTGATTTTATCCCCACATGGAGTGTTGGGCTGGACGGAGTGGAGTGTAGAGGCTGGATAGGTAGGATTTCTGATTGCATGACTAAACTGATACTGATACTATTATGGGCTAAGACTGATAAACCGTAACATATACATATTTTAATCCCATATTTAGCTTACTTTTGGATGAATTTTGATTGAATTGGATGAATTTGATGCTCCTAATCTCTTAATTTCATGTTTTATACTCAAGAGAGCTTAGGGAATCGAAAGGAACGAGAAACGGGCTGAAAACAGAGCAAATGGGCTTATCTCAGAGACTCACACGGCCTGGACTATCACTCACGCGACGTGCGTTTGAGTAACAACGAGACACGCTAGAACATCGAACATACCACGACCAGATCACATGGCCGTGTGTGGCAAACAGGATCGACCACGACCAAGAGAGTCGACCACGGACGTGTCGCACGGGCGTGTCCCTGCTATAGCCAAGATGAGTTTCATTCGGAATAGGATACTTGTGGGCCAAGAAAGACATTCCGAAGCCTATATAAACGCCCTAAGTATAACCTAAAAAGTGTCTTTTGGTGGGGCGAAGCTTGAGAGAGAGTGAACACGAGGGGATTACTCCAAGAAAGCCAGTTGATCCATCTCAGAAGCCGGAATCACGCTCAAGCCGGAAGATCTTCCCTTCAATTTCCTTTAGGGGGTTTTAGGTTTTTTCTTATGTTTTGTTATTTAATTTCTTCTGAGATGTATTCTTTATTATTCATGAACTAAACCCCTCAAATACCTGAGGGGGATGAAACCTAAGACGAATCTTGTTATTATTTTCTGAACTATATGATAAATACTTGATTTGTTCTTAATTATGTGTTCTTAATTCTTGTTTTAATATTTCAGGATATTGATTCAAGTATTGACGTGCTTAGACAGTGGAGCAAAAGTCCCTGTTTAAGAGTAGATCTAGCATAGTTAAGCGGAGTTGATCGTAACCCTAGAGATAGGATGACGAAAATCTGCCAGATTAGGGTCAAACCTAATATGGGAGTCCATAGATCGAGTTAATGCAACACTAGGGGTTTTAATTAGAAAGAGATTTCAATTAATCAACCTAGGGTTAGACGTTAGTAGCCTCGAAAGAGGTATTAATATAAATTAGGGAATCCTACGGATCAAGTCAAGTGAATAAATCGTCTGGTTCAGAGTTAAATAACAAGTGAAGTCTAGGTGGATTCTTCCTCAGGTATTGTCTTAATCAATCGGTTTTCCCAAAAGTATTTTCCCAATTCACTCTCTTTGACTTCGCATCCTTAGTTTAGTAATTAGTTAGATAAACATCAATTCCCTTAATACTTAGGCTAGATAATAAAAAAGATAGTAACTACTAGTACTCTTGGTCTTTGAGGATACGATATTTTCGGTCTTGCCATAGCTATACTACCGAACGATAGGTGCGCTTGCCTTATTCATTGTCATAGTTAGTTTGGACACGATCAAGTTTTTGGCGCCGTTGCCGGGGACTAAGATATTAGGAACACTTGATTTTTATTACTTTAGCCATTTTTATTTTTGCAATTAATTTTTATTTTATTTCTACTTTGCTAATTTGTCTTTTTCCTTGCTTCTGGCAGGTATTCTAGTTTATGACTAGAAGAAACCCGTCAGGACCTCTACTTTATGATAGTGATATAGAAGGAACTATTCGCAGAAATCGAAGAGAAATTAGGCGAAGCCTACAATACACACAAGAAGAGCAAGAGGACGATACTAATAACACAGAAGAGATGGCTGATCCCCAGAATAATCCACTTCTTCCGGTGGTTGCCGAAAATCCTCCTCCTCGAACTATGTATGATTATGCTAAACCTAATTTTACAGGAACTGAATCAAGTATTGTTAGACCTGCTGTCGCTGCAAATAATTTTGAACTGAAACCTAACACTATACAGATGATACAACAGTTTGTTCAGTTTGATGGTTTGCAGGACGAGGATCCTAACACACACTTAGCGAACTTTTTAGAGTTATGCGATACGTTTAAGATTAATGGCGTTTCTGATGATGCCATTCGCCTTCGGTTATTTCCCTTTTCTTTAAGGAATAAAGCCAAACAGTGGTTGAATTCTCTTCTATGAGGATCAATCACTACATGGGAGCAAATGACCGAAAATTTTTTGTTAAAATATTTTTCACCGGCTAAAACGGCTAAGTTAAGGAATGATATCTCTTCCTTTGTGCAGATGGATTTAGAGACACTTTACGATGCATGGGGAGATACAAGGATTTATTGAGAAGGTGCCCTCATCATGGGTTACCATTATGGCTACAGGTTCAAACCTTCTATAACGGTGTGAACCCCTCAACTAGGCAGCTTATTGATGCAGCCGCCGGTGGAACCTTAAATAACAAAACCCCTGAAGCAGCTTACGAATTCATTGAAGAGATGTCACTGAATAACTATCAGTGGCAAGTTATAAGGACAAAGCCGATAAAAGCTGCCAGTGTTTTCAACCTCGACGCAGTAACCATGCTATCAAATCAGGTAGAACTCTTAAGTAAGAAAATTGATAGTTTATGTGGTTCCTCGCAGGTACATCTAGTGATGCAGTGCGATACAAATGGAGGAGGGTCAAACAATACAGAATACCCACCCTACAACCCGGGCATAGAAAACAAACAGATGAACTATATGGGTAACAATTCTAGACCTCAAAATAACCCTTATAGTAACACTTATAATCCAGGGTGGAGGAACCATCCGAATTTCTCATGGGGAGGTCAAGGAAATCAAAGACAACAACCCCCTCCAGGCTTTCAACAGCAACCTTATCCACAAGAGAAAAAGCCGAACCTTGAGGAGATGCTAACAAAATTTATCGCGGTGTCAGAAACCCGTTTTCAAAACAATGAGACAATACTAAAAAATTAGCAGGCATCGATTCAAGGGATCGAGAACCAGTTAGGTCAGCTAGCTAAGCTAATCTCAGAACGACCGCAAGGTTGCTTGCCAAGAAACACTGAAACTAACCCAAAGGAGAAAATTCATGCCATTACTGATCACGATAGTGAAGGGTTAGTAGAATCCGAATCTAAGCCAAGGCAAGAACCCATGGTAAATACAAGTAAGGTTGAGGTGAGCCACGATACACAGAAACCTGTCATTAAAGAGTATACACCTCGAGTGCCATATCCCAATGCGATGAAGAAAGACCACACAGAGGAACAATTTGGTAAATTTCTTAAACTTTTAAAGAAATTACATATTAACTTACCGTTTCTTGAAGCTCTCTCGCAGATGCCAGATTCAATGAGATTTTTAAAAGAGTTTCTGACAAACAAACGAAGGTTAGATGAGGCGTCACATGTGGAGCTAAACGCAGTGTGCTCAGCGATTCTACAAAATAAACTACCACGGAAATTAAAAGATCCAGGGAGTTTTACGATTCCTTGTTTAATTGGTAGTTTATCTATTGATAATGCTTTAGCAGATCTAGGGGCAAGCATCAACGTTATGCCTTACAAAATGTTTAAACAACTAGGTCTAGGGAAACCCAAACAAACTAGGATGAGCATTCAATTAGCTGATAAAACCAATAGAGTTTCTAGGGGTATAATCGAAGATGTGCTAGTAAAAGTTGATAAATTTATATTCCCAGTAGACTTTGTCGTTTTAGACATGGATGATGACAATAATATTCCTTTAATCCTAGGAAGACCCTTTTTAGCAACTGCCAGAACTAAAATTGATGTTGGTACAGGAGAACTCACATTTTGTGTAGGTGACGAAACGATCACTTTTCAGGCTCTTGACTCGGCTAGGACGTCAAGTGAAAAAGGTGAGAACATAAATTCTATTTATAACCAATTGGTTCAACCTTCTTTTCAGGAGGCACCTCAGAAGTACACACCTGAACCTGATCCTAGACTCCGTGCCAATAAAGAAGTAATTCATGAGGAACGAAGGCTTCAGGTCGAGGAACTAGACGAGTAGAAGACACATTTCAAGGAGAAACTAGGAACACACGAAGCAAAGCCGAGGGAACCCCCAAACAAGCTTATAGGAACAGTAAATCACTTCAAAATAGGGGATCAGGTATTGTTGGAAAAGACAGACCCTCGAATCACCGTTCCAGACCTTAACGAAGAGACCCCTTTTACGGTACTGAATATCTTTCCATACGGAACAGTCGAGGTAACTAATCCTAAGTTCGGCACTTTTAAAGTAAACACTACTCGACTCAAACCATATATTGTTAGAATTGATAGTAGGAAAGAGGAGTTTCAACTCCTCAAACCACCATGATCGTGCGAATGAAAGGTAAGTTTAGCTTAAGACTTTAAACAAGTGCTTCTCGGGAGGCAACCCGAGCACTAACCCCTTTAATTTTTATATCTTTGATTTTTAGATCCTAACTAAAGACTAACCAAGTTAAATAAAGCATAGGTTTCCATACCACATGGTCTTGCACGCGGGCGTGGCCGTGGCCGTGTGGACATCACGGATTTGCACATTGGCATGGCAGAGGTCGTACGAACCAAGAACGGAAAGTCCCCACATCACGGACGGCTATAAAATGCCACGGCCGTGCGATACGACCGTGGTAGGCACTGAGAAAGTCATACGGGTATAAGCCATGCCCGTGCTTTGAGGCCGTGGCCGACACTGAAAAAGAGACATGGGCGTGGAGACCTCTACACAGGCGTGGGAGAAACGAACGAGCCACCACACGGCCGTGCGATACGGCCGTGTGACCAAACACACCCACAGCACATGGGCGTGGGCAGTAATCAGGTCTTTAATTCTTATTTAAGACCCCCTCTTCTTCTCACTTTCTCCCCAAATTCTTCTTCAACCAACCCCCAGCCACCACACCCCTTTCTCTTCTCACTATCCTCTCCCTTCATTTTCTGTTCCCCTTCCCCTCATTCCTTTTCTTTCACCATCCTCACCACCATCCCCATGTCGAAGAAGCGAAAGGACCCTAGCACAGTCTCTCCGTGCGAAACTGATCTACATAAGTTCATGTCGGCCGCTTCATCGACCCGACAAGCCAAGGACATTTGAGTCCATTTATTTTTTCTTCTTCTTTTCTCTTCTCCTTTATTTTCCTTCTCTTTATTTTTCTTATCTTTAAATACATATTCAGTATATTTTGAATTTTTCTTATTATTTCCTGGCTATTTATTCACAAGTTCCCCAATTTCTTCATCTAGCACAGTGATTATTGGCGGCCACCATACCACCACCAGAAACGCCTCCTCCAACTTATCTTTCACCTCCGAATCATGTTTCCACACTCCCAACTCAAGAAATCCATCCGAAATCCAGGAAGTTTTACCTCTCCCCCTCTCTTATGATCTATTACTACATGGTTATTCTCTTTCTTTGTACATTGAGGACAATGTACAACTTAAGTGTGGGGGGGTAAATTTTATCGTGAAAAGTTCCTAACTTTTTTCATTATTCTCAAATCCCTGAATTATATCTTGTTCTTAAATAATCTTCTCATATTACTGTTAGAATGAAATTTCCTTTGATTTATGATTTTTATTGATATGTTTTGGATTAAGTCATAGCTAATTGTGCAGTGATGATTTAAACTTTAGGAGACTAGAGAATTAAGCATGATGAGTTTATTTTCAGAATTAAAAAATTTGTTAGGTTGTCTACCTGATAAACCGAAATAGTAACATATTTTAAACCCACATTTAGCATGCTTTTGGGTGATTTAAGCCTTGAATTGTGTAATTTGGTGCTCTTAATCCTTTGTTTTCATGTTTTATACTCAGGAAAGCACCGGAGGATGAAAAGAATGAGAAACGGGCTTAAAACGGACCAAATAGGCCAAATCACAAAATCGACACGGCCTGGGCCCAAGCAACACGGCCGTGCCTCCCTAATCAGACCTGAACACGGCCTGGCCACGATTCACACGGGCGTGTGCCAAGGGCGTGTCCCTGCCGTAGAGGAGAGGAATTTCACTCGGATTTGGATACTTAGGGGTAAAGAAACACATTCTAAAAGCCTATATAAACACCCTAGAGGCCAACTTTCAAGGGGGCGTCCAGCTAAGCCAAGGAGCCGAGCCAGAAAGATCAGAATTGTGGAAATTACTTGAAGGAAGCCAGTTGATTCATCTCAAGAAGCCGGAGTTATACTCAAGACGGATGATCTCTCTTCAATTCCTTCAGGGGGTTTTAGAGTTTTTCTTATGTTTTGTTTTATCTTTTCTTTTGAGATGTATTCTATTATCATTATGAACTAAACCCTCAAATACCTGAGGGGGATGAAGCCTAAGATGAATCTTGTTATCGTTTGCTGAACTATATGATAAATATTTGATTTGTTTTTAATTATGTGTTCTTAATTCTTGTGTTGATATTTTCGGGATATTAATTCAAGTTTGATGTGCTTAGGTGGAGGAGCAAAAGTCCCTGCCTAAGAGTAGATCTAGCATAATTAAGCGGAGTTGATCGCACGCCTAGAGATAGGGTGACGAGATTTTGTCGGATTAGGGTGAAACCTAATATGGGAGTCCATAGATCGAGTTAATGCGATTCTAGGGGTTTTAATTAGAAAGAGATTTCAATTAAACAACCTAGGGTTAGACATTAGTCGCCTCGAGAGAGGGGTTAATATACATTAGGGAATCTTACGGATCAAGTCAAATGAATAAATCGTCTGGTTCAGAGTTAGATAACAAGTGAAGTCTAGGTGGATTCTTCCTTGGGATTGTTTTAATCAATTGGTTTTTCCCACAAGTATTTTCCTAATTTCATTCTTTTTGTCTCATCGTCTTTAGCTTAGTAGTTAGTTAATTTTCTAGATTAAACCGATTCACTTCAATTTTAAGGCTAAATAATAAAAAGAAAGTTAGTATTAGTACTTTCGGTTCCTTTGGGTTCGACAATGCTGGTCTTGCCACTAAGCTATACTCTTTGTTCGATAGGTACACTTGCCTCAATCGTTGTCATAGTTAGTTTTTAGGCTCGATCATTCTCATTATAAATTTTAAGACTGTGACACACCAATCAAGTTTTTGGCGCCATTGCCGGGGAACTAAAATATTAAGAACACTCAATTTTTATTACTTTAGCCGTTTTTATTTTCTCATTACTTTAGCCGTTGCCGGTTTAGACCCTATTCGGAACAGTGGTTTCAGGACCACAAATCTGAGGTTTAAAAAATATTTTAATATTATTTTTGGTGTTTATAATATGTGATTGAGCATGTGTGAAAATTTTGTGTGAAAATTTTATCGTTTGTGTGTCGAATTAAGAAAAAGGACTTAATCGCATAAAGTGTAAAAGCTGTGTGCTGATTGTTGAAGTGTCTATTTGGCATGGCTTATTAAATGGGAAGTCCTTATGTGGTAATTAACCCTTTGGTAGTGGAGATGGACATAAATGGCCATTAAATGGATGAAATATAATGTTTTAAACTAAGGGTAAAATGGTAAAATTTGTATTAATGTTAATAAATTAAAACAAAACAAAATGTAGTCATTTTTGTTCATATTTCCACCGAATATCAAGAAGAAAAAGAGAACTTTCATGGCTATTTAGGGTTCGGTCAAGAGAAGCTTCAATTGGTATGTGATTTTTGTTCGATTTTTGATAATTTCTACGTTTTTGTGATCGTTGCTTAGTGTTCTAGCTAGCCCATGCTTAAATTTTTGAAATTGATGGTGATTTTGAGATATGCCATTGATGAATGTTTGAGCTTTGTGATAGTTGATGATGAAATATGAAAGATATGTGAAAGATTAACATGTTTTATCTTTGAGTTTTTGGTGAAATTGAGTAATTTGGACTAAATGGTGAAAATAATATTTTGAGGGACTAAAATGTGAAATAAATGAAATATATGGGCTTGTATAAGAAGAATTCAGCCTAAGCATGGTGTAGTAAAATTTTGTGTATTTTGTGATTTTGTGATTTTGTGAAATAGGGACTAAAGTGTCGAAATGTGAAAATGTGAGGGCTATTTTGTAAAAGGCCCTAAATATGTGTGTTTGGACTAAATTGAATGAATTGGTGATTGAATGAGTTAAATTTGAATATGTATAGACCAAGAAAGGAGAGATTCGAATCAAGATCGAGGCAAAGACAAAGTACTCGATTGATCGGCTAGTTTCAGTATTTCGACGTCCGAGGTAAGTTCGGATATAATATAAGTTATTAAGTTTATATCTATGTGATGAGAAATGAATGAATTGAATAGTTAATGAAATAGCAATGTTATATATATGAAATTGAGTAATGAGGCACTATGTGTGCGTAACTAGAAATGAGACAGAGATGATTGGCACTGTGTGTGCGAAATAGTAGAAGCTTCGGCTTATTGACTTGGCACTTTGTGTGCGATACCGAGATAAGTTCGGTTTAATGTACAGGCACTACGTGTGCGATGACATTTATGCTTTGGCTACGAAATTAGCATTAAGTGTGCGATTAAATCAAATGAATAACAAATGTTGATCGAAATGTAATATCGAGCATTGAATAACATGGATGGTGAATAACTAGGTGTTGGCTAAGGTATGTATTGAACCTTTGTGGTTGATGAAGTTGTGTATGGAATTATGAATGGTTGAGTAAATATATTAGCTATGGATGACATGTTGTGAATATTTGAGAGTTAATTAAATGATGGATTATCTTTATATATTGTGAATTATATTATTGAACTAAATGTATTATGTTTCGAACTTACTAAGCTTTAGAGCTTACTGTGTGATGTGTTTCTCTATTTTACAGTGTCAGTAAAGCTAGCTCGAATCTGGGGATCGTCAGCGACTTAATCACACTATCGGCTATCTATTTTGGTACTTTTGAAAGATGTATATGTTTGGTATATGGCATGTATAGGCTAGTGGTTATGGTATGTTTATAATGTTTGGACCTTGCCATGTGATATGGCTTGGATGTTGAATGTTGATGGTTTATATGTGAAGCTATGGAAATGATGAATGTGGTATGAAATAGTGAGAGTGGAAATGGTATATTTCATGTTTGAATTGGTTGATGAGAATGGTATTTTAAGTGTGAATTTGTGGTATGATTAGATGATGCTTAGTTATATGGATTGAGTTGTGAATATGACGTTTTGGATGGATTTATTTGAGTAGAATTTGAGTATAAGGATAGATGGTATAGTTGATGAACATTTGGTGCTTGAAATGGTATGTTTTGGTTGCATTTGAGGTATGAATTGGTATTGGTTTGTGGCATATAGGTGATTCCAGAGTGTGGATGGTAATTTGGCTTTGAAAATAGCCTATAATTGCCCACACGGTTGAGCACATAGGCGTGTGGCTCGACCGTGTCTTTCGAGTTTGCAAATTGAAACAAGTCAGGCTCGACCACGGGCTGGACACACGGGCGTGTGACTGGCTGTGTGGTGCAAGTCAGTGTCGACCACGGGTGAGGCACACGGGCGTGTCTCAGGCCGTGTGGACAAGTCAGTATGTATGCCCTGCTTTGCCACGGCTCGGACACACGGGCTTGTCCGAGGCCGTGTGAGGCACACGGCCTACCTACACGGGCGTGTGACCTCTATAACTTAGAAAAATGTTTGAATTATAGAAATTTTCGTATGTGTTCGGTTTAGTCCCGACCCCTTTCTAACACGTGTTTAAGGTCTCATTGACCTATTTAAGGGACTATATGAATGTGAATTGTTATGTTTGGATGTTGAATGATATTGAATTATTTGAATTGATCGGTAATGCCTCTTAACCCTATTCCGGCGACGGTTACGGGTTAGGGGTGTTACAATAGGTTATTTTGACTAACTGTTAGTCTAAAGGTGTTTTGTTGAAATTAGTCATATATTTTGCTTGTGATGGTATTGTAGTATTTGCATGATTGCTTTATAATATTAATGTGATTAAATGATGAGAAGTAAAATAGTAGTTGAATATGCATAAGAGGTGCCTAAAAACATATTGGTTGTTGTGAACATATAGGTATAATGATAATTGGTTTCAAGAAGATTATTTAGTAAAAATTTGCACATACGTGTTTGAATAAATTAGATAAGTGTCTATGAAGGTACATTGGTTAGGTACTTAGAATATCTATTCTGGCATATTTAGAGTGTGTTTAACTGAGTTTTAAATTGGTTGAATAAATAATTTTTGAGTTGCTTGATGTGTAAGATTGCAGGGAATGGTAACCTTGATGCTTAAGGCTCATATTGAGTCCACACGGTCAGACACACGGGCGTGTGGCTGGCCGTGTGATCTAAGTCAGAGAGTTACACGGGGTAGGACACTGTCTGAGACACGGGTGTGTCCTATGGCCACACGGGCGTGTCCCAGGTCCACACAGGCGTGTGTGCCCAGTTTCTAGGAAAAAAAATTTAAAAATTTCGCGAAAAATTTCCTGAATGTCCGATTTAGTCTCGATTTATTTCTAACGTGTATTTTGGGCCTCGAGGGCTCATAAAAAGGGTAATATGATTTAATTATAATGTGTATGCAAAATATTTATGTAATGTTCATATTTGATCTGAAATGTCCGGTAATGCTCCATAACCTTGTTCCAGCGATGGTTAAGGGTTAGGGGGTGTTACAGAACTATATATTTCAAATATTGTCAGATTGCGCAGTATGCCACTACCTATCATTTTAGATTGATATCCCAAATTTACCTCTAAATTTTGGGGTAAATTACACGAAGCTCTGAGTACGAAACTTAATTTCAGTATAACATTTTATCCTCAGACTGACGGACGATCTGAGCGGGTGATTTAGATACTTGACGATATGTTGCAATGTTATATATTATTGAATTTGAGGGCAACATGATAAATTTCTATCATTAGCTAAGTTTGCATATAATAACAACTATCAAATAAGTATTAGATAAAAAATATATATTAAATGAAAAAAAAATAAAAGAGGGACACTTATTTCAATATAAGCTTGTTATATATGTATTTGTGATATAGATGATTTTTATATTTTTTTATTTAATAAATTAAATTTTATTTTTCGTAATTTTATTAAATAATTTAAGATTAATATTTGATGTATTAATCAATAAAAAAATTTGAATTTAAATTATTTATCACTTAAATATCCTGAAAGGGAGAGGAATTGATTGACACGAAAGCTTTTCTTGGAAAGAGATCAATAAAATAAAATTTATTTTATGACCGACAACAATTTGTATGTATTGATACACATGTAGAAAATGAATGGCGTAGGTAGTCTCAGTGTAGACTCTTAGGTCAGACATTTTCGTGTCAGATAACCTTTGTTCATCCAAACCAAAGCAAAAAAGATGAGCAAATCAGGCTGCTCAAAGCTTCACATCGCCATGTTTCCGTGGGTTGCATATGGTCATTTCATTCCCTTCCTTCATCTCTCAAATAAGTTGGCTCATAAAGGCCATAAAATTTCCTTCATTTTGCCTAAAGGAGTGCAACCAAAGCTGGAAAACATGAACCAATATCCCAACTTGATTCAATTCGTTCCTCTAGTTATACCCCATGTCGATGGCCTCCCTCCAGGTGCTGAAACTACATCTGTTGTTCCTCTGAACCAACAAAAATACCTTGCTTTTGCTGTAGATCAAACCAGGGACCAAGTTGAAGGCATCCTAGGGGCTTTAAAACCTGATCTGGTTTTTTATGATTTCTGGTTTTGGATCCCAGACTTGGCTCGCCAACTTGGGATCCACCCCATATGCTATGTAGTGGTTTCCTCGATGATCATGTCGTTAGGATCAAACAACAGGACGCTAACCAAAGAAATGACTGTAGAAGAGGTGACGAAATTGCCTCCCGATTACCCTTCTTCCACTGTGAAATTCAAAGCTGAAGAGGCTGCTGCTTTGTTGTTTGAGGCTGAGGATTTCGGGAGTGGACTGTCGTTTGGGGAACGGATAAGGACTGCTGTGAGTGGAAGTGATGCCATTGCCTTCAGGACTTGCCGTGAAACCGAGGGACCATTTGCGACTATGTTGCTCGAGGATATGGGAAGCCTGTTTTGTTGTCAGGGCCTTGCTTGCCTGAAACAAAGACCCAACAGCTTGATGAGAAATGGGTTAGTTGGTTAAGCCAGTTCGAGGCAGGTTCTGTTGTGTTTTGCTCTTTCGGAAGCCAGAGTGTGTTACAGAAGGACGAGTTCCAGGAGTTGGTGCTTGGGTTTGAGCTATGTGGGCTACCATTTTTGGCAGCTTTAAAGCCACCCCAAGGATGTTCAATTGTTGAAGAAGCATTGCCGGAGGGGTTTCAAGATAGGGTTGGAGGAAGAGGGTTGGTGTATGGAGGTTGGGTTCCACAAGAGCAGCTATTGCACCACCCTAACATCGGGTGTTTCGTTAACCACTGTGGGTATGGAACGATGTGGGAGTTTTTGCTTAGTGACTGCCAAATCGTGTTGATACCTGAAATTGGGGATCAAATTTTGAACACCAGATTAATGGTGAATGAACTCAAGATTGGAGTTGAAGTGGAGAGAGGTAAAAACAGGGAGGTTTCAAAGGAGTCATTGAGTGAAGCCATCAAGTTTGTGATGGACATGGACAATGAAACAGCTAATATGATGAAGAGAAACCATGCTAAGCTGAAGCAAATACTATCTAACAGGGATCTTCAAGAAGGATATATCAACAATTTCATTCAAGCCCTGCAAGATCTTGTCAAATAGAGTTGCAAAATCCAAGCAATTGGTTTGAAAATGAATGTGAATCATAGGTATGATTATTGTTTGTGATGGTGACTTATGGCATATTAGTTAGAATTAGATAAATGACACGATTTAGTATGTTTTTGGTGTGATATGATAAAATGGAATGATTTGTTAATGGTACACTTGTGGCTTAATTATGAATAAATATATATGACTTACATTTGAAGGTATTTTTAGGCATACACGGGCTACCACACGGCTGCGTGCTTCACATGGGCATATGGCACAGTCATGTGCTCTATTTGATTTAAGTGTTAATTGGTATATATGACCACAATCTTTTATATGATCTAGAGACATGGCCGTGTGCCTCCACCTACATGGTTTTATTCATCACACACAGTTGAACAACACAACCATATTTCATAGCAACACACAGTCTCAGCTTATCATACGGCCTAGCCACATGGTCATCCAACAGAGTGAATGATTTCTTGGCGTAACTAGTGAAGATTTAACGACCATTAGCAAAACTTTCCTCTAGTATAATTTCAATCATGGTTTATTTATAACAAAGTCCTTGGAAAAATCTCCCTATAAGCCCTGCTTTTCTTTTACTTCTGTGTTAATCCTCTTTCTTACGTTTAGCTAGCTACTTTAATCTCTTTTACAAATTAGTCCATCAATTTGACTATTCACTCAATTTCAATATTCTTTTTGGCTTCACATTAAATTAATCAAGTCAAATACCATAACTACAGTGTTCGATCTTAGAAAATTAATTATTGACATTCTCGAACTCTAAGTGGAGCATGGTAGTTTGGATCTTCGTAACATCTAGGGACCATTTTTCACCACCACCCTTGGAAATCCTCATTTTAACACATTGAGCATTCTAGCTTAAAAAATCTCTCCCCTTACTCCTAAGAACAATAATGAATGGAGCCATAGTCCTTTTTAGGCTTGAGGGCTTTTCTAATTATGGCTTCCCTTTTGGGTTTTATTCACCAATGGAGATGTCATCAAGATTTTGTCAATTTTTCATGATAAAATCTCAAAGAGATTTTTAACTTTCACTTTCCTTTATCCATGGAACCTTTAAAATCAATCATTTATTTTCACTTTCCTTTAATCATGGAATCTTTTGAATCAGTCATCGATGTGTCTATCAATTTGTTGGACCTCTTGCAAACTTACAAGTTCTAAATTTTGACTCACTTTTTTTTGTTGTCGGGTGGTTGTACCATCTACCATGGTAAAATCTTAGCTTTGATACTACGGATGAAATGTCAAATTGAAAGGAAAAGAGATGGAGAGAGAAAAGAATGATTAGAGAAGGGCCAAACATAACCCTTCTCTTACGCAACGTTTCATTTATTTTATTTGTTATTTTGATATAATGATATCATTTATATCATTTTATGGAAAACAAAAACAAAAAAATCTCCAACAACTACCAAAAACTTCTCGCCATTTGGTTCTCATCCAAATCAATGTTTGAATTCTTTTGGTATAAATATTAAAATTATACATGAACTTTGATTTAATTTGCAATTATATATATAAACTTTAAATTGGTGCAATTATGCACGTGAAACTCTAATTGTGGTTCAAATGTATACTTGAAACTTTAATTTTGATTTAATCATACATATTTTAAATAAATAAATACATCAATTTATTTTTATATTGGATAAATATAATTATTTATGTATGCGATGTATAAACATAAAATGATAGTTATATCAATAATTGTGTTAATAATTTACAAGAATTGGATCAAATCAAAATTTCATGTATAAAATTATATAAAATCAAAATTCATATATACAATTAAACATTAAACCATAGTTGATGTATAATTTTGGTATTTATCCTATTTTTTTTTTGTTTAAACCAATTTTGATTTGCCTGAAAACCCTTGCTCATTGTTTATTTAATATGAAAAAAAAATTAAAATATCTTTATTGATAATTATATATTGTTATAATGGTTAAAATATGCTATTAATCCCTATATTTTTCATAAATTTAAAATTTAATTTTTTTACTTTTATTTCAAAAATTTAGTCCATTTATTTTTAAATTTCAAAATTAAAATTTAATTATTAATACGATTAAAATATTTAAATTATATTTATTGATGTGATATTTCAGGAATTATACTCATAAATAAAAGTATAAGAGATGACTTTTGGGCTTAAAATAAAAGTCTGGCCATTGATATTTTAGCCGTCCCTGCAAATGGTAAGATTCAAGATTAGGAAAAACAAGAATATTTGATTATCCGTTGATTAGAAGTTATACCTACTCCGTTAAATCATTACAATAGGAAAAATAGAGTTGAAATGCGTAATTGCCTTCGTGTCAGTGTCTCTAATCTCTTAGAGGTAATGATTACAAAATATAATAAAATATTTTCAGTATGGACAAACATGATGAAGAAAAAAGGCGTTTGTTGTGGCGTTATAATTAGATCGGTTTTTTGTCTCTCAGATCACATTGTGCAAGCAAAAAAAGAAAGATAATGAGCAAATCAGGCCACTCAAAGCTTCACATCGCCATGTTTCCATGGGTTGCCTATGGTCATTTCATCCCCTTCCTTCATCTCTCTAATAAGCTGGCTCATAAAGGCCACCAAATTTCCTTCTTTGTGCCCAAAGGAGTTCAACCAAAGCTTGAAAACATGAACCAATACCCCAACTTGATTCAGTTCTTTCCTCTACTTGTACCCCATGTCGATGGCCTCCCTCCAGGTGCTGAAACTACATCTGTTGTTCCTATGAACCAACAAAAATACCTTGCTTTTGCCGTAGATCAAACCAGGGACCAAGTTGAAGGAATCTTAAAGGTTATAAAACCTGATATGGTTTTTTATGATTTCTGGTTTTGGATCCCAGACTTGGCTCGCCAGCTTGGGATCCTCCCCATATTCTATGTAGTGGTTTCCTCATTGTCGATGGGGTTAAACACCAAGGCACTAACCAAAGAAATGACTGTAGAAGAGGTGATGGAATTGCCTCCTGGTTACCCTCCTTCCACGGTGAAACTCAAACCTGAAGAGGCTGCTGCAATGTTGTTTGAGGCTGAGGATTTCGGAAGTGGACTGTCGTTTCGGGAACGGATAAGAACTGCTGTGAAAGGAAGTGATGCCATTGCCTTCAGGACTTGCAGTGAAATCGAGGGACCATTTTGTGACTTTGTCGCTGAAGGATTTGGGAAGCCTGTTTTGTTGTCAGGGCCTTGTTTGCCTGAAACGAATACCCAACAGCTTGATGAGAAATGGGTTACTTGGTTGAGCCAGTTCGAGCCAGGGTCTGTTGTGTTTTGCTCATTTGGAAGCCAGAGTGTGTTGCAGAAGGATGAGTTCCAGGAGTTGGTGCTTGGGTTTGAGCTATGTGGGCTACCATTTTTGGTAGCTTTAAAGCCACCCCAAGGATTCTCGACTGTTGAAGAAACACTGCCGGAGGGGTTTCAAGATAGGGTTGGAGGAAGAGGGTTGGTGTATGGAGGTTGGGTTCCACAAGAGCAGCTATTGCACCACCCTAACATCGGGTGTTTCGTTAACCACTGTGGGTATGGAACAATGTGGGAGTTTTTGCTTAGTGACTGCCAAATCGTGTTGATACCTGAAATTGGGGATCAAATTTTGAACACCAGATTAATGGTGAATGAACTCAAGATTGGAGTTGAAGTGGAGAGAGGTAAAAACAGGGAGGTTTCAAAGGAGTCATTGAGTGAAGCCGTCAAGTTTGTGATGGACAAGGACAATGAAACAGCTAATATGATGAAGAGAAACCATGCAAAGCTGAAGCAAATACTGTCTAATAGGGATCTTCAAGAAGGGTATATCAACAATTTCATCAAAGCTCTACAAGATCTTGTCAAATAGAGAGTCCAAGTTGCAAAACAAGAAGAATATATCCATTTCATTATTTGGAATGAATTGAAGAGTAGTCCTTGCAGGTTAGCTCTCAAAAGGATTTGGTCAAGGTTCCTTCACCATGTTAAACGGCATCTAATGATGCTACTCATTTTCTAGCCAAAAATGAACTGAATAGTAATACTGCCACTATGTGGGTGGAAGATTACCCACACTTTCTTCATCTTTATGTCATCACTGATGCTATGAAAATGTTGAATTTCAACAACAATAGCAAAAAAGTCATCCAATAGGCTAATGTAATTTGGAATGAATGTTGTTCCTAATCTACACTTAAAAATGTCATCAATTATTTATCTTTCTTTTTTGAGTTAAAGGTTAAATAAGTTGAATTCAGTCTTAATTAACCTCTCAAACAATAAAAGCATATCAATTATACTCTTTGATTAATGGTTTCCGCTGTTGATAGTTAATGTGTTGATGTGGCTGTTCATGACAGCTGAATAGACTATTATGATGCCAACATGGTAAGTCCACATCAGTTTGTCCATATTCATTCTAGATATATTTTTATTTTATTTTTTGAAAAATTAAAATTATGAGACAAATATTAAATTTATACATGAACTTTGCTCCAATGTGCAATTTGATAGATGAGCTTTAATTTGATATAATCATACGCATGAAAACTTAAATTGTGGTTCATTTATATACATGAAGCTTTGATTTTGATTCAATTGTACATTTAAATGAAAGAATACATACATTTATTTTTGTATTGGATTAACATAATGGTTTGTGTATGCAATATATAAACATAAAATTGTACTAATTCGATATTGTTGTTAGTGATTTAAGAAATTGAATTGAATAAAAACATCTTATATAAAATTGCATAAAGTCAATATTCATGCATTGCATTACACATTAAATCAAGATTCATGTATAATTTTGATATTTATTCCTGTTGATTTTTACTTTTCTCACGAGAGATAAATATCATTTTTAATAAGATTTTGAAGTTCTTGTTGGTTTTTTTTATTTAATTTGTTTATTGTAACTTTAGTGTTTGATATACTTTCAAGGTCATTTTATCTATCGGCTGTTAATTTTAATACAGGATATAAGAATGCAATGTCAAGCAACACATATTATAAGAAAAAAATAATTTTGTGTAGCACATACGTATAAATTTTTTTGAATGTTGATTTATCATTTATATAAATTTGTGTAGTAGATATATATAAATTGTTTTGAATTTTCATTTATCAATTTTATATAATTTTTAAAAATTATATACCATAATGTTGCCATAATTTGGCTAGAACATGGCACTTTCGATAGCAATAATGTAAGCTCAAATATTCATACACAACTAAGCATCAAAACAAACACAACACATATCAACTTATACCACATCCACATAGCTCATTTTAATGAAACAATCCATTAACAATCTATAAGATCATATCATTTACATGTTATTCATTTCAATGCAATAGTCAATTGATTCATCAATTTCATTTCATTTCTTTTTTAAATTTCTAGATTTGAGTAACTTATTTCGCCTGATGGAACCCTAGTAAACGGACTTGAGTACAATGGTAAACTATACCACACTAGTTACTCGTCTGAGCTAAATATATACATATTAAGTTACTCATCCTGGCTAAACCTTTATAACAACACATCAGGTTACTCACCCTACCTAAACCTGTGTCACATAATACATGAGAATCTGCAATAAATGTTGGACCTCGATAACATCTGTAGTAAATCTCGTACAAGCGCGCACTAAACCCTATTGGCATGTGATAAACCGAAATAGTAACATATTTTAAACCCACATTTAGCATGCTTTTGGGTGATTTAAGCCTTGAACTGTGTAATTTGGTGCTCTTAATCCTTTGTTTTCATGTTTTATACTCAGGAAAGCACCGGAGGATGAAAAGAATGAGAAACGGGCTTAAAATGGACCAAATAGGCCAAATCACGAAATCAACACGGCCTGGGCCCAAGCAACATGGCCGTGCCTCCCTAATCAGACCTGAACACGGCCTGGCCACGATTCACACGGGTGTGTGCCAAGGGCGTGTCCCTGCCGTGGAGAAGAGGAATTTCACTCGGATTTGGATACTTAGGGGTAAAGAAACACATTCCAAAAGCCTATATAAACACCCTAGAGGCCAACTTTCAATGGGGGGTCCAGCTAGGCCAAGGAGCCGAGCCAGAAAGATCAAAATTGTGGAAATTACTTGAAGAAAGCCAGTTGATTCATCTCAAGAAGACGGAGTTATACTCAAGACGGAGGATCTCTCTTCAATTCCTTCAGCGGGTTTTAGAGTTTTTCTTATGTTTTGTTTTATCTTTTCTTTTGAGATGTATTCTATTACCATTATGAACTAAACCCTCAAATACCTGAGGGGGATGAAACCTAAGATGAATCTTGTTATCGTTTGCTGAACTATATGATAAATATTTGATTTGTTCTTAATTATGTGTTCTTAATTCTTGTGTTGATATTTCCGGGATATTAATTCAAGTTTGATGTGCTTAGGTGGAGGAGCAAAAGTCCCTGCCTAAGAGTAGATCTAGCATAATTAAGCGGAGTTGATCGCACGCCTAGAGATAGGGTGACGAGATTTTGCCGGATTAGGGTAAAACCTAATATGAGATTCCATAGATCGAGTTAATGCAAATCTAGGGGTTTTAATTAGAAAGAGATTTCAATTAATCAACCTAGGGTTAGACGTTATTCGCCGAGAAAGGGTTTAATATACATTAGGAATCTTACGGATCAAGTCAAATGAATAAATCGTCTGTTCGAGTTAGATAACAAGTGAAGTCTAGGTGGATTCTTCCTTGGGTATTGTTTTAATCAATTGGTTTTTCCCACAAGTATTTCCCTAATTTCATTCTTTTTGTCTCATCGTCTTTAGCTTAGTAGTTAATTAATTTTCTAGATTAAACCGATTCACTTCAATTTTAAGGCTAAATAATAAAAAGAAAGTTAGTATTAGTACTTTCGGTTCCTTTGGGTTCGACAATCCGGTTTTGCCACTAAGCTATACTACTGTTCGATAGGTACACTTGCCTCAATCGTTGTCATAGTTAGTTTTTAGGCTCGATCATTCTCATTATAAATTTTAAGACTGTGACACACCGACCAAGTTTTTGGCGCCATTGCCGGGGAACTGAAATATTAAGAACATTCAATTTTTATTACTTTAGCCATTTTTATTTTCTGCAATTTTACTCTTATTTTGTTTTCTATTTTTATCTTTCTAAATTTTAGTCTTTACTCCTTGTAGGTACCTCTAGTTTATGACTAGAAGGAAACCGACAGGACCTTTAATTTACGATAGTGAGATCGAAGCAACCGCTCGCAAAAACCGGAGAGAAATTAGGTGAAGTTTACAATACACAGAAGAAGAGCAAGAAAACATCATCAATACCACCGAAGATATGGTTGAAAATAATCTGCTACCTCCAGAGATGGCCGAAAATCGAAGCTCTTCGAACTATGTATGATTATGCTAAGCCTAGTTTAGTTGGTACTGGAATCTAGTATTGTTAGACCTACTATTGCTGCAAAAAAATTTTGATTTGAACCCTAACACTATACGATGATACAATAGTTCGTTCAGTTTGATGGTTTGCGGATGAGGATCCTAACACACACTTAGCAAATTTTCTGGAATTCTGCGACACTTTTAAAATTAATGGCGTTTCTGATGATGCCATCCGACTTCGGTTTTTCCTTTTCTTTGAGGAATAAAGCTAAACAGTGGGTTGCATTCTCTTCCCGAGGATCAATTACTACATGGGAACAAATGACCAAAATTTTTTTATTAAAATATTTTCCACCGGCTAAAACTGCCAAATTAAGGAATGATATTGATAAACCGAAATAGTAACATATTTTAATCCCACATTTAGTATGCTTTTGGATGATTTATCCCTTGATTTATGTAAAAGGTGCTCTTAATCCTTTCTTTTCATGTCTTATACTCAGGAAAGCACCCAAGGATAAAAAGAACAAGAAACAGGTTCAAAACGGACCAAAATGGGCCAAAGAAGAAATCGACATGGCCTGAACCTTAGCCCACACGATCGTGCCTCACTGATCATCTAGAACACGGTCTTCCCTCAATTCACACGGCCGTGCCTCATTAAAGAAGTCCGATCACGGCCTGACCACGATTCACACGGGCGTGTGCCATGGCCGTGTCCCTGTCGCTGAAAAGAATAATTTCACTCGGATTTGGATACTTAGGGAGAAAGAAAAGTATTTCAAGAGCCTATATAAACCCCCTAAGGGTCAACTTAAAAGAGGGCGGTTAGCTAGGCCAAGGAGCCAAGCCGGAAAGGTCAGAGTTGTGGGAATCACTCGAAGATAGCCAGTTGATCCATCTCAAGAAGCCGGGATTCTACTCAAGACGGCGGATCTCTCCTTCAATTCCTTCAGGGAGTTTTAGGGATTTCTTATGTTTTGTTTTATCTTTTCTCTTGAGATGTTTTCTTATTTAGTTATGAACTAAACCCTTCAGGTACCTGAAGGGGATGAAACCTATGATGAATCTTGTTATTATTTTCTAAATTATGTGATAAATACTTAGTTTGTTCTTAATTATGTGAGCTTTATCCAAATTTAATGTGCTTAGGTGGAGGAGGAATAGACCCTGCCTAAGAGTAGATCTAGCACAGTTAAGCGGAGTTGATCGCACGCCTAGAGATAGGGTGACGAGATTTTTCCGGATTAGGGTGAAACCTAATATGGGAGTCTATATATCGATTTACTGCTATTCTAGGGGGTTATTATAAGAGAACGAGAGTTCCACTAATTAACCTAGGGTTAGACGTTATTCGCCTCGAGAGAGGGTTTAATATACGTTAGGGAGTCTTACAGATCAAGCTAAGTAAATAAAATCATATGGTTCAGTGATAGATAACAAGTGAAGTCTAGGTGGATTCTTCCTGAGGGTATCATCTAAATCAACTGAATTTTTCTAAAAGTTATCTCCCTAATTTTAGTCTTTTTCGTCTTTGTGTCCTTAGCTTAGTAATTCGTTAAATTTAGATTAAAAGCAACTTCACGTATTTTAGGTTAAATAATAAAAAGAAAGTTAGTATTAGTACTTTTAGTTCCTTTGGGTTCGATAATCCGGTCTTGCCTAAGCTATACTACTGTTCGATAGGTACACTTGCCTTTAATCGTTGTCAGAGTTAGTTTCCAGGTTCGATCGTTCTTTTTATAAATTTTAAAGCTCTGATTCACAGCGATCAGATATCTCTTCTTTTGTGCAGATGGATTTAGAAACACTTTACGATGCATGGGAGAGATTCAAAGATCTATTGAGAAGATGCCCACACCATGGATTACCCTTGTGGCTACTGGTCCAAACTTTTACAACGGTGTGAACCCCTCAACTAGGCGCTTGATCGATTCAAAGCCGGTGGAACTCAAATAATAAAACACCGAAGCGACTTACGAATTTATGGAGGAGATGTCCCTAAATAACTACCAGTGGCAAGTCACGAGGACAAAGCCAACGAAAGCTGCCAGTGTTTTCAACCTCGACGCAGTAACCATGCTATCGAATCAGGTTGATGTGTTAACTAAAAAATTTGATGGTTTGTGTAATTCCTTGCAGGTACAACCCGTTATGCAGTGCGAAACAAGTGGAGGTGTGGCGAATCCTGAGTTCCCACCCTACGGACATGGCATAGAAGGCGAACAAATGAACTATGTAAGTAATAATTTCAGATATCAAAATAACCCTTATAGCAATACTTACAATCCAGGTTGGAAGAACCACCCCAATTTTTCATGGGGTGGTCAAGGAAATCAAAGACAACAACACCCTCTAAATTTCCAACAGCAGCAGTACCCACAGGAAAAGAAGCCGAACCTTGAGGAGATGTTGACAAAATATATAGCAACAATAGAAACACGTTTCCAAAGTATAGAAACAAAACTTGAAAAATAAGAAGCATCGACACAAGAGCTCAAATATCAAATTGGGCAAATCACCAAGATCTTGACGGAACGACCACAAGGTAGATTGCCAAGCAACACTGAAACTAACCTAAGGGAGCAGATTCAAGCCATATCAACTCATGATAATGTAGGGTTAGATGAGCCTCATTTAAGGCAAGAAAATATGGTAGAAGAAGGTAAGATTGAGGAAGGAAGTAAAAAGCCAAAACCGGTAATTAAAGAGTACCAACCTCGTATACCATATCCCGAGACGATAAAGAAAGACGACACAGAAGAACAGTTCGGTAAGTTTCTTAAACTTTTAAAGAAATTACATATTAACTTACCATTACTTGAAGCTCTTTCGCAGATGCCAGATTCAAGGAATTTCTTAAAAAAGCTTTTAACAAACAAGCGAAAGCTAGACGAGGAATCGCATGTGGAACTCAACGCAAAGTGCTCAGCAATTCTCCAAAATAAATTACCACAAACATTAAAAGATCCAGGGAGTTTTACAATTCCATGCTTAATTGGTAGTTTATCTATTGATAATGCGTTAGCTGATTTAGGGGCAAGCATAAATGTCATGCCTTATAAAATGTTTAAACAACTAGGTCTAGGGAAACCCAAACAAACTAGGATGAGCATTCAATTAGCTGATAAAACTGTTAGAATTCCTAGGGGTATAATCGAAGATGCGCTAGTAAAGATTGATAAATTCGTATTCCCAGTAGACTTTATTGTTTTAGACATGGATGAGGACAATAGTATCCCATTAATTCTAGGAAGGCCCTTTTTAGCAACTGTCAGGACTAAAATTGATGTCGACGCAGGTGAACTCATACTCTGTGTAGGTGACGAGACAGTCACTCTTCAAGCTCTCGATTCGGTTAGAACATCGAGTAATCAAGGTGAGAAAATAAATTCTAATGATAACCATTCGGTTAACCATTCTTTTCAGGAAGCACCACAAAAGAACACAACTAAACCCGATCCTATACCCCGTACCAACAAAGAAATAACTCATGAGGAACGAAGGATTCAGATCGATGATCTAGACGAGTGGAAGACGCATTTCAAGGAAAAATTAGGGATACACGAAGCAGAACCAGAGCCAATCCACGAAGTAGACAAGCTCAAAATCAGAGATCAAGTATTGATAGATAAAGCAGACCCTCGAATATCTCTTCCTGACCCTAACACAAACAAAGAAATCCCTTTTAGGGTAATCAGTGTTTTCCCATACGGAACAATCGAGGTAAGTAATCCTATTTTTGGTACTTTCAATATAAGCGCATCTCGACTTGAACTTTATCATGATAATGAAACTGATAGCATGAGGAAGGACTTCCAACTCCTCAAACCACCCTGATGATGCGAATGAGAGGTAAGTCTAGCTTAAGACTATAAACGAGCGCTTCTTGGGAGGCAACCCAAGTACTAACTCCATTAATTTTTACACTTTTTTTTTATTATTTTTACTTTTATTTTTCCTTTTCAGCATTTAATTTTAAACTAACCAAAGTGCAGATTTTCAGACCACAGTGCAGATTTTCAGACCACATGGCCTTGCACACGGTCATGGCCGTGGCCGACACTGAGGGAAGACATACGGGCTCCAACCAACTAGCCACGACCGTGCGATGCGGCCGTGGTCGACACTGTTTGATCCTACATGGGCGTGGTGACCACGAAACGAGCGTGGGAGAAATGAACGAAACACAACAAGGAATGTATCCACACCTCAAACTTAAGGAATCCATCCAAATTCAGGAAGTTCCATCTCTCCCTATCTTTTATGAATTTCTATCTATATTTGTACATTGAGGGCAATGTATATCTTAAGTGTGGGGGGTGAACCTTAAAGGTGCCTAACTTTTTTCATTGTTCTCAAATTCCTGAAAGTAGGTGACCAAACTTTTTGCATTATTCTCAAATCCTGAATTATGTATTGTTTCTTAAGTAAGTTTCTCATATTATGATTAGAATGAAATTTCCTATGATTTATGATTTTTGTCGATATGTTTGAGATTAAGTCATTGATAATTGTGCATTGATAATTTAAACTTTAAGATAATAGAGAATCAAGCAGGATAAGTCTATTTTTCAAAATTAATTTTTTTTTTAGGTTGTCTACCTGAATTTGAATATTACTTTGAAGTTTGAAATTTGCTAGGTTGACATAAAAAAGCCATAATTTTTGTGAGATGTTGAGCCTTATAGAGCATATATTCTTTTTCTTACTCACTTTATTGATTATGAGTGTGTCAACATTGATTTGTTATTCTAGAACTTGCATCGATTATACATGTCGAGACCACACCTTTGATTTGATATACTAAAATGACAAAGGCACCTAGGTTTTAACCCACTCACTCCACTAAAAAGCCTACCCATTCTATTAACCCCTAGTGAACCCCGTTGATCCTAACAACCCTTTTTATTGACTCACCCACTAATATTATCCCAAAACCCTTTGTTTTTGTTATCGCCATTCCTTTTGACTACCCTTATATTGGGATTTGATTTGATCGATTGCCTATTGATTTCGATAGTAAATTCATTAATTATTATATGTATTTGATTTGTTCTTAAAAAAAAACACAACGAAGTACATTCATTATTAGTTCTATGATATTTGAGCTTAAACTGTTAATTTCATTATCCTTAAAAGAAGCTCGTGTTATTAGTATTAATATTATAAGTTTCCAATTGATGTAATTATTTTTTATTCAGTTCGTTGTCTATAGTTGGGTAATTTGTTAATTCAATCTCGATTCTAACCTTCTAATTCGGCCTTTATCCACACCTTTAACCCAAGCCCCATTACAACCCTGTTAAAGACCTTTTGATTTGTGTATCATCTCATATTTTAGTGGTGGAGATTTGATTCTCATGCAAGCCTATGGGATTAACTTTTCATGTTCGACTTATGAGTGCTTAATTTTTGAACCTTAAACACCTCGAGTGATTTGAGTGAATCTTTAGTGAGGATGTCAATCCTTGTCAATTTTAAATCAGAGGTAATTATTTAGATGAGGGGAAACACCTATGTTTTCATGCTACAAAATGTATGACTTGGATTGTTTGAATCTTTAGGACTCTTAGAGCTGAATTATCCATGTATGAATTATCTTTGAATTATGATGAAACATTATTGATGAATATTATGAATCAAGGAAGTTCGTTTTAATCATGAGTTGAGAATTTTGCTTGAGGACAAGCGAAAGCTTAAGTGTGGGGGTATTTGATAAACCGAAATAGTAACATATTTTAAACCCACATGTAGCATGCTTTTGGGTGATTTAAGCCTTGAACTGTGTAATTTGGTGCTCTTAATCCTTTGTTTTCATGTTTTATACTCAGGAAAGCACCGGAGGATGAAAAGAATGAGAAACGGGCTTAAAACGGGCCAAATAGGCCAAATCACGAAATCGACACGGCCTGGGCCCAAGCAACACGGCCGTGCCTCCCTAATCAGACCTGAACACGGCCTGGCCACTGATCGCTGTAAATCAGAGTTTTAAAATTTATAAAAGAATGATCGAACCTGGAAACCAACTCTGACAACGATTAAAGGCAAGTGCACCTATCGAACAGTAGTATAGTTTAGGCAAGACCGGATTGTCGAACCCAAAGGAACTAAAAGTACTAGTACTCACCGTCTTTTTATTATTTAGCCTTAATATAAAGTGATGATTGTTTAAACTAAAACTAATCTACTTACTAAGCTAAGACGCAAAGACAAAAAGAATGAATTCGGAAATAACTTTTGGGAAAACTCATTGACTCAAACGATACCCTTAGGAAAAATCCACCTAGACTTCACTTGTTATCTAACTTTGAACCATATGATTTATTTACTTAGTTTGATCCGTGAGACTCCCTAACGTATATTAAACCCTCTCTCGAGGCGAATAACGCCTAACCCTAGGTTAATTAGTGGAACTCTCGCTCGCTTATAATAACCCCTAGAATAGCAAAGAATCGATCTGTGGACTCCCATATTAGGTTTCACCCTAATGCAAAAATCTCGCCACCCTATCTCTAGGCATGCGATCAAATCCACTTAATTATGTTGGATCTACTCTTAGGCGTGGTCTATTCCTCCTCCACCTAAGCACATTAGATTTGGATTAAGTTCACACAATTAAGAACAAACTAAGTTATTATCATATAATTCAAAAATCAAATAACAAGATTCCTCATAGGTTTCATCTCTTCTGGGTATCCGAAGGTTTAGTTCATAATAATAAAAGACAACATCTCAAGAGAAAAGATAAAACAAAACATAAGAAATCCCTAAAACCCCCTGAAGGAATTGAAGAGGAGATCCTCCGTCTTGAGTAGAGTTCCGGCTTCTTGAGATGGATCAACTGGCTATCTTCGAGTGATTCCCACAAATCTGACCTTTTCGGCTTGGCTTCTTGACCTAGCTCTCCGCCCCCCTTTCATCTGGTACCTAGGGTGTATTTATAGGCTTTTGAAACACGTTTCTTTCTCCCTAAGTATCCTTTCCTGAATGAAATTGCTCTTCTCCACGGCAGAGGCACGGCCATGGCACATGCCCGTGTAAATCGTGGCCAGTCCGTGTTTGACACTGTTGAATGAGGCACGGCCGTGTAAGTCGTGGTAAGGTCGTGTTCTAGTAGGAATGGTGGCACGACCGTGTGGCTTGAAGCCCAGGCCATGCTGATTTCATGGCTTGGCCCAATTTGGTCCGTTTTAAGCCCGTTTCTCATTCTTTTCGTCATTGGGTGCTTTCCTGAGTATAAGACATGAAAAGAAAGGATTAAGAGCACCTTTTTACATAAATTGGGGCTTAAATCATCCAAAAGCATACTAAATGTGGGCTTAGAATATGTTACTTTTACGGTTTATCAAATACCCCCACACTTAAGCTTTTGCTTGTCCTCAATCAAAATTCTCAACTTACAATTAAAACGAACTTTCTTCAATTCGTAATTCCTATTGATAGAGTCTCATCATAATTCAGAGATAATTTATACATGGATAATTCAACTCAAAGAGTCCTAAAAATTTAAACATTATAAGTCATAGATTCTGTAGCACAAAACATAGGTGTTTCCCTTCATCTAAATAATTACCTCTGATTTGAAATCGACAAGGATTGACATCCTCACTAAAGATTCACTCAAATCACTCAAAGTGTTTAAGGTTCAAAATTTAGGCACTCAAGAAGTCAAACATGAAGAGTTAATCCCATAGGCTTGCATGAAAATCAAATCTCCACCACTGAAATATGAGATGAAACACAAATCAAAAGGTCTTTGTTAGGGTTGTAACGAGGCTAGGGTTAAGGTGTGGAGTAAGGCTGAATTAGAGGGTTAGAATCGAGATTGAATTGACACATTACCTAACTAAGAACTAATGAACTAATAATAATTACATCAATTGAAAACTAATAGTACTTAATAATTTGAGCTTCTTCTTCGATATTTGGAATTTATGTATAAGCTCATTTAATCACATAACTAATAATGTATAAACTTCATTTTTTTAATAATAATCTTAAATACATAATAAAAGATAAATTACTGTAATAAAAACATAGTTAGGCTATTAATCAAATCAAATCTCGATATAAGGGTGATCAAAAGAAATGGTGATAACAAAAATAAAGGGGTTCTGGGTTAATATTAGTGGGTGAGTCAATAAATGGGTTATTAGGATTAAACGGGGTTCACTAGGGATTAATTGTGAAGGTGGGTTTTTAGTGGAGTAAGTGGGTTAAATCCTAGGTGCCTTTATCATCTCTGTATATCAAATCAAAAGAAATGTGGTCTCGACATGTATAATCGATGCAAGTTCTAGAATAACAGATCAATGTTGACATACTCATAATCAATAAAGTGAGCAAGAAAAAGAATTTATGCTCTATAAGGCTCAAAAACTCACAAAATTTATGGGTATTTTGATGTCAACCTCGTAAATTTCAAACTTCAAGATAATATTTAAACTCAGTTTGACAACCTAGCAAATTTTTAATTTCTGAAAAATAAACTTATCATGCTTGATTCTCTAGTATTCTTAGAATTTAATTATCAATGCACAATTATCAATGACTTAATCTAAAACATATCAATAAAAATCATAAATCATCAGAAATTTCATCCTAATTAGTAATATGAGTAATTTACTTTCAAACAAGACAAAATTCAGGGATTTAAGTTAGGTATCTTTTTAGGTTGTTCATCCCCCCACACTTGAGATGTACATTGCCCTCAATGTACAAAAATATATAATAACCTTGTAATAAAATCATCAGATATGGGGATAAGTGAAAACTTCCTGAATTTTCGGATGATTCCTTGAGAGGAGATTGTGCCTTTGGTGGTGGTGATGGGCCGTCTGGATGACGAACCTGCGCTAGATGAAGAAATTGGGAGGCTCATGGGGAATTAGCCAGGGATCATTAAGACATAATTAAAGTAAACTAAATATAAAATTAAGGACAAGGAAGATAAAGAGAAGGAGACTAAGAAGAAAACTAAAATTAAAAGAAAAGATGAATGGACTGGGAGGTCCTTATTGTTGGGTGTGATTTCTAAGGTGAGGTTATGGTGGTGGTAGTGGCGTGATTCCCAAGCAAAATTTTTAGAACCTAAGAACAAGAAACTAAAACAAAATAAACTAAATTAAGTAGAAGAGAAGTAAAGATAAAGGAAATAAAGGAGAAGATAAAAATAAAAGAATGTATAATTGGTCTCAAAGACCCTCGGCTTGTTGTTTGGATGAAGTCTGCCTAGGCATGAACTCATGTGAATCGGTCTCCTTTGAGGAGACCGTGATTGGCCTTTTACGCTTCCTTGCCATGGATATGATATTGTTGTGGCTCAAGAGTCTAAGGATTTATTAGGAAAAGGAAAAATAAAGAGGGAGAAAAGAAAGAAAGAAAGAAAGAAAGAAAAGAAAGGAGAAGAAAGAAAGAAAGTGGGTTAAGAAGAGAGGGAGAAGGGTATGGTGTTTAAATAAACTTTCGAGATCTGCGCTTTACCACGCCCGTGGGTTGAGGGTGTGTCAATTCACACGGCCGCCTCGCACGGCCGTGCTCTGCGCGTGTTGGTTCCCCATGCTCGTGTCTCAGCCTTTGTGTTCGACAAGTCGGTATATTGGCATGGTTATCCAAAGACGGGCATGTTCACCCGTGGTTGGCAAGTCGCAGCCTCACACGGCCGTAAAGCACGGGCGTGCCACTTTGTCGGTGCCCGTGGGTAGTAGTTGGGTCCGTGATTCTGAAAATCTGCTTTGCCTTGACATGTACCTTCTGCGCTCTGTTAGTTCAAAGCGTCGAGTACCCACACCCGCCACGGCCACGCTTTGTGTAAAAGGCCGTGGCTCGAATTCGCACTTTGTTAGTTGCTAAAAGAAAGATAAAAAGGAAAATTAAGATAAACTGAATATATAAAAAATACTAGTATTAGTGCTCGGGTTGCCTCCCGAGAAGCGCTGCTTATAGTCTTAAGCTAGACTCTCTTCTCGCTTGCATCTTCGTGGTGGTTTGAGGAGTTGGAAGTCCTTCCTCATGTTATTATCTCAGTATCCTCATGAAAAACTTTAAGTCGAGATGCGTTTATAGTAAAAGTACCAAAAGTAGGATTACTTACCTCGAATGTTCCGTGTGGGAAAATACTGGTTACCCTAAAAGATATTTCTTTGTTTGTGCCAGGGTCCGGATGAGATATTCGAGGATCTACCTGATCTAACAGTACTTGGTCCCCTATTCAAGTGATTTGTTGTTCCTATTAGCTCTTTTGGGGCTCCTTCGGTTTTATCTCGTGTGGTTTCGGTTCTTCGTCGTGTATCCCTAATTTCTCCTTGAAGTGTGTCTTCCACTCGTCTAGATCATCGAACTGAATCCCTCGATCTTCTTGAGTTATTTCTTTGTTGGAATGGGGTTTAGGATCGGGTTCAGTTGTATTCTTTGGTGGTGCTTCCTGAAAATAAGGGTTAACCGAATGGTTATTAGTAGAATTTACGTTTTCACCTTGATTACTCGATGTTCTAGCCGAGTCGAGAGCCTTGATGGTGGCTGTCTCATTACCTACACAAAGTATGAGTTCTCCTGCATCAACATCAATTTTAGTCCTGGCAGTCGCTAAAAAGGGTCTTCTTAAGATTAGGGGATCGAATTATCCTCATCCATGTCTAAGACAACAAAGTCTCATCGGGAAAACGAATGCATCGATTTTCACAAGAACATCTTCGATAATACCCCTAGGAATTCTAACAGTTTATCACCTAATTGAATGCTCATCCTAGTTTGTTTGGGTTTCCTAGACCTAATTTTTAAACAATTTATAAGGCATGACATTTATGCTTGCCCTAAATCACCTAACGATTATCAACAGTTAGTCTACCAATTAAACATGGAATTGTAAAACTCCTGGATCTTTTAACTTTTGTCGTAGCCTATTTTGGAGAATTGTTGAGCACTTTGCGTTAAGTTCCACATGTGACGACTCATCTAACTTCCGTTTGTTTGTCAGAAGCTCTTTTAAAATTTTCCTAGAATCGACATCTGCGACAGAGCTTCAAGTAATGGTAAGTTAATATGTAATTTCTTTAAGAGTTTAAGAAACTTACCGAATGTTCTTCTCCGTGTCGTCTCTTCTTAATGCCTCGGGGTAAGGTGCGCGAGGTTGGTACTCCTTGATTACCGGTTTTAGCTTGTCTTGTGTTACCTCAACTTTACCTTTTTCTACCTCGTTTCCTTGTGTTGGACTGGTTCGTCTACTTCTTCGCTTTCTTGAGTCATTATGGCTTGGATTTGCTCCTTTGGATTAATTTCAGATATTACTCGGTAGACGCCCTTGCGGTCGTTCGGATAATAGCTTTGCAATTTCTCCGATCGATCGGGTAATTTCCCGATTGCCTTTGTAAGTCCTCCAACTTGGTTCTCGATCTTTTGATCGATGTTTGTTGGGTGTCGAGTGTTACCTCATTTTTTTGGAGACGGGCTTCGTGGATGCTATGAATTTGTTCAACGTATCTTCAAGACTCTCGCTTTTTTTCTTGGATAGGGCTGATTTTGGAAATTTTGAGGAGGTTGTTGTCTTTAATTTCCTTGTCCTCCCACAAAAAAATTTGGGTGGTTCCTCCAACATGGATTATAGTTATTACTATATGGGTTATTATTAGATCTCAAAATTGTTACCTATATAGTTCATCTGCTCGCCTCTCTCTGCTCTGGTTGGTAGGGTGGGTACTCGCAATTTGCCACGCTTCCACTTGCGTCACACTCGCATGACCGGATGTACTGCGAAGAACACAAACTATCAATCTTCTTATTCATCAATTCTACCCGATTTGATAGCATGGTTATCATGCGTCGAGGTTGTAAACTCCGATTTGTATCACCACAGGTTTAGAAATCAGTGCATATGGGGTATAAATCAAGTGTTAGTAGGTTTTGGGAGTGCTTGGGTGAGTTTTAGAGGTTTTAAGAATGTTTGGATGAAAGGGAAGGCTTTGGAAAATTTTGGATTTTTAAGTAATAAAGGGAGCTTGGCTTTGGGAGGCCTTGAAGGAATTAATTGGGAGAATAGGACACATGAGAGGCTTTGGCAAAGTGGCTTCATCGCGCCGCTTGATGGTCGGAAGTAGCGCCTTTGAGGTCTCTGGGTTCGATCCAAGAAGGCGGCAGATGGGTTTTAATTTTTGAGTATGGCGTTGCAGGTAGTAAGGCCTTAAAATAATTTGGGGCGTGTTTTGACACAAGAAGCGGTGGTCCAAGTGGTGCTCGTGCGGCACTTAGGCGCTGGAGGAGAAAGTGGCGCAGTTTCGAGGGCTGGAGCAAAGATCTTGGGCGTGATTTATTTTTATATGCGGTTATGGGGCTGGAGTAAGAAGGGTTTAAAATTAAAAGGTGTGATTTTATGGCATGAAATGCGCAGGCTGAGTGGCTCAGGGCGTTGATGGAGAAGTGTGCAAATGGTTCGAACTCGGTGAGTGGCATTTGGAGTTTTAATTTTTTTATTCTTTTTGGCAAAGAATTTGAAGGTGGGACGGCACATGGAACCTTTGATTGGGATAAGGATTAAGCTAATTTCAAATTCTACTGGTGGGTGGTTTTTATTATTTTATTATTTTAGATAATTATGGATTATTTTAGTTAGTTTGAATAGGTTTTGAATGGATGATGATGAGTAAGATAGGGATTTGTTTAATTCAAATGTGTGGCTTGGAGTGTTTCAAGAGGTGGCCGATTGTGGGAATCTTCATGGGGGTATGTGGCCGGTTTTTGGGAGGTTAAGGAGGGGAGAATGTTGTTTGCTTCTTTAGCATTTTTGGGTATATTCGCCCACCTTAGTTGTGGGTACCAAAGCCGATTTTTCATAGTGTCTCTCTATTGGTTTTCATTTTATACCGAAACCTTTAGTAACCTTAATTTTGTCGAAAGCTACATTTGTTCTTTAATGCTGTGGTGGCCGAATGTTCTCTTGAATACAAAGACACTTGGTTTTGTCATTTTGCTTGATGGCTTTCTTTTTACCCATGGCCAAACACTTACTCTCCCTTAGCTTTCTTCTTTGTTTTCTTTCTTGCAAAGCCGAACCTTCCTCTCATTGCTAATCTCCATTGCCGATTCTTTTTCTCCTTGGATTATTTCCTTTTGTTTCAACCCTCTAAAGGATCTAGCCAAATATTCTCTTCCATTTGATTTTAGTGTTGGCGAATCTTCCCTTCCTTTTGTTTGTTCTTTGGCCGAATCTAAGGGTGGTGTGGATTGCTTTTGGGTTGTGATTTCAAGTCTTGGACAAGATATATAGGTAAGGCCGAATGCCCTATGGACTATTCTCTGTTCTCTGTCGACATCTTCAAGGGTAAGAGTGCGTTTTTGGCATCCGCTTGGAAGGATATTAATATCTTGTTTGGTAATTATTTCGTTATAGGGTCTCCTGATTTTGGTGGCGATCAAGTGTAGTCGATTGGTAAGTGGTGGTAAGAGAGGATTCTTTTAGTCCATTCTTTTAGTCTTTGTTAAGCCAAGTCTATTGTGGATTAACCGTTTTCTTGTTAGGGTGGACCGATTGTTAGAGGAACCATTGTTGGTTCGGGTTTTGGTAGGAAACCAAACCATTTGCAAGGTAAGGGTTAAACGATAACCCTTTGGTTTAAAATGGTTATAGCCGAATGGTATGAGTGCTAATGCTTGGTTGGCCGATTGTTTTAGGAGCAAGAGGATCAAGGGTCTTAGTTGGTTCTTCTGTTAAGGCTTGCGGTGTGTTCATACACACACTTTTCTATTAATAAATATGCTTATTATTGTGTGTTGTTTGGATCCATGAGAAGGTGGATTAAATACCATTAAGGTATGAGGCAAAGGGTCAAGTAAGTCCCCTGTCTGTGATGCTTTTGGTAAGCATGTCAGATTCGCTATGAGTTGTCATGTTGATGCTTTTGGTAAGCATAGTATATCCAATATGTGTACTATAATAGTTGTGTGTGATAAATGTGATGTATGTTGCTAAACCAAAGATGATGGTATATTATGATACATGTGCATGATTGATGTGGGTTGTATGCAGTGGAGGGGGCGTTGATATTTTGTGCCGACGAGCACCTGTGTTTTGGTAACACAACTTTGTGACTTTGGGTCACCAGAGGTTTGGCACCTCCAGAGGTTTGGCACCTCGCCTCGTCCCCGTGGTTTCGCACCACAGTGGGTTGGCCCCACAAGGCGGTATTGAGGATTGACGCCAGTGATTTGGTATCACACGATGGGTTGGACCTATCAATTGATTTGTGACTTTGGTCACCAGTGTTTTGGTAACACACTGTGACTACGGTCACCGAGGGTTTGGTACCTCCAGAGGTTTGGCACCTCATAGCGACTTGTCCTCTCGTGGTTAACACCACCGTGGGTTGGCCCCACTTGAGATATGGGATCGTCGCGCTGATTTGGTATCACACGATGGGTTGGCCCCATCAATCGATTGTGTCTCACGGACACTAGAGGTTTGGCACCTCCAAGTGATTTGGCATCACATCTCGTGACTATATGTCACCAAAGTGGTTTGGCACCACCGGTGTTTTGGTATCACATTGTGACTACGGTCACCCAGTGGTTTGGTACCACATGGGGTAGACAAAGGCGTTTGGTTGGCTAGGTTGGGTGCATGTTAATTGGATGCATGATGAGCATGATTATGTTTGTATATGATATTTTGCTAATTCGGGAAAAAGGGTTGCACATCGAGTCTTGGTGACTCACCTTTTTCCTTTAACCTTTTTCGTGTGTTGCTTAAAGTCGGACCGGATCGGAGAGGACAAGGTGGCCCATGCCGAAGATGATGTTCAATTATTTCATGCTTGATTTTGATATAAGTACTTTATTTGAATTGTTGGGTTGTAATAAAGGCCATTTTATGTTTTTGGTATTACTTTAACTATGGTTTATTTAAATTAAATTACTACGTGAAAATGATTTATGGTTTGCAACCTATTTATTCAAATTGGATATTATAAACTAAAGTTTTAAAAATGAATGAGTTTAATAGCAAATTTTTATTCCAAAGATATGTTTTCCAAAATTCAGCAAACTACGATGTTTTATTTTAAATTAAGAAGATTTTCAACCGTCTTTTCCCAGTGACATAACCAGATTCGGTCGTAGTGAATGGGCCGGGTTTGGGGATGTTACACCGACTATTTTTGTTGGCCTTGTTCTTGTAACTTGCCACTGATAGTTATTCAGCGGCATCTCTTCAATAAACTCGTAGGCTGCCTCATGAGTTCTATTATTCAGGGTTCCACCGACGGCTGAATCAATTAATTGCCTCGTTGAAGGATTCACACCGTTATAAAAAGTTTGGACTTGGAGCCACAAAGGTAAACCATGGTGCGGACACCTTCTCAAGAGATCCTTATATCTCTCCCATGCATCGTATAATGTCTCTAAATCCATCTGCACAAAAGAAGAGATATCATTACGTAATTTGGCCGTTTTGGCCGGTGGGAAATATTTTAATAAGAATTTTTCGGTCATTTGTTCCCATGTAGTAATTGACCATCGTGGTAACGAGTTTAACCACTGTTTAGCTTTATTTTTTAATGAAAAGGGAAATAATCGAAGTCGTATGGCATCATCAGAAACGCCATTTATTTTGAAGGTATCACAGAACTCTAAAAAATTAGCTATATGAGCGTTTGGATCTTCGTTCTGTAAACTATCAAATTGAACAAACTGTTAAATCATTTGTATAGTGTTAGGCTTTAATTCAAAATTATTAGCAGCTATAGCAGGCCTAACAATACTAGATTCGGCTCCTGTTAAATGAGGTTTAGCATAATCAAACATACTACAAGGAGCATTATTTTCTCCCACATCTTGTGGTGGAAGATTATTTTCGTCCATCCATTCAGTAGGATTGGATCTGTCTTCTCGCTCTCCTTGGTAATTTAGGGCTCGCCTAATTTCTCTGCGATTTCTTCGAGCGGTAGCTTCAATATCACTGCCGTATTCTAAAGGTCCTCTCGGGTTCCTTCTAGTCATGAACTAGAGGTACCTGCTAGGAAAAGAAAGAAATAAAATTTAGCAAATTTAAAATTAAAACTAAAAATAAAAATAAATTGCGAAAAATAAAAATAATGGCTAAAGTAATAAAAATAGAGTTTTCTTAATATTTTAGTTCCCCAAGAACTGCCACCAAAAACTTGATCATTTGTAAATCAGAGTTTTAAAATTTATAAAAGAATGATCGAACTTGGAAACCAACTCTGACAACTATTAAAGGCAAGTGCACCTATCGAACAGTAGTATAGTTTAGGCAAGACCGTATTGTCGAACCCAAAGGAACTAAAAGTACTAGTACTCACCGTCTTTTTATTATTTAGCCTTAATATAAAGTGATGATTATTTAAACTAAAACTAATCTACTTACTAAGCTAAGACGCAAAGACAAAAAGAATGAATTCGGGAAATAACTTTTGGGAAAACTCAGTTGACTCAAACGATACCCTTAGGAAAAATCCACCTAGACTTCACTTGTTATCTAACTTTGAACCATATGATTTATTTACTTAGTTTGATCCGTGAGACTCCCTAACGTATATTAAACCCTCTCTCGAGGCGAATAACGTCTAACCCTAGGTTAATTAGTGGAACTCTCGTTCGCTTATAATAACCCCTAGAATAGCAGTAAATTGATCTGTGGACTCCCATATTAGGTTTCACCCTAATCCGGCAAAATCTCGTCACCCTATCTCTAGGCGTGCGATCAAATCCGCTTAATTATGTTGGATCTACTCTTAGGCAGGGTCTATTTCTCCTCCACCTAAGCACATTAGATTTGGATTAAGTTCACACAATTAAGAACAAACTAAGTTATTATCATATAATTCAAAAAATCAAATAACAAGATTCCTCATAGGTTTCATCCCCTTCGGGTATCCGAAGGTTTAGTTCATAATAATAAAAGACAACATCTCAAGAGAAAAGATAAAACAAAACATAAGAAATCCCTAAAACCCCTGAAGGAATTGAAGAGGAGATCCTCCATCTTGAGTAGAGTTCCGGCTTCTTGAGATGGATCAACTGGCTATCTTCGAGTGATTCCCACAAATTTGACCTTTTCGGCTTGGCTTCTTGGCCTAGCTCTCCGTCCCCTTTCAGCTGGTACCTAGGGTGTATTTATAGGCTTTTGAAACACGTTTCTTTCTCTCTAAGTATCCTTTCCCGAATGAAATTGCTCTTCTCCACGGCAGAGGCACGGCCATGGCACACGCCCGTGTAAATCGTGGCCAGCCTGTAACATCCTAAATTTACGGGCCTATACATTTAGTGTAGGGATATGTTTACTATGTTAATTTAATTGATAGGGGTCTAAATTTGGGCTTGGAATTAGGCAAAAGGCCCAGATTAAAGTGGCATCATTAACGCTTAAAAGGAACAAGTTTTGGGTCGCAAGGAGCCCATGTTTTAGGCCAAATTCGGCACTTTAAATGAAGAGAGGGTGACGCCACACACAAGGAATTAGGGGCCCAAGTATTAAGTTTAATGAGGCCCAAATATTTTAATTTAAGTGAGTTAAATTTGGCATTAGGGATTTGTAGAGGTGGACGGCTACAAGGCTATAAAATAAGAGAATTTATGTGGATTTTTAAGTGATAATATCATAGATAAAAAGGAGAAAAGTTAGGAGCTTATCTTCAAGGGAAGTGTTGGCCAAAAATCCACCACCTAGAGGAGTGTAAAATTCGGCTACTGCATGGCAAGGAAGGTGTCGAATTTCTCCTCTCTTTTAGCTTGAATTTTAAGGGCGTTTTTGGTTTTTAGCAGTAAGTGCCAAAATATCTATAAATAGGGGGGGCTAGCTCCTTGATTCTGACACTGAAAACCCTAAATTTCTCTCCCATTGTGCCGAAATTCCCTAGCCTCTCCCTCTCCAATTTCTTTTCTACAATTTTTTTAAAAGCCGAAACTCTTCTCCACTTTTTCCTTCTTGTGCCGATTTCTCTAGGAAGCCGAAGCATCCATAGTCTTTTCTTCTATTCATCCTATTTGAGAATTAGCTCTATACTTCCGGCATTTAAATCTTCCATGGGCATTGCCGAATCCTCTCTCTAGTGCTAGCCGAATCTCCTATGCTAAGGTAAGTGTTGATTTTTGATTAGTTCTCATGATCTATTCCCGGTTTTGAAAGGCAAAAGCCAAAAGCTAATAGTTTAATGGTTTTATGATGGGCGGCAATTCGGGATTTGAAGGAAGCTTAGTCGACTAGATCTAAAAGCCGAAAATCATAAGTCTCCAATTTCGGATTTTAAGGTAAGAAGATTTGTTATTCAAATATATAAAATTGGGTAGAACACTAACCATGGCCGAATATAGGAGAGGCCCTAGTTTCGCATCTTTTAGACTTTTTGAGCAAAGTTGTAGCAAGGGTATCGAAATTAATCAGTGTGTGTAGATCTCTAACACACTACTAATAAACCTGTATGTATGTTTATTTATATATGTTATGGGCTAAAAGCCGGAATGAGGTCGTAGATAATCGAATGGAACCCTAAAAGGGTTAGGCAAAGATGCCAGTGCACGTAAACATAGAACTCCCTATGTGTATCGAAAAGTATATAAGTCCGTATGATGTTTTATTTATGTATGTATGCATGGGGTGGGAATGATGATATTGAAGGGGAAGTGCATGATAGATCACTTGGTGATCGGTGGTAGAAATCCCACATAATTTAAATGAAAGGTCACATAGTGATCGATGGCGATGCCACGTTAAATGATTCCTAATTAATAGGAATAGGCGCGATGCACCGTCGTTTTGGTGTGTAGCGGATGGAGGGTTGATTGTAGAAATCCCCAAGGTGTGATGGTTGGTACGGGATGGTGTGTAGAGGATGGAAACCTAGGATGGGTTGGGTTTTTCATTATTTATTGTTTATCATGTGATTATGATTGATACCTTTATGCATGGGCGGGGCCCATAATGTGTTTGTGGGCTCAGTCGTTGTGTGTTTTGAGATTTATACACTGAGTCTTGGTGACTCACGCTTTCCTTTTCTCTACTCTTCCAGATGAGCAGTAGATCGTGGACATGGGAGCCGAGACAGACTCGAGGGGCCATCAAGCTTTGTTTCTATAAATTATTTTTTTTTTGGGATTTCTTTAAGTATTATTTTATTTTTACTTTGGAATTATCAATGTAATAAGGCCTGTTTTTATCCAACTAAGTAGTTTTAATGTTCTCGCAACTTATGAGATTATGTCAAAGGTTTAATTATACTTAATACAAGGTTTTATCTTTAAAATGCCGCTTATTTACTTAAATAATGTCTATTTAATTTACGACTTCCAAAACCAACAAGACAAAAGTTTTTAATGTACAACTAGTAGCATACCAGATCTTGTAGAAACGCATGGGCCGGGTTTGGGGTGTTACATTTTGGTATCAGAGCCTAGGTTTAAAACTCGGGCTGTGAAATGGGTCTAGTACTGTTTTAAAAAGTTGAAAAAATGTTTTGGATGAAGATATGGCCTTCGAGTCAACCGGCACCCAATCCACCTGTAAGTATTCGAACTCCCGATTGTGATATAAATGTGGGCTTAATGGGCCTTATGGGGCGTAGACTATCTAGGTTAGAACTTGACGGACTCTAGGCTTAGACAAACAACTCTTCAAATCCATAAGACTTAATTTCACTAAACAAAACTCAGAACGAGTCGCAAGACTAAGGTGTGACAACAGCATATGCATGTCTAGGAATAGATCCTAAGAGCTTGGTATTTAAGCGGTCAAGTGACTCACCTCCTCTTGTTGGAATCTTACAGTGCGTAGTACTGCTCACCCTAGCTATAAGGACTTGTTCATGGGCTGAACCCATAATTAAAACCCGAAAGAGACCAACCACCCTATTTTGGCAAACAAAAACCCTAAGTTTTGTACATTTCCAAAAGATACACTTGATTTGAAAATGTTCACGGCTATGAAAAATTTACCCAAAAACCCTATGTTTACAAGAGTAACTAGATTTTCCAAAGTGCCCTGCTTTGAAAAAAAAAAAACATCAAAATATTCTTGGTTTGTAAATTACCGAAATATCCCCGGATTTTAAAATTACCGAAATGCCCCGGATTTCAAAATTACCAAAATACCCCCGGATTGTAAAATTACCAGAATACCCTTACTTCACGAAATCAACAAGGAACTTTATTATGAAAAATTACGAAAATACCCCTGTAGGATAAAATTACGAAAATACCCCTGGGTAGTGAATATACGAAAACACCTTTACGTGAAGAATGTAAGTGCTTGGATGTTATTTGTATGATGTATGTGTTTTATTTTAGTTAGAGGTTACAAACTTGAGACTGTATTGTGAATGCGAATTCGAAAGAACTACTCTTAAACTATTGTTCATAAAACTGTTCGTGGTTAATCAGCGGAAGAAAACTAATAATTCATAAAATTTTTAAACAGATAAACGCAAATTGGTAAAATGAGTACAATGGGACGAGGACGCTCTAGATGCTAACACTGGTGTGTACTCTACCATAGTATACTAAGTGTTTCTTTTGGCTTTAGAATCGGAGTGCACAGCGAAAGCATAGTGGTGAGACTTGGGTAGTACGATTAATAGTTAGTTGGAAATTTCGAGGACGAAATTTCTTTAAGGGGGTAGAACTGTAACATCTTAAATTTACGGGCCTATACATTTAGTGTAGGGATAGGTTTACTATGTTAATTTAATTGATAGGGGTCTAAATTTGGGCTTGGAATTAGGCAAAAAGGCCCAGATTAAAGTGGCATCATTAATGCTTAAAAGGAACAAGTTTTGGGTCGCAAGGAGCCCATGTTTTAGGCCAAATTCAGCACTTTAAATGAAGAGAGGGTGACACCACACACAAGGAATTAGGGGCCCAAGTATTAAGTTTAATGAGGCCCAAATATTTTAATTTAAGTGAGTTAAATTTGGCATTAGGGATTTGTAGAGGTGGACGGGTACAAGGCTATAAAATAGGAGAATTTATGTGGATTTTTAAGTGATAATATCATAGATAAAAAGGAGAAAAGTTAGGAGCTTATCTTCAAGGGAAGTGTTGGCCGAAAATCCACCACCTAGAGGAGTGTAAAATTCGCTCTCTGCATGGCAAGGAGGGTGCCGAATTTCTCCTCTCTTTAAGCTTGAAATTTAAGGGCGTTTTGGTTTTTAGCAATGAGGTGCCAAAATATCTATAAATAGGGGCTAGCTCCTTGATTCTGACACTGAAAAACCCTAAATTTCTCTCCCATTGTGCCGAAATTCCCTAGCCTCTCCCTCTCCAATTTCTTTTCTCCAATTTCTTTAAAAGCCGAAACTCTTCTCCACTTTTTCCTTCTTGTGCCGATTTCTCTAGGAAGCCAAAGCATCCATAGTCTTTTCTTCTATTCATCCTATTTTTTATTAGTTCTATACTTCCGGCATTTAAATCTTCCATGGGCATTGTCGAATTCTCTCTCTAGTGCTAGCCGAATCTCCTATGCTAAGGTAAGTGTTGATTTTTGATTAGTTCTCATGATCTATTCCCGGTTTTTGAAAGGCAAAAGCCAAAAGCTAATAGTTTAATGGTTTTATGATGGGCGGCAATTCGGGATTTGAAGGAAGCTTAGTCGACTAGATCTAAAAGCCGAAAATCATAAGTCTCCAATTTTGGGATTTTGAGGTAAGAAGATTTGTTATTCAAATATATAAAATTGGGTAGAACACTAACCATGGCCGAATATAGGAGAGGCCCTAGTTTCGCATCTTTTCGACTTTTTGAGCAAAGTTGTAGCAAGGGTATCGACATTAATCAGGTGTGTAGATCTCTAACACACTACTAATAAACCTGTATGTATGTTTATTTATATATGTTATGGGCTAAAAAGCCGGAATGAGGCTATGTAGACAGTCGAATGGAACCCTAAAAGGGTTAGGCAAAGATGCCAGGTACGTAAACATAGAACTCCCTATGTGTATCGAAAAGTATATAAGTCTGTATGATGTTTTATTTATGTATGTATGCATGGGGTGGGAATGATGATATTGAAGGGGAAGTGCATGATAGGTCACTTGGTGATCGGTGGTAGAAATCCCACATAATTTAAATGAAAGGTCACATAGTGATCAAGTGGCGATGCCACGTTAAATGATTCCTATTTAATAGGAATAGGCGATGCACGTACTGTCGCTTTTGGTGTGTAGCGGATGGAGGGTTGATTGTAGAAATCCCCAAGGTGTGATGGTTGGTACGGGATGGTGTGTAGAGGATGGAAACCTAGGTCAATTTGGGTTTTTTCATTATTTATTGTTTATCATGTGATTATGATTGATACCTTTATGCATGGGCCAGGGCCCATAATGTGTTTGTGGGCTTAGGTCGTTGTGTGTTTTGAGATTTATACACTGAGTCTTGGTGACTCACGCTTTCCTTTTCTCTACTCTTCCAGATGAGCAGTAGATCGTGGACATGGGAGCCGAGACAGACTCGAGGGGCCATCAAGCTTTGTTTCTATAAATTATTTTTTTTTTTGGATTTCTTTAAGTATTATTTTATTTTTACTTTGGAATTATCAATGTAATAAGGCCCCGTTTTATCCAACTAAGTAGTTTTAATGTTCTGCAACTTATGAGATTGTGTCAAAGGTTTAATTATACTTAATACAAGGTTTTATCTTTAAAATGCCGCTTATTTACTTAAATAATGTCTATTTAATTTACGACTTCCAAAACCAACAAGACAAAAGTTTTTAATGTACAACTAGTAGCATACCAGATCTGGTCGAAATGCATGGGCCGGGTTTGGGGTGTTACACAGGCCGTGTTCGACACTGTTGAATGAGGCACCGCCGTGTAAGTCGTGGTAAGGCCGTGTTCTAGTTGGAATGGTGGCACGGCCGTGTGGCTTGAAGTCCAGGCCGTGCTAATTTCGTGGCTTGGCCCAATTTGGTCCGTTTTAAGCCTGTTTCTCATTCTTTTCGTCATCGGGTGCTTACCTGAGTATAAGACATGAAAAGAAAGGATTAAGAGCATCTTTTTACATAAATTGGGGCTTAAATCATCCAAAAGCATACTAAATGTGGGCTTAGAATATTTTACTTTTACGGTTTATCAGCCACGATTCACACGGGTGTGTGCCAAGGGCGTGTCCCTGCTATGGAGAAGAGGAATTTCACTCAAATTTGGATACTTAGGGGTAAAGAAACACATTCCAAAAGCCTATATAAACACCCTAGAGGCCAACTTTCAAGGGGTCCAATAGGCCAAGGAGCCGAGCCGAGAAGATCAAAATTGTGGAAATTACTTGAAGAAAGCCAGTTGATTCATCTCAAGAAGCGGAGTTATACTCAAGACGGAGGATCTCTCTTCAATTCCTTCAGGGGTTTTAGAGTTTTTCTTATGTTTTTTTATCTTTTCTTTTGAGATGTATTCTATTATCATTATGAACTAAACCCTCAAATACCCGAGGGGATGAAACCTAAGATGAATCTTGTTATCGTTTCTTTGAATTATATGATAAATATTTGATTTGTTCTTAATTATGTGTTCTTAATTCTTGTGTTGATATTTCCGGATATTAATTCAAGTTTGATGTGCTTAGGTGGAGGAGCAAAAGTCCCTGCCTAAGAGTAGATCTAGCATAATTAAGCGGAGTTGATCGCACGCCTAGAGATAGGGTGACGAGATTTTGCCGGATTAGGGTGAAACCTAATATGGGATTCCATAGATCGAGTTAATGCAATTCTAGGGGTTTTAATTAGAAAGAGATTTCAATTAATCAACCTAGGGTTAGACGTTATTCGCTTCGAGAGAGGGTTTAATATACATTAGGGAATCTTACAAATCAAGTCAAATGAATAAATCGTCTGGTTCAGAGTTAGATGACAAGTGAAGTCTAGGTGGATTCTTCCTTGGGTATTGTTTTAATCAATTGGTTTTTCCCACAAGTATTTCCCTAATTTCATTCTTTTTGTCTCATCCTCTTTAGCTTAGTAGTTAATTAATTTTCTAGATTAAACCGATTCACTTTCATTTTAAGGCTAAATAATAAAAAGAAAGTTAGTATTAGTACTTTCGGTTCCTTTGGGTTCGACAATCCGGTCTTGCCACTAAGCTATACTACTATTCCATAGGTACACTTGCCTCAATCGTTGTCATAGTTAGTTTTTAGGCTCGATCATTTGCATTATAAATTTTAAGACAGTGACACACCGACCAGCATGTCATTCAAATCCTAACTTTTACTAAGTTCACATGGGCGATTTCGCTTATTTCAATATCAAACCTGTAAATGGGGTCACATATGACATTTCTATATCATGTAATCATTCGTATTTATGCATTTGTACCCTGTATTATTACGTAATAACCAACTTTACACAATATTCCAATTCAGTCTGATACTAGCCAGTCATACCAAATTCCAAGATATTTCAATTATATACAAATATTCATATATTAATTAAATACAATATGCAAAAATATTACCAAATGAAATAGTAAGCTCCATATGAACTTACCTAATCAAAACACAAACAAGTTGATTCTTCAGAGACTAATCAACAATTTTAGTTTTTCCTCAATTAACTTCGCTTTGATCCGATTCTTAATTTATAAAATTATTTCATAAAATCAATAAATATTAAACATTCTCATTTTATACCATGAAATGAATGAATCTATATAAACTCAATTTTTGATACCCTAAAATTTTACATTTTATTCAATTTAGTCTTTGAATTAGAAATAGTCATAACTTCAAATTTTGAGCCTCAATTTAAAAATTTGATTTCACTTATATTCATTAATGACCCTCCACTTCCTATTCATATTTTATTTCATAACAATTTTACATTTTATTCAAATTGGTCCTTATGTTCGAAACTAACAATTAAGTTAAATTAATTTTACAATCTAGTCCCTTTTCATAATCTAAGCTTAAAATCTATTAATTTCAAACCTAATTCTTCAAGAAATCAAAAAATGCAACTTTTTGAAACTTTAATAGATTTACAAATTGATACATGGTTAGCTAAATTAAACTCTCATGACCTCAAATACATAAAAATTTCAAGAAAAAGTACTAAATACCTTGATCTCTCCTTGGCTGAAAGCTTGGATGCTTGGAAGGGTTTTTCTCTTTTGTTGATCTATGGTGGACGGTCATTTGAAAAAGAAGATAGTGGAATTTTCCATTATCTCAACCTTATATACTTTAATTAACTAAAGATAATCTAACTAATTACTTTAACTTAGTTTTATTAACTTAAAAAAAATCCACTAACTCATGTTTATTCATGGGCTAATTGCTGTTTTAGGCCTTTGGTTAATTGCTATTTAGATCCTCAAGTTTTTTGTCAATTAAAATTTCTTAGCGATTGAACTTTTACAATTTAGTTCTTGAGTCTTAATTAACTATTAATTCGGAAAAACTACTGGACCAAACTTTAATATATTCTTGTATCATCTTAGTAAATATTTATATTTAATATTTATGGACTCGATTTACGAAAATAAGGTTTCAGAATCACCTTTTTTGAAACCACTAAAAATAGGGTTGTTACATAACTTATTTATAATAAAAAAAAATAACTTTCTAAAGTTATGTCAAAAAATTATATTATTTATAAGAAATGTTATAAAAGTTTTGGGCAATTTATAAAACTTTTTTATAAAGATTATATATTATTTTTTACTTAATTTACGTATTATAAAAAGATATATAACTTAGCATCAAGAAATAAATACAGAAAAGTTGAGGGACCAAAAGTACAAATACCTTAGAGGTTGATATGAACTCACCTCGGTGATGATTCGAGTATTTTGTTGCCCGATCGTTAAAATGGAGAAGTATCATTCTTGAACAGAATAATGGTTGAATTTGGCTAAGTAAGGCTTTAAACAAAGGGGTATATGATAGTTTAAGATAATTAAGGGATATGGTTCGATTTAACAAAGGAACTTGGGTGTTTGAAAAATGGTAATGGGAATGGTTCGAATAGCTTTAAGGTCAAGAAAGAACTAGTACTAAAATAGAGTACTAACCCAAATCTTATAGGACACTTAAAGGTGGAAAGAAGGATAGCAAACCGTGACCCACAATCTATATGGAGATAGGAACCAATCGGTATATGGGTGAACGCCACACTCGGTTTAGGAGTGATAAGTTCGAAAAGAAACAAGGTTGACACCACTAGCTTTTACTAGATAAGTCAGCTTGAGTCTTAAAACAAAATAGGAGAGTTGAAAAACTCACAAAATGTTATAAACATTCAAAAGGTAGCAAAAATTCCCTTCAAAATGGCTGATTACACATATTTATAAGGTTAGAAAAAGCTAGCAGAATAGTCACAAGTATTCATCTTAATATGATAATTAAAGCTGAAATAAAACTCAAGTCTCTTGACATTCTTGTAACAATTAACTTCCACCCTTGAATTCACTTTAATTCATCTGAATGAATATCCTTGAATGCTTGTAAAATGACTCTTGAATTTTCCCTTGGCTAGTCGAATAGACACCAGCTTCTTAATGGTGTTTTGAATGCTTGATTTAATCTTTTGAAAGAGCAAAAACAACTGGTAGATGAAAGGGTTGCTGCCAAATTTTAAAGGGTGTTATAATGCTCTTTAAAACTCCTTAAATGATGTATAAAACCCTCTTTATAACAGCTCATTCTTTTGTAACCAAAAAACACTTGAAAAGTCACTTCAATTAAGTTGTAACAGCCTTGAAATGTAACGGTGTTAAGCTGAAGAAACACCTGCAATAAACACATTAAAATGAACTTATTAAACATATTTAAACACTAATTAAACTCAAAACATTAAACACTTAACTTCAATTAATGAACTAGAAACAAATGCATCAATTAATTCAACAACTAGTTTAATTAAATGAAGCAGAATTAAATAAACTTAAACATATGCTTCAATAAATAATCCTAGTAACTAGATTAATTAATAAGCACTAATTAAATGAAGTTCAATAAAAACTCAATTAAATAAAATAAGATGAGTTAAAAACCAACAACTCATTTATTAAACTTAAGATGAGTTTATTAAAATTTAAATTCAACTTGCAATAAATTGCAAGAAACGCCTATGGAGCTGAATGAGCTTGTAATGAAGCTTCATTTTGCACTTAGTCCCCTCGAGCTTAGGCCAATCTCGATGGCGTCGAGTTGCGTCGTAAAATGATGCGACCGGGTTCGCATCATACCCTCCCTCTTGAAGACGATTTGTCCTCAAATCGGGCCATTTGCTCGCGAAAAATTTTTTATCGTCACAAACTTGGAAACTACACAAGTCTCGAAAATGAAACAGATTAGACACTTGCCCTCCCTCTTTAGGAGGAATCCATTTCCAAATATCACCTTCACAAAAATGAAAAATATTAGTGACACCATGGATGATGAACTCGAAAGAACATGCTAAAACGTTATTCACAAATTGAACATATTAATTGATGCCGGGATCAAAAACAGAAATCGGTCTTACCTTTTTGTTCGATGGAAACAAACCAGAACCACAAAGTACTATGAAGATATAATCTTGGAAATCAAAAGTGCATCGCTCAAACACCTTGAGTTGGGCATGGTTCAAACAAATCAATGTCTCATAACAATTCATAAAACACACATTCCGATCAAAATCAGGAACATGGAGAAATCTTGGCAAAGGAAGTTTAAACATGGATTTTCCAACAATCGCATCACATTTTCCAAAAACGAAAGTCTTGATGGCATCATTCAAAACAAACATTCTTTCACCAATCAAAGAATGGCAATTAACACCATCAAAGTACTTTACCTTTTCAAAATTCAAGTCGTGAGCAAGATCATCAATTCGAGTTGATTGAGGTGGTTTAAGGAATAACAAAATCTTACCTTGCTCACCTTTAGAAACAAGTGACTGAAAATCATATTGGATAGTACCTCTCTTAGCCAACAAAAACCTTCTTTCCTCGGGAAGGTAGTGTAGTCGAAACCCTTTACCCGGATTAATGCAAAGGCAATTCGCGTTTTTAAAAGGGTCACCTTCACAAAGATGAGAGAAGTTAGTATCACCATGGAAAATGGACTCAAAGGAACTTCTCGAATTGTTATTCACATATGATTCGATTCTTGGCTCAAAAACATAAGTCGAACTTACCTTTTCGGGTAGGAATATGTATCTCATGTACATCCACAAAAGTTGTTCAAGGAACGATTTTAAATCATGATCACAACCGTTAAGTTTCGTTCCTTGAGTCAATGACCAAGCATCAATCAAAAATGGATTAGTCGTACGAAATTTAAGATGCTGGTTTAGCCCACAAAATGAACCAAAACAAATTTTGGGTTTAAAAATGCGAGTTTGATTACTTATGCCAAAATGTAGCAACGGTTTCATTAAATCAAACATGCTAAACCAATAGGAGTTTTGCGTCTACAGTAACAAACATTCAAACCTCTTTACATGCTTCAAAACAGATTTGTAAAAACTCAAGGATTTTAAGTGGGGCAATAAATAAGTCACATAATTACCACAATCAGACAAATTGAGATTTTTACATGAAAATTCATTGTCATACCTAATCGAGTTTTGCATTTTCCGAATAAATGTTACTCCACCTTCACACTTTGCAACACAATGATTTTTGTTAGACAAACTCGTCTTACCATTATTTAAAACATCAAAATTAATCGAAGAATGGCAATTGACGACATCATCCACATAATCACAAGCATCCGAATAAGTTGGTGGAGACTGAAATGCTTTAAAGCACTTACCTTCCATACCTTGTTCGATCAATCGAAATCGCCTCTCATCCGGAAGGTAATTAAGATGGAACTTGCTAATCGAATTTTCAGGAACCTGGAAAGAAACAACACGAGAAAAAAGTCTTATTAGGGTTAGTAAACAAATTCCTCACTTTTTCTTGTTCGTTTGCCTCTTTTTCTCTCGTTTCTTTTTCCCTTTCAATTTTCTCTTTTGCCTCACACTTTTGTTCAATCTCAATCTCGTCTTTCTTTTTCTCGCTCTCATTTTCTTTTTCTTTTCTTTCGTGTTCTATTTCTTTTTCTTCTTTTTCTATTTCTTTTTCGATTTTGTTACAACTTGAGGATGATACAAATTAATCGAAAAGATAAGTGTTTTGCTCAAAGAAAGAGAAAGTACTCTCATAGATATCTCGATCAACTCTCCGGGAGCGATTCTCTGTGCGTGATGTCTTTGAAGCATACGAAGAATAACTCGTACTCTCTCGTTCAGCATCTCAAATGATTTCCGACTCGAAGTTTGCTTCTCTTTGTCTCGAAAGCCTTATTGAATAGGAGTCTTGATAAGAGTCTCTTCTCGAATAGTGTCGTCGTGGTGATCTTAACTCCATTTCTCGACTTGGTGGAGTTTGCTTCCGTCGGATTATTGCTCAAGGTTCTAGCTTGTCTTGAATTGGCTTAATTTTGCGGTCGAGCATGCTCTCCATTTCTTTCAACAAATATTGAAACTCAAATGCGGAAAATTCTTCTCGAGACATGATTTTATTGCTGAAAGAAAGTGATTAAAATAAACAAAAAGCAAATACCTCACCACAAATCTCACAAGTTGACTAGGAAAGAAAATGATAATATTCACTCCACTCGTGTTTGCACTCGTTTTGGCTTTTTCTACACTCTAATGGACTCACACACTCACGCCTTTTTCTGCTCGACCTCTCTCTCTTAACTTCGTATTTCGTCTCAAAAGACCTATTTGCTTGCTTCGGGGTTGGTTTCAAATTGGTTGCAAGGGATTTGACGTTTACGGATGTAGGGTAGTGATAAAACATAATATGTTCATATTTTAATCCCACATTTAGCATACTTTTGGATGATTTATTCCCTGAATTGTGGAATTTGGTGCTTCTAATACTTTATTTTCATGTTTTATACTTAGGAAAGCATATGAGGATGAAAAGAACGAGAAACGGGCTAAAAACGGACCAATTGGGCCAAAGTAGGAAATTAACACGGCCGTGCCTCCCTAGTAGACCCAACCACGGCCTGAACTCGAATCACACGGGCGTGCCACACGGGCGTGTCCCTGCCGTGACAAAGAAGAATTTTATTCAGATTAGGGTACTTAGAGGTAAAGAAAGCCATTCTAAAAGCCTATATAAACACCCTAGAGGGCTTTTGGTTAGGGGCGTTCAGCTAGGCTAATGAACCTAGCCAGAGAGGTCAGAATTGTGGGATTTACTCGAAGAAAGCCAGTTGATTCATCTCAAGAAGCCGAAATCATACTTAAGACGGCGGATCTCTCCTTCAATTCCTTCAGGGGGTTTTAGGGTTTTCTTATGTTTTGTTTTATCTTTTCTTCTGAGATGTATTCTTTTATTATTATGAACTAAACCCCTCAGATACCTGAGGGGGATGAAACCTAAAACGGATCTTGTTATTGTTTTCTAAACTATATGATAAATACTTGATTTGTTCTTAATTATGTGTTCTTAATTCTTGTTTTGATATTTCAGGATATTGATTCAAGTAGTGAGGTGCTTAGGCAGTGGAGCAAAAGTCCTTGTTTAAGAGTAGATCTAGCATAATTAAGCGGAGTTGATCGCAACCCTAGAGATAGGATGACGAAAATCTATCGGATTAGGGTCAAACCTAATATGGGAGTCCATAGATCGAGTTAATGCAATCTTAGGGGTTTTAATTAGAAAGAGATTTCAATTAATCAACCTAAGGTTAGACGTTAGTAGCCTCGAGAGAGGTATTAATATGAATTAGGGAATCCTACGGATCAAGTCAAGTGAATAAATCGTCTGGTTCAGAGTTAAATAACAAGTGAAGTCTAGGTGGATTCTTCCTCGGGTATTGTCTTAATCAATTGGTTTTTCCCACAAGTATTTCCCCAATTCATTCTCTTTGTCTTAGCGTCTTTAGCTTAGTAGTTAGTTAATTTTAAATTAAACAATAATTCACTTCAATTCTTAGGCTAAATAATAGAAAGAAAGTTAGTATTAGTACTTTTGGTTCCTTTGGGTTCGACAATCCGGTCTTGCCACTAAACTATACTATTGTTCGATAGGTGCGCTTGCCTCAATCGTTGTCACAGTTAGTTTCTAGGCTAGATCATTCATTATATAAATTTTTAAGACTCTGACACACGATCAAGTTTTTGGCGTCGTTGCCGGGGAACTAGAATATTGAGAATGCTTAATTTTTATTACTCTAGCCATTTTTATTTTTGCGATTTACTTTTACTTTTATTTTTGACTTTGCTAATTTTTCTTCTTTTATTTTGTTCCTAGCAGGTACCTCTAGTTTATGACTAGAAGGAACCCGACAGGACCCTTAATTTACTGACATGTTGATATTGAAGGTACCGTCATGAAATCGTAGAGAAATAAGGAGAAGCTTAAATTACATAGAAGAAGAGCAAGAGGACAATACTAATAACACGGAAGAGATGGCTGATCACCAGAATAATCCACTCCCTCATGTGGTTGCCGAAAATCCTCCTCCTCGAACTATGTATGATTATGCTAAACCTAATTTAACAGGAACTGAGTCAAGTATTGTTAGACTGCTATTGCCGCAAATAATTTCAATTGAAACCTAACACTATACAGATGATACAACAGCTTTATTCAGTTTGACGGTTTGCGTGATGAGGATCCTAACACACACTTAGCGAATTTTCTTGAATTCTGTGATACCTTCAAAATAAATGGCGTTTCTGATGATGCCATTCGTCTTCGGTTATTTCCCTTTTATTTGAAGAATAAAGCCAAACAGTGGTTGAATTCTCTTCTACGAGGATCAATCACTACATGGGAGCAAATGACCAAAAATTTTTTATTAAAATATTTTTCACGCTAAAACGGCTAAGTTAAGGAATGATATCTCTTCTTTTGTGCAGATGGATTTAGAGACACTTTATGATGCATGGGAGAGATACAAAGATCTATTGAGAAGGTTCTCACACCATGGATTACCCTTGTGGCTACAAGTCCAAACCTTTATAATGGTGTAAACCCACAACCAGTGCGCTGATTGATTCAGCTGCCACAATGAACGTCAACAACAAAACTCCCGAAGCGGCCTACGAGTTTATAGAAGAGATGTCACTGAATAACTATCAGTGGCAAGTCACAAGGACAAGGCCAACAAAATAGCCGGAGTTTTCAACCTCGACACAGTAACCATTCTATCCAATCAGGTAGAACTCTTAAATAAAAAGATTGATGGTTTGTATAGTTCTTCGCAGGTACATCCAGTGATGCAGTGTGATACGAATGGAGGGTCAAACAATACATAATATCCACCCTACAACCCTGGCATAGAAAGCGAGCAGATGAACTATATGGGTAATAATTTTAGATCTCAAAATAACCCCTATAGTAACAATTATAATCCAGGTTGGAGGAACCACCCCAATTTCTCATGGGGTGGCCAAGGAAATCAGAGACAACAACCCCTCCCAGGCCTCCAACAGCAGCCCTACCCACAAGAGAAAAAGCTGAACCTTGAGGAGATGCTAACAAAATTCATCGCAGTGTCAGAAACCCGTTTCCAAAACACCGAAACATCACTCAAAAAGCTAGAAGCATCGATTCAAGAGATCAAGAATCAGTTAGGACAACTTACCAAGATCATATTAGAACGACCACAAGGTAGCTTGCCAAGCAACACTGAAACTAACCCAAAGGAGCAACTTCAAGCCATAACCGCTCATGATAGTGAAGGGTTAGATGAGCCCAAATTATGGCAAGAGAATGTGGTAGAGGAAGGTAAGGTCGAGGTAAGTCATGATAAGCCAAAACTGGTAATTAAAGAGTACCAACCTCGTGTGCCATATCCCGAAGCAATGAACAAAGACAACACAGAGGAATAGTACGGTAAGTTTCTTAAACTTTTAAAGAAATTACATATCAACTTACCGTTTCTTGAAGCTCTTTCGCAGATGCCAGATTCAAGGAAATTTTTAAAAGAGCTTCTGACAAACAAACGAAAGTTAGACGAGGAGTCACATGTGGAACTGAATGCAGTATGCTCAGCAATGTTGCAAAATCGACTACCACGAAAATTAAAAGATCCAGGGAGTTTTACAATTCCATGCTTAATTGGTAGTTTATCTGTTGATAATGCTTTAGCTGATTTAGGGGCAAGTATAAATGTTATGCCTTATAAAATGTTTAAACAGCTAGGTCTAGGGAAACCCAAACAAACTAGGATGATCATTCAATTAGCTGATAAAACTATTAGAATTCCTAGGGGCATAATTGAAGATGTACTCGTGAAAATTGATAAATTTGTATTCCCAGTAGACTTTGTTGTTTTAGACATGGATGAGGACAACACAATCCCTTTAATTCTGGGAAGACCCTTTTTAGCAACTGCTAGAACTAAAATTGACATTGATATAGGTGAACTCATACTTCGTGTAGGTGACGAGACAGTCACTCTTCAAGCTCTTGACTCGGCTAGGACTTCAAGTAATCAAGGTGAGAAAATTAATTTTATTAATTACCATTCGGTTAAACCTTCTTTTCAGGAAGCACCACGGAACCACACAACTGAGCCAGATCCGATACCTCATGCCAACAAGGAAATAACTCATGAAGAACGAAGGCTTCAGATCGATGAACTAGACGAGTGGAAGACACATTTTAAAGAGAAATTAGGGATACACGTAGCAGAACCAAAGCCATTCCATGGGACAAACAAATTTAAGATCAGTGACCAGGTATTATTAGAAAAAACATACCCTCGAATATCTCCTTCAGACCTTAATACAAACGAAGAAATCTCTTTTAAGGTAATCAATGTTTTCCCATACGGAACAGTCGAGGTAAGTAATACTATTTTCGGCACTTTTAAAGTAAACGCTACTCGACTCGAGTTATATCATGATAGTCGAACTGATAGCATGAAAGAGGATGTTCAACTCTTCAAACCACCCTGATTATGCGAATGAGAGGTAAGTCTAGCTTAAGACTTTAAACAAGCGCTTCTCGGGAGGCAACCCGAGCACTAACTCCGTTTATTTTTACATTTATTTCTACTTTTATTTCACCTTTTTAGCATCTAAGTATTAACTAACAAAAGTACAGATTTCCATACCACACGGCCCTGCACACGGCCGTGGCCGTGGCCGTGGCCGTGTGGACACCACGAATATGTACATGGGCGTGGCGGAGATCGTGCAGAAACAGGACGAAAATTTTCCCTAAGACACGGGCTCCGACTAAATGCCACGGTCACGCAATGCGGCCGTGGTCGAAAATGCCTAAAGAACACGGGTTGAGATAAATTCACACGGCCGTGCGAGGCGGCCGTGGTCGATATTATCAGCTTTTTCACATTTCATCGCCGCCCCCACCTCGCGAACCAGCCGATGACGAGGACCTTTGAGTCCTTTTATTTTCTTTATTTTCCATTTTTAAAATTTATTTTTCATTTTTATTTTTAGTCTATTTTTGTTCTTAATTAAAACTTTTTCCCTTTCTTGTTTAAAACTTTTATTAGTACAGTTCAATTTCTTTTATCACTGGCTGTCTAAATCTCGAGTATCTCTAACAACATCTATTAAATAGTACTCCCTGAACATTTAACTGATGACTTTGCAGTTTAAATAGGTTCAATTTGCCACTCCAACAACGAACACATCACCGGAGTATTCACCACCACATTCACCTATATCTAAGTCATCATCATTAATCATCCTCCAAAAATTCCATCCAAAATTTAGGAAGTTTCACTTCTCTCCCTCTCTTTTGATTTTCTTACTATATGATTATTATCTATCTTTGTACACTGAGGGCAATGTACATCTTAAGTGTGGGGGGGTGAATCTTAAAAGTGCCTAACTTTTTGCATTATTCTCAAATTCCTGAATTATGTCTTGTTCTTAAGTAAAATTTCTCATATTACTGTTAGAATGAAATTTCCTTTAATTCATGGTTTTCATTGATATGTTTTGGATTAAGTCATTGATAATTGTGCAGTGATGATTTAAACTTTAGGAAACTAGGGAATCAAGCAGAATAAGTCTATTTTTCAGAAGTAAAAAATTTTGTTAGGTTGTCTACCCGAATCTAATTATTACTTTGAAGTTTGAAATTTACAAGGTTGACATCAAAAGCCCATAATTGTTGTGAGATCTTAAGCCTTTTAGAGTATACATTCCTTTTCGTGCTCACTTTATTGATTATGGGTATGTCAACATTGATTTGTTATTCTAGAACTTGCTTCGATTATACATGTCGAGACCACACCTATGATTTGATATACTAAGATGATGAAGGCACTTAGGTTTTAACCCACTTACTCCATAAAAAGCCTACCCTCAAAATTAACCCCTAGTGAACCCCTTTGATCCTAACAACTGATAAACCGTAAAAGTAACTTATTTTAAGCCCACATTTAATATGCTTTTGGATGATTTAAGCCCCAATTTATGTAAAAAGGTGCTCTTAATCCTTTCTTTTCATGTCTTATACTCAGGAAAGCACCTGATGACGAAAAGAACGAGAAACGGGCTTAAAACAGACCAAATTGGGGCAAGCCACGAACTTAGCACGGCCTGGACTTCAAGCCACACACCGTGCCACCATTCCTACTAGAACACGGCCTTACCATGACTTACACGGCCGTGCCTCATTCAACAGTGTCGAACACGGCCTGAAGATGATTCACACGGGCGTGTGCCATGGCCGTGTCCCTGCCATGAAAGAGGAATTTTACTTGGATTTGGATGCTTGGAGGCAAAGAAACACATTCCTAAGTCTACTTAAACTCCCAAATAGGAATTGCACTCAAATTAGGATACTTGAAGGCCAAGTAAAGCATCTCAAAGCCTATATAAACACCCCAGGTAGCAACTTAGAGAGGGAGTTCGGCAGAAGCCTTCTGCTAGGGCTTTTGTCAAGGCAGAAAGCTAGGCTAAAAGCCAAGTCAAAAGGTCGATTTGGGGAATCACTCAAGATAGCCGCTTGATCCATCTCAAGAAGCCGGAATTCTACTCAAGACGGAGGATCTCCTCTTCAATTCCTTCAGGGGTTTTAGGATTTCTTATGTTTTGTTTTATCTTTTCTCTTGAGATGTTGTCTTTTATTATTATGAACTAAACCTTCGGATACCCGAAGGGGATGAAACCTATGATGAATCTTGTTATTTGATTTTTGAATTATATGATAATAACTTAGTTTGTTCTTAATTGTGTGAACTTAATCCAAATCTAATGTGCTTAGGTGGAGGAGGAATAGACCACGCCTAAGAGTAGATCCAACATAATTAAGCGGAGTTGATCGCACGCCTAGAGATAGGGTGACGAGATTTTGCTGGATTAGGGTGAAACCTAATATGGGAGTCCACAGATCGATTTACTGCTATTCTAGGGGGTTATTATAAGCGAACGAAAGTTCCACTAATTAACCTAGGGTTAGACGTTATTCGCCTCAAGAGAGGGTTTAATATACGTTAAGGAGTCTCACGGATCAAACTAAGTAAATAAATCATATGGTTCAAGGTTAAATAACAAGTGAAGTCTAGGTGGATTTTTCCTAAGGGTATCGCTTGAGTCAACTGAGTTTTCCCAAAAGTTATTTCCCGAATTCATTCTTTTTGTCTTTGCATCTTAGCTTAGTAAGTAGATTAGTTTTAGTTTAAATAATCATCACTTTATATTAAGGCTAAATAATAAAAAGACGGTGAGTATTAGTACTTTTAGTTCCTTTGGGTTCGATAATCCGGTCTTGCCTAAGCTATACTACTGTTCGATAGGTGCACTTGCCTTTAATTATTGTCAGAGTTGGTTTCCAGGTTCGATCATTCTTTTATAAATTTTAAAACTCTGATTTACAGTGATCAAGTTTTTGGCGCCGTTGCCGGGGAACTAAAATATTAAGAAAGCTCTATTTTTATTACTTTAGCCATTCTTTTTATTTTTTGCAATTTACTTTTATTTTTAGTTTAAATTTTTAATTTGCTAATTTTTATTTTATTTGTTTTTGTCAGATAATTTTAGTTTATAGAGAAGATGGCACTAAATAACTATCGCTGGCGAAGTTATGAGGACAACACCAACGAAGCCGCCAAAGTGTCTTCAACCTCGACGCAAAGAACTGTGCTATCAAACCAGCTTAGAGATGATGAATAAAAAGATTGATGGTTTGTGTAGTCTCTCGCAGGTACATCCAGTTATGCAATATGACTCGAATCTAGGAGGCGTGGCGAATCCTGAGTACCCACCATACAGATATGGCATGAAGAACGAACAAGTCCACTATATGGGTAACTATTCTAGACCTCAAAATAATTTTTATAGTGACGCTTATAATACAGATTGGAGGTACCATCCCAATTTCTCGTGGGACGATCAAGGTAGCCAAAGAGAGGAACTTCCTCCAAATTTCCAACAACCACCTCACCAACAGGAAGATGAGTCAAACCTTGAAGAGACGCTGGCAAAATTCATAGCAAACACAGAAGCACGTCTCCAAAGTATAGAAACGAAACAAGAAACATCGATTCAAGGGATCGAGGATCATTTAGGTCATCCTGTTAAGCTGATTTTAGAACAACCACAAGAAAGCTTGCCAAGCAACACTAAAACTAACCCAAAAGAGCAAATTCAAGTCAGAATAACTCATGACAAAGAAAAGATTAGTGGAATCACCCAAGGCAAGATCCTGTGGTAAGTGAAGGTAAGGTTGAGGTGAGCCATGAAATACCAAAATCAGCAATTACAGAGTACCATCCTCGTGTACCATATCCCGAAGCAATGAAGAAGGACAACATAGAGGAACAGTTTGGTAAGTTTCTTAAACTTTTTAAGAAATTACATATTAACTTACCGCTTTCTCAAGCTCTTTCAGAGATACCCGATTATAGAAAATTTTTAAAAGAGCAAATGACAAACAAACTAAGCTAGACGAGGAATCACATGTGGAGCTAAACGCAATGTGCTCAACAATTCTACAAAATAAACTGCCACGGAAATTAAAAGATCCAGGGAGTTTTACAATTCCATGTTTAATTGGTAGTTTATCTATTGATAATGCTTTAGCTGATTTAGGGGCAATCATCAATGTTATGCCTTATAAAATGTTTAAACAACTAGGTCTAGGGAAATCGAGACAAACCAGGATGAGCATTCAATTAACTGATAAAACTATCAGAATTCCTAGGGGTATAATTAAAAATGTTCTAATCAAAATTGATAAATTCGTATTCCCAGTAGACTTTTTCATTTTAGACATGGATGAGGACAATTCGATCCCTTTAATTTTAGGAAGACCCTTTCTAAAAACTGTCAGGACTAAAATTGATGTTGGTATAGGAGAACTCATTCTTCGTATAGGTGACGAATCAATCAGTTTACAAGCTCTTGACTCGGCCAGAACATCGACTGGTGAAGGTGAGAAGGTAAAATCAGTTGATAATCAATCTGTTCAAATTTCACCGTAGGAACAACCACAGAACTACGAACCTAAGCCGAAACAGGAACCTTGTGTCAACAAAGAAGAAGCATATGAGAACGAAGCCTTGAGATCAACAAACTAAAAGAGGGGAAGACACACTTTAAAGAGGAGCCAAATCGCACGAAAAAACCAGAAGGAACCCCTGCATTTGAGCCGATAGGAACAACAAATCACTTCAAAATAGGGGATCAGGTATTGTTGAATAAGGAAGACCCTCGAATCGCCAATTCGCACCTCAAGACAACCAAGAAATCACTTTTGAGGTACTTAATGTCTTCCTATACGGCCGATCGAGGTAAGCAATCCTAAATTTAGTACTTTTGAGGTAAACACTACTCGACTTAAATTTTATATCAAAAATCGAGTTGATCGCATGAGGAAGGATTTTCACCTCCTCAAACCACCTTGACCATACGAATGAGAGGTAAAGTCTAGCTTAAGACTATAAACGAGCGCTTATCGGGAGGCAACCCGAGCACTAACCCTATTAATTTTTACATTTTTTATTTTACTTTTATTTTTCATTTTAGCACCTAACCATAAACTAACTAAGGTACAGATTTTCATGCTCATACGACCTTGCACACGGCCATGGCCGTGGCCGTGTGGAAGCCAGAAGGACAAACCACGGACGTGCTAGTAACCGTGCATGACAAAGAATGATTTCTTTTCCCAACACGGGCTGCGATAAAAGCCACGCCGTGCCGACTTCCCGTGTGAGGTTATCGACTTATTGAGCACGCAGGCGAGACACGCGGCGTGCCTACAACCGCGCGAGGTTACCGACTTGACGAGCACGGGTTAAACACGCCCATTCTAAAGGACCGTGAGAAGAATACACGGGCAGGCTACGAGACCCACGGCCGTGGTAAAACACCTAAACGCGCCCAAAAATTCAAAAAAAAAACGGACCGATTAAACTCGAACAAGGGCGTGGACCGTATCACTATTTAAATATTTACTTTTATTTTTATTTTTATTTTTATTTTTATTTTTATTTTCATTTTTATTTTCATTTTCATTTTTATTTTCATTTTTATTTCCTTTCTTTTATTTTCTTTATTATTTTCTTCTTGTTATTCATTTCATTTAGATTTAGCTTAGGATACAAAAGAAATTAAGATGGTCGCTTCGAGGACTCAACCAGCCCGAGACGCTTCCCACGCTCACCTCCAATCCTATCCTAGTTTCTTTTCATTGGCTTCATCCAAAATTCGAAAGTTTCCTTCTCTCCCCATCTTACGATTTTATGATTATTTTGATATTATCTACCTTTGTACATTGAGGACAATGTACATCTTATGTGTGGGGTTAACTATAGTATTATTTGAAAATCCTCGAATTATGCCTTGTCTTAAAGTAAGTTTCTCATATTATGATTAGAATGAAATTTCTGATGATTTATGATTTTTATTGATATGTTTTAGATTAAGTCATTGATAATTGTGCATTGATAATTAAATTCTAAGAATACTAGAGAATCAGGCATGATAAGTCTATTTTTCAAGAATTAAAATTTTTTTAGGATGTCTACCTGAATTTAAATATTACTTTGAAGTTTGAAATTTACGAGGTTGACATCAAAATACCCATAATTTTTGTGAGTTTTTGAGCCTTATAGAGCATAAATTCTTTTTCGTGCTCACTTTATTATGAGTATGTCAACACTGATTTGTTATTCTAGAACTTGCATCGATTATACATGTCGAGACCACATTTTTTTTATTTGATACACAGAGATGATAAAGGCACTTAGGATCTAACCCAATTACTCCATTTAAAAATGCCTACCTTCATAATTAACCCCTAGTGAACCCCTTTTAATCTTAACAACCCTATTTATTGACATAACTGCTAATATTAACCCAGAACCCCTTTGTTTTTGTTAGCACCATTCCTTTTGACTATCCTTATATCGAGATTTGATTTGATTAATAGCCTAACGATGTTTTTATTTCAGTAATTTATCCTTTATTATGTATTTAGTTTGTTCTTAAAAAAAACGAAGTATATTCATTATTAGTATGTGATTAAACGAGCTTATACATTTAAAATCCAAATATCAAAAAACGAAGCTCGTATTATTAGTATTATTAAGTTTTCAATTGATGTAATTATTATTATTAGTTCATTAGTTCTTAGTTAGGTAATTTGTCAATTCAATCTCGATTCTAACCCTCTAATTCAGCCTTACTTCACACCTTAACCCTAGCACCGTTACAACCCTAACAAAGACCTTTTGATTTGTGTTTCATTTCATATTTCAGTGGTGGAGATTTGATTTTCATGCAAGCCTATGGGATTAACTCTTCATGTTCGACTTTTGAGTGCCTGAATTTTGAACCTTAAACACTTTGAGTGATTTGAGTGAATCTTTTGTGAGGATGTCAATCCTTGTCGATTTCAAATTAAAGGTAATTATTTAGATAAGGGGAGACGCATATGTTTTCGAGCTACAAAATCTATGACTTATACTGTTTGAATTTTTAGGACACTTTAAAATGAATTATCCATGTATAAATTATCTCTGAATTATGATGAGACACGATCAAATGACTATTATGAATTACAGGAAGTTCGTTTTAATTGTAAGTTGAGAATTTTGCTTGAGGACAAGCAAAAGCTTAAGTGTGGGGGTATTTGATAAACCGTAAAAGTAACATATTTTAAGCCCACATTTAATATGCTTTTGGATGATTTAAGCCCCAATTTATGTAAAAAGGTGCTCTTAATCCTTTCTTTTCATGTCTTATACTCAGGAAAGCACACGATGACGAAAAGAACGAGAAACGAGCTTAAAATAGACCAAATTGGGCCAAGCCACGAAAATCAAAGCACGGCCGGACTTCAAGCCACACTGGTCGTGCCACCATTCCTACTAGAACACGGCCTTACCACGACTTACACGGCCGCGTGCTCATTCAACAATGTCGAACACGGCTTAAAGATCGATTCACACGCGCAGTGTGCCATGGCCATGTCCTCGCCATGAAAGAGGAATTTTACTCGATTTGGATGCTTGGAGGAAAAGAAACACATTCCTAAGTCTACTTAAACTCCCAAATAGGAATTGCACTCAAATTAGGATACTTGAAGGCCAAGTAAAGCATCTCAAAGCCTATATAAACACCCCAGGTAGCAACTTAGAGAGGGAGTTCGGCAGAAGCCTTCTGCCAGGGCTTTTGTCAAGGCGGAAAGCTAGGCTAAAAAGCCAAGCCGAAAAGGTCAGATTTGGGGGAATCACTCGAAGATAGCCAGTTGATCCATCTCAAGAAGCCGAAATTCTACTCAAGACGGAGGATCTCCTCTTCAATTCCTTCAGGGGGTTTTAGGATTTCTTATGTTTTGTTTTATCTTTTCTCTTGAGATGTTGTCTTTTATTATTATGAACTAAACCTTCGGATACCCGAAAGGGATGAAACCTATGATGAATCTATTATTTGATTTTTGAATTATATGATAATAACTTAGTTTGTTCTTAATTGTGTGAACTTAATCCAAATCTAATGTACTTAGGTGGAGGAGGAATAGACCATGCCTAAGAGTAGATCCAACATAATTAAGCGGAGTTGATCGCACGCCTAGAGATAGGGTGACAAGATTTTGTCGCATTAGGGTGAAACCTAATATGGGAGTCCACAGATTGATTTACTGCTATTCTAGGGGGTTATTATAAGCGAACGAGAGTTCCACTAATTAACCTAGGGTTAGATGTTATTCGCCTTGAGAGAGGGTTTAATATACGTTAGGGAGTCTCACGAATCAAACTAAGTAAATAAATCATATGGTTCAAGGTTAAATAACAAGTGAAATCTAGGTGGATTTTTCCTAAGGGTATCGCTTGAGTCAACTGAGTTTTCCCAAAAGTTATTTCCCGAATTCATTCTTTTTGTCTTTGCGTCTTAGCTTAGTAAGTAGATTAGTTTTAGTTTAAACAATCATCACTTTATATTAAGGCTAAATAATAAAAAGACGGTGAGTATTAGTACTTTTAGTTCCTTTGGGTTCAATAATCCAGTCTTGCCTAAGCTATACTACTGTTCGATAGGTGCACTTGCCTTTAATCGTTGTCAGAGTTGGTTTCCAGGTTCGATCATTCTTTTATAAATTTTAAAACCCTGATTTACAGCGATCAACAACCCTTTTATTGACTCACCCTCAACATTAACCAAAAACTATTATTGTTGAAATCCCTTTAATTAATTTGACCCACATTAAGTCGAGGTCTGATTTGAACAGATTACTTAGCTAAACTATACTTTCCATTTCAGTTGTTAATTTTTTTATTATTGTATGATTTGTTCCTAAAAAAAAACGAAGTATATTCATTATTAATTCTATGTTATTTGAGCTCAAACTGTTAATTTCATTATCTTTAGAAGAAGCTCATGTTATTAGTATTAAGTTTCCGTGATGTAATTATTTAGTATTAGTACAACTTTTTAGTTAGGTAATTTGTCAATTCAGTCTCGATACTAACCCTCTAATTCAAGCCTGATCCCTGTGAAGTCAGATTTTTAAATTTATAAAGATAATGATCGAACCTGGAAACTAACTATGACAACGATTGAGGCAAGTGCACCTATCAAACAGTAGTATAGTTAAGGCAAGACTGGATTGTTGAACCCAAAGGAACTAAAAGCACTAATACTAACTTTCTTTCTATTATTTAGCCTAAAATAAGTGAAGTTGTTTATTAATCTAAATTAACTGATTACTAAGCTAGAGACGCAAAGACAAAAAGAATGAATTGGGGAAATACTTAGGAAAAACTCAGTTGATTAAGACGATACCCTTAGGAAGAATCCACCTAGACTTCACTTGTTATCTAACACTGAACTGCACGATTTATTCACTTGACTTGATCCGTAGGACTCCTAACGTATATTAAACCCTCTCTCGAGGCGAATAACGCCTAACCCTAGGTTAATTAATTGAAATCTCTTTCCCATTAATAACCCCTAGAATAGCAAAAGAATCGATCTATGGACATCCCATATTAGGTTTCACCCTAATCCGGCAAAATCTCGTCACCCTATCTCTAGGCGCACGATCAACTCCGCTTAATTATGCTAGATCTACTCTTAAGTAGGGACTTTTGCTCCACCACCTAAGCACATTCAACTTGAATTAATATCCGCAAAATATCAACACAAGAATTAAGCACACATAATTAAGAACAAATCAAGTATTTATCATATAGTTCAGAAAATAATAACAATATTCATCTAGGTTTCATCCCCTTCAGGTATCTGAAGGGTTTAGTTCATAATAATAAAAGAAAACATCTCAAAAGAAAAGATAAAACAAAACATAAGAAATCCCTAAAACCCCCTGAAGGAATTGAAGAGGAGATCCTCCGTCTTGAGTAGAATTCTGGCTTCTTGAGATGGGTCAACTGGCTATCCCTTGAGAGTTTCCCACAAACCTGACCTTTTCGGCTCGGCTCTTTGGCCTAGCTGACTGCCCGTCGACTCCCCCTTTTAGGTCATACTTAGGGTGTATTTATAGGCATTTGGAATGTGTTTCTTTGCCCCTAAGTATCCAAATCTGAGTGAAATTACTCTCCTCCACGGCAGGGGCACGGCCATGGCACACGCCTGTGTGAATCGAGGTCAGGCCGTGTTGGACTCCGTTAGTGAGGAACGGTCGTGTAAATCATGGTTGTGGCCGTGTTCTAGTATATTTGAGGAGGCACGACCGTGTGGGCTTTAGTCCAGGCCGTTTCGATTTCTTCTTTGGCTCATTTTGGTCCGTTTTGAGCCCGTTTCTCGTTCTTTTTATTCTTGGGTGCTTTCCTAAGTATAAGACATGAAAAGAAAGGATTAAGAGCACCTTTTTACATAAATCAAGGGATAATTCTTTCAAAAGTATGCTAAATGTGGGCCTAAAATATGTTACTATTTCATTTTATCAAATAGCCCCACACTTAAGCTTTTGCTTGTCCTCAAGCAAAATTCTCAACTTACAATTAAAACGAACTTTCTATAATTCATAATTTCTATCAACAATGTCTTATCATTATTCATAGATAATTTATACATGGATAATTCAATTCAAAGAGTCCTAAGGATTCAAACAATCTAAGTCATAGATTTGTAGCTCGAAAATATAGGCGTCTCCCCTTATCTAAATAATCACCTTTAATTCAAAACTGACAAGGATTGACATCCTCACTAGAGATTCACTCAAATCACTCAAAGTGTTTAAGGTTCAGGAAAAAGCGCTCAAAAGTCAAACATGAAAAGTTAATCCCATAGGCTTGCCTGAAAATCAAATCTCCACCACTATAATATGAGATGATGCACAAATCAAAAGGTCTTTAATTAGGGTTGTAACGGGGCTAGGGTTAAGGTGTGGATACAGGTTGAATTAGAAAGTTAGAGTCGAGATCGAATTGATAAAATACCTAACTAGAACAATAAACTGAATAAAAGTAATTACATAAACTGAAAGCTAATAATACTAATAATGTGAGCTTCTTCTTCAATATTTGGAATTCACACGTATAAGCTCACTTAATCACAAAACTAGTTATGAATAATGAATATACTTCGATTATTTTTTTTAAGAACAAATCATAAATACATAACAAATGATAAATTACTGAAATAAAAACATAGTTAGGCTATTAATCAAATCAAATCTCGATATAAGGGAAGTCAAAAAAGAATGGTGATAACAAAAACAAAGGGTTTTGGGTTAATATTAGCGGTTATGTCAATAAAAAGGGTTGTTAGGATTAAAGGGGGTTCACTAGGGGTTAATTGTGAAGGTAGGCTTTTTATGGAGTTAGTGGGTTAAAACCTAGGTGCCTTAATCATCTCTTTATATCAAATCATAGGTGTGGTCTCGATATGTATAAACGAGGCAAGTTCTAGAATAACAAATCAATGTTGACATTCTCATAATCAATAAAGTGAGCATGAAAAAGAATATATGCTCTATAAGGCTCAAAATCTCACAAAAATTATGGGTATTTTGATATCAACCTCGTAAATTTCAAACTTCAAAGTAATATTTAAACTCAGTTTGACAACATAGCAAATTTTTAATTTCTGAAAAGTAGACTTATCATGCTTGATTCTCTAGTATTCTTAGAATTCAATTATCAATGCACAATTATCAATGACTTAATCTAAAACATATCAATAAAAATCATAAATTATTAGAAATTTCATCCTAATTAGTAATATGAGGAATTTACTTAAAAACAAGACTAAATTCAGGATTTTGAGAACAATGCAAAAAGTTTGGCACCTAATTTCAGAAATTTGAGAATAATGAAAAAAGTTAGGCACCTTTTTAGGTTGTTCACCCCCCACACTTAAGATGTACATTGCCCTCAATGTACAAAGTTAGCTATATAGACAATAATACTAAAATCATAAGATATGGAGAGAAGTGAAACTCCCTAAATTTTGGATGGATTCCTTGAGTCGGAGGTGAAAGATAAGTTGGAGGGGCCGGTCTGGATGACGATCCTGCGCTAGATGAAGAATTTGGGTAGCTCATGGAGAATTAGCCAGGTTATGATAATAATAATTAAAACTATACTAATTAAATAATTAAAGAAGAACAAGCTAGAGTGAAGAAAAATAATGATGAAACTAAAATTAAAAGAAAATATGGATGGACCGTAGAGTCCTTATTGTTGGGTGTGCTTTCTAAGGTTGAGGATATGGTGGTGGTCGTGGCGTGATTCCCTAGCAGCCTTTAGAACCTAAAATAAAAAAACTAAGATAAAATAAACTAAATTGAGCATAAGAGTGTTAAAGAGAAGGAAAATAAAGGAGAAGATAAAAATAAAAGAACACATAATTGGTCTCAAAGACCCTTGGCTTGGCGAGTGATTGAAGCGGCCGGCATGAACTTATATGCATCGGTCTCCATGAGGGAGACTATGCTTGGCTTCTTCCGCTTCTTTGGCATTGTTTTTGTGTAGCTCAAGGGTATAGAGAAGAGGGGTAGGAAAGAAAATGAAAAGTTGAAGGTTGAAAGTTAGTAGGAGAAGAGGGAAGGGAGGGGGGATTAAATAGATTTTCAAACTTGGTACCATCCCACGCCCGTGCTCCTTAGGCGTGTCGATTCACACGGCCGCCTCGTACGGCCGTGTGTCTAGGTGTGTTGGTTCACCCACGCCCGTCTTACAGATTGCCACGCCCGTTGGTGATAAGTCGATGTCGCCCACGGCCGCGTCGCACTGATGGCCGTGGCATTCGCTCGGTGCGTCGTGGGGCGGTGGTTGGAGTCCGTGACTTTGAAGATTTGATTCTCTCGACTGCACCACCTCCGCCATGTCGATCACGGTGATCGTGGGCATCCACACCGCCACGCCACGATGCGTGTGCTGCTAGGCCGTGTGGCCTGGAAATCTGCACTTTTTGGTTAGTTTAAAGCTAGATACTATAAAGAAAGAGTAAAATAGAATAAATAAGAAAAAAATAAAAATGTAAAAGTTAATGGGGTTAGTACTCGGGTTGCCTCCCGAGAAGTGCTCGTTTATAGTCTTAAGCCAGACTTTCCTCTCGTTTGCATCATCAGGGTGGTTTAAAGAGTTGGAAGTCCTTCCTCATGCTATCAGTTTTATCCTCGTGAAAAAGTTTAAGTCGAGATGCGTTTATAGTAAAAGTACCAAAATTAGGATTACTTACCTCGACTATTCCGTATGGGAAAACACTGGTTACCCTAAAAGGTATTTCTTTGTTTGTGTTAGGGTCCGGAGGAGATATTCAAGGATCTGCCTTATCTAACAATACCTGATCTCCTATTTTGAAGTGGTTTGTTGTTCCTATGAGCTCTTTTGGGGGCTCCTTCAGTTTTACCTTGTGTGGTTCCGATTCTTCGTTGTGTATCCCTAATTTTTCCTTGAAGTGTGTCTTCCACTCGTCTAGATCATCGATCTGAATCCTTCGATCTTTATGAACTACTTCCTTGTTGGCATGGGTTTTAGGATCGGGTTCAGTTGTATTCTTTTGTGGTGCTTCCTGAAAATAAGGGTTAACCGAATGGTTATTAGTAGAATTTATGTTCTCACCTTGATTACTAGATGTTCTGGCTAAGTCGAGAGCCTTGAGGGTGACCGTCTCATTACCTACATGAAGTATGAGTTCTCCTGCATCAATATCAATTTTAGTCCCGGCAGTTGCTAAAAAGGGTCTTCCTAAAATTAAGGGAATCGAATTATCCTCATCCATGTCTAAGACAACAAAGTCTACTTGGGAAAACGAATTTGTCAATTTTTACAAGAACATCTTCGATAATACCCCTAGGAATTCTAACGATTTTATCACCTAATTGAATGCTCATCCTAGTTTGTTTGGGTTTCCTAGACCTAATTGTTTAAACAATTTATAAGGCATGACATTTATGCTTGCCCCTAAATCATTTAACGCATTATCAGCGTTAGTCTACCAACTAAACATGGAATTGTAAAACTCCCGGATCTTTTAGCTTTTGTGGTAGTCTATTCTGTGTAACATTGCTTTGAGCATCTCGCGCTTAATTCCATATGTGGATCCTCGTCTAATTTGCGTTTGTTCGTCAAGAGATGTTTTAAAAATTTCCTCGAATCTGGCATCTGTGAAAGAGCTTCAAGTAACGGTAAGTTAATATGTAATTTCTTTAAAAGTTTAAGAAACTTACCGAACTGTTCCTCTGTGTCGTCTCTCGTTAATGCTTCGGGATATGGTATGCGAGGTTGGTACTCCTTGATTACCGATTTTGGTTTCTCTTGTGTTACCTCAACTTTACCTTCTTCTACCTCGTTTCTTTGTATTGGACTGGGTTCATCTAATCCTTCACTTTCTTGAGCTGTTATGGCTTGGATTTGCTCCTTTGGATTAATCTCAGTGTTGCTTGGTAGACACCCTTGCGGTCGTTCGGAAATTATTTTTGCAAGCTGTCCAACTGTGTTAGTAAGTTGTCCAACTGTCTTAGAAACTTCCTCAACTGACTTAGTGACTTCCCTAACTTGGCTCTCGATCCCTTTGATCGATGCTTGTTGGGTCTTAAGGGTGGTTTCAGGTGTCTTGGAGATCGTTTTTACGTGGATGCCATGAATCTTGTCGAGATCGCTTCAAGGTTCGGCTTCTTCTCCTGTGGATAGGGCTGATTTTGGAAATTTTGAGGAGGTTGTTGTCTTTGATTTCCTTGATTTCCTTGACCTCCCCACGAAAAATTTGGGTGGTTCCTCCAACCTGGATTATAATTATTACTATATGGGTTATTATTAGATCTGAAATTGTTACCTATATAGTTCATCTGTTCGTTCTCTGTGCTTGGTTGGTAGGGTGGGTACGCAGGATTCGCCACGGTTCCACTTACGTCGCACTGCATTACTGGATGTACCTGCGAAGAACACAAACTATCGAGCTTTTTATTCATCATCTCTACCTGTGTTGATAGCATGGTTACTGCATCCATGTTGAAAACTCCGGCTGATTTTGTTGGTTTTGTCCTTGTAACCTACCACTGATAGTTATTCAGTGACATCTCTTCAATAAACTCGTAGGCTGCTTCAGGAGTTCTATTGTTCAGGGTTCCACCGGTGGCTGAATCAATTAGTTGCCTCGTTTAGGGGTTTACACCGTTATAGAAAGTTTGGACTTGGAGCCACAAGGGTAAACCATGGTGCGGACACCTTCTCAAGAGATCCTTGTATCTCTCCCATGCGTCATATAATGCCTCTAAATCCATCTGCACAAAAGAAGAGATATCATTCCGTAATTTGGCCGTTTTGGCCGGTGGGAAATATTTTAATAAGAATTTTTCGGTCATTTGTTCCCATGTAGTGATTGACCCTCGTAACGAGTGTGTAACCACTTGCTTGGCTTTATTCCTTAATAAAAGGGAAATAACCAAAGCCTTATGGCATCATTAGAAACGCCATTTATTTTGAAGGTATCACAGAACTCTAAAAAATTAGCTATATGAGTGTTTGGGTCTTCGTCCTGCAAACCATCAAATTGAACAAATTGTTGAATCATTTGTATAGTGTTAGGCTTTAATTCAAAATTATTAGCAGCTATAGCAGGCCTAACAATACTAGATTCGGCTCCTGTTAAATGAGGTTTAGCATAATCATACATAGTACGCGAAGCATTATTTTCTGCCACTTCTTGTGGTGGTGGATTATTTTCGTCCATCCCTTCAGTAGGATTGGATCTGTCTTCTCGCTCTTCTTCTCGGTAATTTAGGGCTCGCCTAATTTCTCTACGATTTCTACGAGCGGTAGCTTCAATATCACTGTCGTATACTAGTGGTCCTCTCGGGTTCCTTCTAGTCATAAACTAGAGGTACCTGCTAGGAAAAGAAAGAAAGAAAAATTTAGCAAAGTAAAAATTTAAACTTAAAAATAAAAGTAAATTGCAGAAAATAAAAATAATAATGGCTAAAGTAATAAAAATAGAGCTTTCTTAATATTTTAGTTCCCCGGCAACGGCGCCAAAAACTTGATCGCTGTGAAGTCAGAGTTTTAAATTTATAAAGATAATGATCGAACCTGGAAACTAACTATGACAACGATTGAGGCAAGTGCACCTATCAAACAGTAGTATAGTTAAGGCAAGACCGGATTGTTGAACCCAAAGGAACTAAAAGTACTAATACTAACTTTCTTTCTATTATTTAGCCTAAAATAAGTGAAGTTGTTTATTAATCTAAATTAACTAATTACTAAGCTAGAGACGCAAAGACAAAAAGAATGAATGGGGGAAATACTTAGGAAAAACTCAGTTGATTAAGATGATACCCTTAGGAAGAATCCACCTAGACTTCACTTGTCATCTAACACTGAACCAGACAATTTATTCACTTGGCTTGATCCGTAAGACTCCCTAACGTATATTAAACCCTCTCTCGAGGCGAATAACGTCTAACCCTAGGTTAATTAATTGAAATCTCTTTCCCATTAATAACTCCCTAGAATAGCAGTAAATCGATCTATGGACATCCCATATTAGGTTTCACCCTAATCCGGCAAAATCTCGTCACCCTATCTCTAGGCGCGCGATCAACTCCGCTTAATTATGCTAGATCTACTCTTAAGTAGGGACTTTTGCTCCACCACCTAAGCACATTCAACTTGAATTAATATCCGCGAAATATCAACACAAGAATTAAGCACACATAATTAAGAACAAATCAAGTATTTATCATATAGTTCAGAAAACAATAACAAGATTCATCTAGGTTTCATCCCCTTCAGGTATCTGAAGGGTTTAGTTCATAATAATAAAAGAAAACATCTCAAAAGAAAAGATAAAACAAAACATAAGAAATCCCTAAAACCCCCTGAAGGAATTGAAGAGGAGATCCTCCGTCTTGAGTAGAATTTCGGCTTCTTGAGATGGATCAACTGGCTATCCCTTGAGAGTTTCCCACAAACCTGACCTTTTCGGCTCGGCTCCTTGGCCTAGCTGACCACCCGTCGACTCCCCCTTTTAGGTCATACTTAGGGTGTATTTATAGGCTTTTGGAATGTGTTTCTTTGCCCCTAAGTATCCAAATCCGAGTGAAATTACTCTCCTCCACGGCAGGGGCACGACCATGGCACACGCCCATGTGAATCGAGGTCAGGCCGTGTCGGACTCCGTTAGTGAGGCACAACCGTGTAAATCGTGGTTGTGGCTGTGTTCTAGTATATTTGAGGAGGCACGGCCGTGTGGGCTTTAGTCCAGGCCATGTTGATTTCTTCTTTTTCCCATTTTGGTCCGTTTTAAGCCCGTTTCTCGTTCTTTTTATTCTTGGGTGCTTTCCTGAGTATAAGACATGAAAAGAAAGGATTAAGAGCACCTTTTTACATAAATCAAGGGATAATTCATCCAAAAGTATGCTAAATGTGGGCCTAAAATATGTTACTATTTCGGTTTATCAAAGCCTTTATCCACACCTTTAACCCAAGCCCCTTTACAACCCATAAAAGACCTTTTGATTTGTGTATCATATCATTTTACAGTGGTGGAGATTTGATTTTCATGCAAGCCTATGGGATTAACTTTTCATGTTCGACTTCTGAGTGCTTATTTTTTGAACCTTAAACACTTTGAGTGATTTGAGTGAATCTTTAGTGAGGATGTCAAATTTTGTCGATTTTGAATTAAAGGTGATTATTTAGGTAAGGGGAAACACCTATTTTTCGTACTATAAAAACTATGAATTTGATTGTTTGAATCTTTGGGAACCTTCTGGTTAAATTATCAATGTATGAATTACCTATGAATTATGATGAAACATTGTTGGTGAAGGTTATGAATTGAGGAAGTTCGTTTTAATTGTGAGTTAAGAATTTTGCTTAAGGACAAGCAAAAGCTTAAGTGTGGGGGTATTTGATAAACCGTAATATGTTCATTTTAATCCCACATTTAGCATAATTTTGGATGATTTATTCCTTGAATTGTGGAATTTGGTGCTTCTAATCCTTTATTTTCATGTTTTATACTTAGGAAAGCATAGGAGGATGAAAAGAACGAGAAACGGGCTAAAAACGGACCAATTGGGCCAAAGTAGGAAATCAACACGGCTTGGGGTTTCACCACACGGTCGTGCCTCTCTAGCAGACCCAACCACGGCCTGAACTCGAATCACATGGGCGTGCCACACGGGCGTGTCCCTGCCGTGACAAAGAAGAATTTTATTCGGATTAGGGTACTTAGAGGCAAAGAAAGCCATTCCAAAAGCCTATATAAACACCCTAGAGGGCTTTTGGTCAGGGGGCGTCCAACTAGGCCAATGAGCCGAGCCAGAGAGGTCAGAATTATGGGATTTACTCGAAAAAAGCCAGTTGATTCATCTCAAGAAGCTGAAATCATACTCAAGACGGTGGATCTCTCCTTCAATTCCTTTAGGGGGTTTTAGGGTTTTCTTATGTTTTGTTTTATCTTTTCTTTTGAGATGTATTCTTTTATTATTATGAACTAAACCCCTCAGATACCTGAGGGGGATGAAACCTAAAACGGATCTTGTTATTGTTTTCTGAACTATATGATAAATACTTGATTTGTTCTTAATTCTTGTTTTGATATTTCAGGATATTGATTCAAGTAGTGATGTGCTTAGGCAGTGGAGCAAAAGTCCCTGTTTAAGAGTAGATCTAGCATAATTAAACAGAGTTGATCGCAACCCTAGAGATAGGATGACGAAAATCTGCCTGATTAGGGTCAAACCTAATATGGGAGTCCATAGATCGAGTTAATGCAATATTAGGGGTTTTAATTAGAAAGAGATTTCAATTAATCAACCTAGGGTTAGACGTTAGTAGCCTCGAGAGAGGTATTAATATGAATTAGGGAATCCTACGGATCAAGTCAAGTGAATAAATCGTCTGGTTCAGAGTTAAATAACAAGTGAAGTCTAGGTGGATTCTTCCTCGGGTATTGTCTTAATCAATTGGTTTTTCCCACAAGTATTTCCCCAATTCATTCTCTTTGTCTTAGCGTCTTTAGCTTAGTAGTTAGTTAATTTTAAATTAAACAATAATTCACTTCAATTCTTAGGCTAAATAATAGGAAGAAAGTTAGTATTAGTACTTTTGGTTCCTTTGGGTTCGACAATCTGGTCTTGCCACTAAACTATACTACTGTTTGATAGGTGCGCTTGCCTCAATCATTGTCACAGTTAGTTTCTAGGCTAGATCATTCATTATATAAATTTTTAAGACTCTGACACACGATCAAGTAGGCTGAACAAAAGAAAGTTTGGGGCTAAGTGTGGCGTTGAGGAGGGAAGAAATTGATAGAAAAATGGACAACGGGATGATCGGGAATAGAATGAATGAAAACAAAACAAGAACTTTCAACTTCACACTTTTTTTTATACTCGATTTTTTTTATAATTTCGTTTTTTTGTTTTTTTTTCACTTCAAATACAATATGCTGATTTCAAAAGAATTAAAATACAACTTGAATTTTTTTATTTCGACTTTTTTTTTCAATACGAACCTACTCCGAGATCTTCACGGACGTCGGTGCTCCTCATTTTAGTAGCTCTGATACCAAATGATGCGAACTAGCCTCGGTGATGATTCGAGTCGTTTGTTGCCCGATCGTTAAAATGGAGAAGTATCGTTCTTGAATAGAATAATGGTTGAATTTGGCTAAGTAAGGCTTTAAACAAAGGGGTATATGATAGTTTAAGATAATTAAGGGATATGGTTCGATTTAACAAAGGAACTTGGGTGTTTGAAAAATGGTAATGGGAATGGTTCGAATAGCTTTAAGGTCAAGAAAGAACTAGTACTAAAATAGAGTACTAACCCAAATCTTATAGGACACTTAAAGATGGATAGAAGGATAGCAAACCGTGACCCACTATCAATATGGAGATAAGAACCAATCGGTATATGGGTGAACGCCACACTCGGTTTAGGAGTGATAAGTTCGAAAAGAAACAAGGTTGACGTCACTAGCTTTTACTAGATAAGTCAGCTTGAGTCTTAAAACGAAATAGGAGAGTTGAAAAACTTACAAAATGTTATAAACATTCAAAAGGTAGCAAAAAGTCCCTTCAAAATGGCTGATTACACATATTTATAAGGTTAGAAAAAGCTAGCTGAATAGTCACAAGTATTCATCTTAATATGATAATTAAAGCTGAAATAAAACTCAAGTCTCTTGACATTCTTGTAACAATTAACTTCCACCCTTGAATTCACTTTAATTCAGCTGAATGAATATCCTTGAATGCTTGTAAAATGACTCTTGAATTGTCCCTTGGCTACCCGAATAGACATCAGCTCCCTAATGGTGTTTTGAATGCTTGATTTAATCTTTTGAAAGAGCAAAAATAGCTGGTAGATGAAAGGGTTGCTGCCGAATTTTAAAGGGTGTTATAATGCTCTTTAAAACTCCTTAAATGATGTATACAACCCCCTTTGTAACAGCTCCTTCTTTTTGTAACCAAAAAACACTTGAAAAGTCACTTCAATTAAGTTGTAACAGCCTTGAAATGTAACGGTTGTAAGCTGAAGAAACACCTGCAATAAACACATTAAAATGAACTTATTAAACATATTTAAACACTAATTAAACTCAAAACATTAAACACTTAACTTCAATTAATGAACTAGAAACAAATGCATCAATTAATTCAACAACTAGTTTAATTAAATGAAGCAGAATTAAATATACTTAAACATATGCTTCAATAAATAATCCTAGTAACTAGATTAGTTAATAAGCACTAATTAAATGAAGTTCAATAAAAACTCAATTAAATAAACTAAGATGAGTTAAAAACCAACAACTCATTTATTAAACTTAAGATGAGTTTATTAAAATTTAAATTCAACTTGCAATAAATTGCAAGAAACGCCTATGGAGCTGAATGAGCTTGTAATGAAGCTTCATTTTGCACTTAGGCCCCTCGAGCTTAGGCCAATCTCGATGGCGTCGAGTTGCATCGTAAAATGATGCGACCGGGTTCGCATCATAGGTGGAAAGTCCAAAATGTGGAATAAATTGGTATATGAGGACTAAATGGAATAAGTGGAGAAATAAAAGAGACTAAGTTATAATTTTGCCAAAAGTGAAAATTGGTCAATAGTGGAATTGTAGAGAATTAGAGAGTCAAAATGGTTATTTCTCAATTAAGATAATTATCATGTATTATCGTGATAATATTTAGTGAATATTTATTGTTGAGATTTTATTGGTTGAAATATTATTTTATTATAAGATATCTTGTTATTAATTAATGGTTAAATAAAAAGGAAAAGATGAAAATACATTATCATCATCTTCTCCATCATTCACACCACCACCATGAAAGAGAGAAGAAGTTTTGAAAGTTATCGAATTTAGTTCTTTCCATCAAAATTCACCATTTTCACCCAAAAATCAAATAAATTTCCATAGCCACCAAGAAGAAAAAGTAATAAGAAGACTATGGTGAATATAAATATCATCTTGGACTCAAGAAAACAGAAGTTGGAGGATAAAGAAAATTAAGTTATGATCTAAAATCAAGAAAACAAGATAAGAGCCTTAAGATTTCATAATTTTTTTTTAGCTTAATCTTGTTGGAAAAGCATGAAAGTGACGTTGGAGTAGAGTTTTCTCATATAAAGTATTATGTTTTTAAAATGTTCATGAAGGGAAAAGAGAGAGAAAGTGATAAAGATGTGAAAGAAAGTGAAATGAAACAAAAGAAGTGAGATTTAGTAAGAAAAATCTAAGTACCCTTGAATTCTATTTGTTACCTTAGGATTAGATTGTAAAGAATGCTAAGTTTATTCATGATAATTACATGAAATTGATAAGTACATGTAAATTTATGTTTCTACATCTTTCTTACGAAAAGAATTTATAAGTAGAGGTATGTAACGGAAGTCATAAAAGAGAGTAAATGTTAAAGGTTTTACTAAACGGTTTTTTGGATAACAACCTGTTCCAACTTTGAAAATTCACCAAAAATTATAGAAATTTAGCTAGAGGGTATACTAAACATGAAACTTAAGACTATTGAGTTTATTTTTGTGTAGAAGAAATGGTGTAAGTAATGGAATTGTAGATTATGAGATAAGTAAATTTAAGTGAGACAAGATCAGATTGATTTCAGGTTCTCCTATTCTGAATTTGAAAAATCATTAAAAATTGTACAAAAATAATTAAAAGATGAAATTTATATGTATAAAAATCTTAATGAGTTTAATTTCAATAGGAACAAACCAAAACATTATACAAATTTTGTACTGAAAAATAAATAATTTTCAGTGGAAAAGGGTCAGAGCTACCTAGTAGCAGAATGAAAAAAAAATTATATTAATTGGTTTGATTTAAAATTTTTGTCATAATTTTTATATTAAGGACGAGATGTCTAGTTTCAAAAATTTTCAATGGAACTTGATTATCAATGATGAATGAGATATAGATAAAAATGTGACTATTGGGCAGTGGATTGCACTGTTTTAAGTTGTTAAATTTTAAAACTTATAAACTAAATTTGTAAATGATGTAAAAGTAGATTAAAATATGAAAATCATAAAATAAATACTAGTGTGAATAGTTTGACTTGGAGAAAAGAATTTAAAAAGAAAAGTAAAAGTCTTAGAAATATTCTTATACTCGTGTTGAGTAGGGGTGTACAAATTTTGGGTAAAATCAATTTAACCAACCAAACTGAATTAATTCATTAATCGGTCGATTAATCGAATTAATTTGGTCGGGAGTCAGTTAATAATTTTTTGGAAGTTCAGTTAACGGTTAATTCGGTTCGAAATCGGTTAATTAACCGAAAATTTATATTTTTATATACATTTTACATATATTAAATTCGGTTAATTTTTTATATGTTTTATACTTGTTTTAACAAAAAAAAAACAAAAAACATATAAATTTTGGTTCGGTTAATTCCTTTTTAAAAAATTTCAGTTTGATTAACGGTTAATTCAATAAATGCTAGTTCGGATCAGTTAACCGATTGAACACCTCTAATATTGGGTATTTATTTGTGAAGGAAAATATAATATTTGATTTTAATATATTATTAAATAAATTTTGTGTATATATATACGCGCGCGCAAATTGTAGTCAAAAGTATAGATGAGAAAGATAGAACGTAATATAAAAAAAAAAAAAGAATTAACGGATTTTTTTCTAGAAAGTTTTTGGACTCAAACGTTCAGTATTTTGGAGGTTTTTTTTAATGGTTTAATTATTATTTTTATTTTGGTTAATAAAAGGTATTCAGCAAATTATTTTTTAGTCCTTTAGAATTGGTAGACTATACAAATGTGATGGCAAATTGTGCCACGTGAAACAAAGGCGAAAAAAGTTAGATTATTATTTAAAGGGACCAAAATTAAATAATTAATTTGGAGAAGATAAAAGAATAATTTTATCATTATATTTATTTTTAATTTTATAAATTTTAAAGAGATTAAAAAAGAATTATTATGTTGGGGGCCAAAATCACTACTTATAATGGACTCACATGTCTACAAGTTAAACTTTAACACCATTAGCTAGAGTTAAATGGAAATACTAAATTCGATTATTTAAAAATTTAAGTTACATATTAAAAGACCAAATAGCTCATTATTCCAAAGTAAAACATATAATAAAGCAAGACATGATATAAAATTCAATGGAAAAGAAGAGAAAATGATCATATAATTATTCTAGCCATCCCCGTCTTCAAGCTTGACTTGAGCTATCATGGTGGAAACAAAATAAAGAACTCCAAGTTTGTTTTTACAGAGTAAATTTTCTCCTTTTTGTCCTTTTTCTTTTAACCACGTGGTCGACATGCAAACATGATTCACCATCATGTAAAAGCCATTGGATTATTTTCTCGTGACTTGCCACGTTGGGAGCATGCACTAATCCACATTCCATATGTAGTCTAAGAATCCTGTAATCTTGTCTCTCGGATCACATTGTGCAAGCAAAAGAAAAAAGATGGGAAAATCAGGCTACTCAAAGCTTCACATCGCCATGTTTCCACTGGGTTGCATATGGTCATTTCATCCCCTTCCTTCATCTCTCAAATAAGTTGGCTCATAAAGGCCATAAAATTTCCTTCATTTTGCCCAAAGGAGTGCAATCAAAGCCGGGAAAACAGAAACCAATACCCCAACTTGATTCAATTCGTCCTTCTAGTTATACCCCATGTCGATGGCCTCCTCCAGTGCTTTGAAACTACATCCGTTGTTCCTCCAACCAACAAAAATACCTTGCTTTTGCTTTGTAGATCAAACCAGGGGACCAAGTTGAAGGCATCCTAGGGGCTTTAAAACTGATCCGGTTTTTATGATTTACAGTTTTGGATCCTGATCATTGTGAAGTCGAGTTTTAAAATTTATAAAGATAATGATCGAACTCGAAACTAACTATGACAACGATTGAGGCAAGTGCACCTATCGAACAAGAGTATAGCTTAGGCAAGACCGGATTGTCGAACCCAAAGGAACTAAAAGTACTAATACTAACTTTCTTTCTATTGTTTAGCCTAAAATAAGTGAAGTTGTTTATTAATCTAAATTAACTAATTACTAAGCTAAAGACGCAAAGACAAAAAGAATGAATTGGGGAAATACTTGGGAAAAACTCGGTTGATTAAAACGATACCCTTAGGAAGAATCCACCTAGACTTCACTTGTTATCTAACACTCAACTGCATTTATTTATTCACTTGACTTGATCCGTAGGACTCCTAACGTATATTAAACCCTCTCTCGAGGCGAATAACGTCTAACCCTAGGTTAATTAATTGAAATCTCTTTCCCATTAATAACCCCCTAGAATAGCAGTAAATCGAGCTATGGATTCCCATATTAGGTTTCACCCTAATCTGGAAAAATCTCGTCACCCTATCTCTAGGCGCGCGATCAACTCCGCTTAATTATGCTAGATCTACTCTTAAGCAGGGACTTTTGCTCCACCACCTAAGCACATTCGACTTGAATTAATATCCGCGAAATATCAAGACAAGAATTAAGTACACATAATTAAGAACAAATCAAGTATTTATCATATAGTTCAGAAAACAATAACAATATTCATCTAGGTTTCATCCCCCTTAGGTATCTGAGGGGTTTAGTTCATAATAGTAAAGAAAAAAATCTCAGAAGAAAAGATAAAGCAAAACATAAGAAATCCCTAAAACTCCCTGAAGGTATTGAAGAAGAAATCCTCCGTCTTGAGTAGAATTCTGGCTTCTAGAGATGGATCAACTGGCTATCCCTGAGTGAATCCCCACAAATCTGTCTTCTCTGGACTAGCAAGATGCCCCTAAACGATGGCTTTGGGCCCCCCTTTTTAGGTCATACTTAGGGTGTATTTATAGGCTTTTGAAATAGGTTTCTTTGCCCCTAAGTATCCTTTCCCGAATGAAATTGCTCTTCTCCACGGTAGAGGCACGGCAATGGCACACGCCCGTGTGAATCGTGGCCAGGCCATGTTTAGACTTCTAATGAGGACACGTCCGTGTAGATCGATATCAGGCCGTGTTCTAATGTATTGTAGAGGCACAACCGTGTGGGCTTTAGTCCAGGCCGTGTCGATTTCGTGATTTGGCCAATTTGTCCCATTTTAAGCTCGTTTTGCGTTCTTTTCATCCCTTGGTGCTTTCCTGAGTATATATCATGAAAAGAAAGGATTAAGAGCACCAAATTACATAATATAAGGGATAATTCATCCAAAAGAATACTAAATGTGGTATTAAAATATGTTACTGTTTCGGTTTATCAGTTGGAAACACTCGAATATAGCCAGTTGATCCATCTCAAGAAGCCGGAATTCTACTCAAGACGGCGTATCTCTACTTCAATTCCTTCAGGGGGTTTTAGGGATTTCCTATGTTTTGTTTTATCTTTTCTTCTGAGATGTTTTCTTTTATTGTTATGAACTAAACCCTTCAGATACCTGAAGGGGATGAAACTTAGATGAATCTTGTTATCATTTGCTAAACTATATGATAAATACTTGATTTGTTCTTAATTATGTGTTCTTAATTCTTGTGTTAATATTTCCGGGATATTGATTCAAGTTTGATGTGCTTAGGTGGAGGAGAAAAAGTCCCTGCTTAAGAGTAGATCTAGCATAATTAAGCGGAGTTGATCGCACGCCTAGAGATAGGGTGACGAGATTTTGCCGGATTAGGGTGAAACCTAATATGGGAGTCCATAGATCGGGTTAATGCAATTCTAGGGGTTTTAATTAGAAAGAGATTTCAATTAATCAACCTAGGGTTAGACGTTATTCGCTTTCGAGAGAGGGTTTAATATACATTAGGGAGTCTTACGATCAAGTTCAAGTGAATAAATCGTCTGGTTCAGAGTTAGATAACAAGTGAAGTCTAGGTGGATTCTTCCTAAGGGTATCGTCTTAATCAACTGAGTTTTTCCAACAGTATTTCCCCAATTTATTTTTTTTTGTCTTTGCATCTTTAGCTTAGTAGTTAGTTAAATTTAGATTAAATAACAACTTAACTTATTTTAGGCTAGATAATAAAAAGAAAGTTAGTATTAGTACTTTTGGTTCCTTTGGGTTCGACAATCCGGTCTTGCCTAAGCTATACTACTGTTCGATAGGTGCGCTTGCCTCAAATCATTGTCATAGTTAGTTTTCAGGTTCGATCATTCTTTTTACAAATTTTAAGACTTTGACATCGCGAAAACAACGATCAAGTTTTTGGCGCCGTTGCCGGGGAACTAAAATATTAAGAAAGCTCTTTTTTTTTTTACTTTAGCCATTATTTTCCGCAATTTACTTTTATTTTTATTTTTATTTCTATTTTTGTTTTGTTTTTAACTTTGCTAAATTTTCTTTCTTTCTTTTCCTAGCAGTACCTCTAGTTTATGACTAGAAGGAACCCGAGAGGACCACTAGTATACTGACAGTGATATTGAAGCTACCGCTCATAGGAATATCGCAGAAATTAGGCGAACCCTAAATTACACAGAAAAAGAGCAAGAAGCGCGATCCAATCCTCTTCAAGGGATGGACGAGAATAATCCACCACCACAAGATATGGCGAAAAAATAATGCTCCGCGTACTATGTATGATTATGCTAAACCTCATTTAACAAGAGCGTAATCAAGTATTGTTAGGCTCACTATAGCTGCTAATAATTTTGAATTAAAGCCTAACACTATACAAATGATTCAACAATTTGTTCAATTTGATGGTTTACAGGACGAAGACCCAAATACTCATATAGCTAATTTTTTAGAGTTCTGTGATACCTTTAAAATAAATGGCATTTCTGATAATGCCATCCGTCTTCAGTTATTTTCCTTTTCATTAAGGAATAAAGCTAAACAGTGGTTAAACTCGTTACCACGAGGGTCAATCACTACATGGGATCAAGTGACCGAAAAGTTTCTATTAAAATATTTCCCACTGGCCAAAACGGCCAAATTACAGAATGATATCTCTTCTTTTGTAAAGATGGATTTAGAGACATTATACGACGCATGGGAGAGGTACAAGGATCTCTTGAGAAGGTGTCCGCACCATGGTTTACCCTTATGGCTCCAAGTCCAAACTTTCTATAACGGTGTAAACCCTTCAACGAGGCACCTAATTGATTCAAATTACCGATGGAACCCCTGAACAAATGAGAACTCCCAAGCGACCTACGAGTTTATTGAAGAGATGTCACCAATAACTATCAGTGGCAAGTTACAAGGACAAAACCAACAAAATCAGCCGGAGTTTTCAATATTGATGCAGTAACCATGCTATCAACACAGGTAGAGATGATGAATAAAAAGCTTGATAGTTTGTGTTCTTCGCAGGTACATCCAATGAATGCAAAGGCGACGCAAAGTGGAAGTGTCGCGAATCCTGAGTACCCACCCTACCAACCGGGCACAGAGAACGAACAGATGAACTATATAGGTAACAATTTCAGATCTAATAATAATAATCCTTATAGTAATAATTATAATCTAGGTTGGAGGAACCGTCCAAATTTTTCATGGGGAGGACAAGGAAATCAAGGAATTCAAAGACAATAACCTCCTCAAAATTTCCAAAATCAACCCTATCCACAGGAAAAGAGGCCGAACCTTGAAGAGATGCTGACAAAATTCATGGCAGCCACAGATAACCGTCTCCAAGACACTGAAATCACCCTTAAGAATCAACAAGCATCGATCAAAGGGATCGAGAATCAAGTCGGGGAACTTACTAAGTCAGTTGGACAACTTACTAAGATGGTTTCTGAAATTCGATCAGAGATTTTTTCTAAAGGAACAGAGCAGGTAAAAGCGATTACACTGAGAAGTGGAAAGGAGTTAGTCGAACCAAAGAAAAAAATACCACATGAAGATGACAAAGCAAAGGATGAGGGAGTTGATGATGTAACTCCAGTACGCAAAGAAAGTAAACCACCAATCCCATACCCAGCAAAGTTGAAGAAAGACCGATTAGATGCCCAATACGGTAAATTTCTTGAACTTTTTAAACAAATACATATTAACTTACCCTTTGTTGAAGCCATTTCACGGATCTTGCCGACGTCATTTAAAAATTCTTAAAAGAACTCCTGACGAATAAAAGGAAGCTCGAAGAAATATCAACAGTGGAGCTTAATGAAGAATGTTCAGCCATCCTCCAAAACAAGTTACCAACCAAATTAAAAGACCCAGGAAGTTTTACTATTCCATGTTTAATTGGTAGTTTAAATATTAAGAAAGCATTAGCTGATCTAGGTGCCAGTATTAATTTAATGCCTTATAAAATGTTTAAACAACTAGATCTGGGGGAACCAAAACCCACTAGGATGAGTGATAAACCGTAAAAGTAACATATTTTAATCCCACATTTAGTATGCTTTTGGATGAATTATCCCTTATTTTAAGTAATTTGGTGCTCTTAATCCTTTCTTTTCATGTTAAATACTCAGGAAAGCACCAGGGGATGAAAAGAACACAAAACGGGCTTAAAAATGGACAAATGGGCCAAAGCATGAAATCGACACGGCCTGGACCAAAGATCACATGGACGTGCCTCCTTAAAGATCTCAAACACGGCCTGGACCACAATTTACACGGCCGTGCCTCATTAATGAAGTCCCCACGGCCTAGCCACGATTCACACGGGCGTGTGACATGGGCGTGTCCCTGCCGCGGCCAAGAGGAGTTTCACTCGAATTGTGATGCTTGGAGGCAAAGAAACACACTCCAAAGTCTAATTAAACCCCCAAATAGGAATTGTACTCAAATTAGGATACTTGGAGGCCAAGTAACACATCTCAAAACCTATATAAACACCCCAGGGGGCAACTTAATGCGGGGAGTTCGACAGAAACCCTCAGTCGGGGGAGTCGACGGGCGGTCAGCTAGGCCAAGGAGCTGAGCCGAAAATGTCAGATTTGTGGGAAACTCTCAAGGGATAGCCAGTTGATCCATCTCAAGAAGCCAGAATTCTACTCAAGACGGAGGATCTCCTCTTCAATTCCTTCAGGGGTTTTAGGGATTTCTTATGTTTTGTGTTATCTTTTCTTCTAAGATGTTTTCTTTTATTATTATGAACTAAATCCTTCAGATACCTGAAGGGGATGAAACCTCGATGAATCTTGTTATTGTTTTCTGAACTATATGATAAATACTTGATTTGTTCTTAATTATGTGTGCTTAATTCTTGTGTTGATATTTTACGGATATTAATTCAAGTCGAATGTGCTTAGGTGGTGGAGCAAAAGTCCCTGCTTAAGAGTATATCTAGCATAATTAAGCAGAGTTGATCGCACGCTTAGAGATAGGGTGACGAGATTTTGCCGGATTAGGGTGAAACCTAATATGGGATGTCCATAGATCGATTTACTACTATTCTAGGGGGTTATTATTCGAGAAAGAGATTTCCGTTAATTAACCTAGGGTTAGACGTTATTCACCTCGAGAGAGGGTTTAATATACGTTAGGGAGTCCTACGGATCAAGTCAAGTGAATAAATCGTCTGGTTCAGTTTTAGATAACAAGTGAAGTCTAGGTGGATTCTTCCTAAGGGTATCGTCTTAATCAACTGAGTTTTTTCCCAAGTATTTCCCAAATTCATTCTTTTTGTCTTTGCGTCTTTAGCTTATTAATTAGTTAATTTAGATTAATAATTAAACTTCACTTATTTTAGGCTAAATAATAAAAAGAAAGTTAGTATTAGTACTTTTAGTTCCTTTGGGTTCGACAATTCGGTCTTGCCTAAGCTATACTACTGTTCGATAGGTGCACTTGCCTCAATCGTTGTCATAGTTAGTTTCCAGGTTCGATCATTCTCATTATAAATTTTAAAAATCTGACTTCACAGCGATCAAGTTTTTGGCGCCGTTGCTGGGGAACTAAAATATTAAGAAAGCTCTATTTTTATTACTTTAGCCATTTTTTTTATTTTTGCAATTTATTATTATTATTATTATTTTACTTTGCTAATTTTTCCTCTATTTTGCTTTTGGCAGATAATTTTAGTCTATAGAGAAGGTGGCACTGAATAATTATCAGTGGCAAGCGATGAGGACAATTCCTACTAAAGCAGCCAGTGTCTTCAACCTCGACGTGGTCACCAGGTTATCTAATCAGTTAGAGATGATGAATAAAAAATTTGATGGTTTGAATAGTCTCTCGCAGGTACACCCAGAAATACAATATGATTCGAATTTAGGAGGCGTGGTGAATCCTGAGTACCCACTCTACGGATATGGCATGGAAAACGAGCAAGCTCACTATACGGGTAACTATTCTAGACCACAAAATATTTTTTATAATGACATTTACAATGCAGGTTGGAGGTACCATCCCAATTTCTCGTGGGGTGATCAAAATAGCCAAAGACCGGAATTTCCTCCAGATTTTCAACAACCACCTCACCAACAGGAAGATGAGTTGAACATTGAAGAGATGCTGACAAAATTCATGGCAGCCACAGATACCCGTCTCCAAGACACTGAGACAACACTTAATGACCAACAAGCATCGATCAAAGGGATCAAGAACCAAGTTGGGGAACTTACTGAGTCAGTTGGGGAACTTACTAAGTCAGTTATACAACTTGCTAAGCTGATATCAGAACTACCACAAGGAAGCTTGCCAAGCAATACTGAAACTAACCCGAGTAAGCAAAATCGAGCCATTTACGATAGTGAAGGGTTAGACGAACCAAACCCAAGGAAAGAACCTGTGGTAAGTGAAGGTAAGGTTGAGGTGTGCCATGATATACCAAAACCGGCAATTACAGAGTACCAACCTCGTGTGTCATATCCCGATGCAATAAAGAAAGACCACACAGAGGAAGAAGTCAGTGAACTCACACTTCATGTAGACGATGAAACAATCACTCTTCAAGCTCTTGACTCAGCTAGGACATCGAGTAATAAAGGTACGAACGTTAATTCTATTGATAACCATTTGGTTCAACCTTCTTTATAGGAAGCATCACGAAATCACCTAGCTGAGCTAGATCCTAGACCTCGTACCCATAAAGAAATAATTCATGAAGAACTAAGGCTTCAGGTCGATGAATTAGACGAGTGGAAAACACACTTTAAAAAGAAACTAGGAATACACGAAGTGAAACCAAAGGAAACCCCAGGCGAGCTGATAGGAACAACAAATTACTTCAAAATAGGGGATCAGGTATTGTTGAATAAGGAAGACCCTCGAATCACCAATTCAGACCTCAAGACAAACGAAGAAATCACTTTTGAGGTACTTAATGTCTTCCTATACGGCACAGTCGAGGTAAGCAATCCTAAATTCAACATTTTTGAGGAAAACATTACTCGACTTAAATTATTTATCAAAAACTGAATTGATCGCATGAGAAAAGATTTTCACCTCCTCAAACCACCATGACCATACGAATGAGAGGTAAAGTCTAGCTTAAGACTATAAACGAGCGCTTCTCGGGAGGCAACCCGAGCACTAACCCCATTAATTTTTACTTTTTTTTAATTCTTCTTTTACTTTTATTTTTTATTTTTATCACCTAACTATAAACTAACCAAAGAGCAGGTTTCCAGACCACACGACCTTACACACGGCCGTGGCCGTGGCCGTGTGGCCACCACAGGAAGGTACAAGGGCGGGGGCAACCACCAGATCCATAATCTCTATTTAGACCCCCCTTCTTCCTTTTTCTTGTTCAGTTGTCTTTCTTCTTTCATTTTCCATTATTTACTTTTATTCTTATTTTTATTTTTATTTTTATTTTTATTTTTATTTTATTTTTATTTTCTTCTTAGATTTAGCTTAGGATACAATAAAATCAGACCGGCTACTTTGAGGATTCAATTTCAAACGGTTCGAGACGCTCCGCTCAATTCCTATTCGGTTTCTTTTCATTGACTCCATCCAAAAATTCAGGAAGTTTCACTTCTCTCCCTATCTTATGATTTTATTATTATTTTGCTATTATCTATCTTTGTGCATTGAGGGCAATGCACATCTTAAGTGTGGGGGGTGAACAACCTAAAAAGGTGCCTAACTTTTTTTCATTATTCTCAAATTTCTGAAATTAGGTGCCAAACTTTTTGCATTGTTCTCAAAATCCTGAATTTAGTCTTGTTTTTAAGTAAATTCCTCATATTACTAATCAGGATGAAATTTCTAATGATTTATGATTTTTATTGATATGTTTTAGATTAAGTCATTGATAATTGTGCATTGATAATTAAATTCTAAGATTACTAGAGAATCAAGCATGGTAAGTCTATTTTTCAGAAATTAAAAATTTGTTAGGTTGTCGAACTGAGTTTAAATATTACTTTGAAGTTTGAAATTTACAAGGTTGATGTCAAAATACTCATAATTTTTGTGAGATTTTGAGCCTTATAGAGCATATATTATTTTTCATAATCACTTTATTGATTATGAGTATGTCAACATTGATTTGTTATTCTAGAACTTGCCTCGTTTATACATATCGAGACCACACCTATGATTTGATATACAGAGATGATAAAGGCACCTAGGATTTAACCCACTTACCCCATAAAAATCCTACCTTCACAATTAACCCCTAGTGAACCCCTTTGATCCTAACAACCCTTTTTATTGACATAACCGCTAATATTAACCCAGAAACCCTTTGTTTTTGTTATCACCATTCCTTTTGATGACCCTTACATCGAGATTTAATTTGATTAGTTGCCTAATTATGATTTTTATTTCAGTAACTTATCCTTTATTATGTATTTATTATGTATTTATGATGTTCTTAAAAAAATGAAGTATATTCATTATTAGTCATGTGATTAAATGAGCTTATACATTTAAATTCCAAATATTGAAGAAAAAGCTTGTAGTATTAGAATTATTAATTTTCAATTAATATAATTACTTATTATTCAGTTCAATGTTTCTGGTTAGGTAATTTGTCAATTCAAGCTCGATTCTAACCCTCTAATTCAGCCTTATTCCACACCTTTAACCCAAGCCCCGTTACAACCCTTTCAAAGACCTTTTGATTTGTGTTTCATCTCATATTTTAGTGGTGGAGATTTGATTCTCATGCAAGCCTATGGGATTAACTCTTCATGTTTGACTTTTGAGTGCCTAATTTTGAACCTTAAACACTTTGAGTGATTTGAGTGAATCTTTAAGTGAGGATGTCAATCCTTGTCGATTTTAAATTAGAGGTAATTGTTTAGATGAAGGGACACACCTATGTTTTGTGCTACAAATGTATGACTTAGACTGTTTGAATCTTTAGGACTCTTTGAGTTGAATTACCCATGTATGAATTATCTCTAAATTATGATGAAACACTATTAATGACTATTATGAATTGAGGGAAGTTCATTTTAATTATGAGTTGAGAATTTTGCTTGAGGACAAGCAAAAGCTTAAGTGTGGGGGTATTTGATAAACCATAAAAGTAACATATTTTAATCCCACATTTAGTATGCTTTTGGATGAATTATCCCTTATATTATGTAATTTGGTGCTCTTAATCCTTTCTTTTCATGTTATATACTCAGGAAAGCACCAGGGGATGAAAAGAACGCAAAATGGGCTTAAAACGGGACAAATGGGCCAAAGCATGAAATCGACACGGCCTGGACCAAAGATCACATGGCCGTGCCTCCTTAAAGATCTCGAACACGGCCTGGACCACGATTTACACGGTCGTGCCTCATTAATGAAGTCCCCACGGCCTGGCCACGATTCACACGGGCGTGTGACATTGGGGTGTCCCTGCCGCAGCCAAGAGGAGTTTCACTCGGATTTGGATGCTTGGAGGCAAAGAAACACACTCCAAAGTCTAATTAAACCCCCAAATAGGAATTGCACTCAAATTAGGATACTTGGAGGCCAAGTAACACATCTCAAAACCTATATAAACAACCTAGGGGGCAATTTAATGCGGAGAGTTCGACATAAACCCTCTGTCGGGGGAGTCGACGGGCGGTCAGCTAGGCCAAGGAGTCGAGCCGAAAAGGTCATATTTGTGGGAAACTCTCATGGGATAGCCAGTTGATCCATCTCAAGAAGCCGGAATTCTACTCAAGACGGAGGATCTCCTCTTCAATTCCTTAAGGGGGTTTAGGGATTTCTTATGTTTTGTGTTATCTTTTCTTCTGAGATGTTTTCTTTTATTATTATGAACTAAACCCTTCGAGATACAGAAGGGGATGAAACCTAGATGAATCTTGTTATTGTTTTCTGAACTATATGATAAATACTTGATTTGTTCTTAATTATGTGTGCTTAATTCTTGTGTTGATATTTCGCGGATATTAATTCAAGTCGAATGTGCTTAGGTGGTGGAGCAAAAGTCCCTGCTTAAGAGTATATCTAGCATAATTAAGCGGAGTTGATCGCACGCCTAGAGATAGGGTGACGAGATTTTGCCGGATTAGGGTGAAACCTAATATGGGATGTCCATAGATCGATTTACTGCTATTCTAGGGGGTTATTATTCGAGAAAGAGATTTCTGTTTATTAACCTAGGGTTAGATGTTATTCGCCTCGAGAGAGGGTTTAATATACGTTAGGGATTCCTAAGGATCAAGTCAAATGAATAAATCGTCTGGTTCAGTGTTAGATAACAAGTGAAGTCTAGGTGGACTCTTCCTAAGGGTATCGTCTTAATCAACTGAGTTTTTTCCCAAGTATTTCCCAAATTCATTCTTTTTGTCTTTGCGTCTTTAGCTTAGTAATTAGTTAATTTAGATAATAAACAAACTTCACTTATTTTAGGCTAAATAATAAAAAGAAAGTTAGTATTAGTAATTTTAGTTCCTTTGGGTTCGACAATCCGGTCTTACCTAAGCTATACTACTGTTCGATAGGTGCACTTGCCTCAATCGTTGTCATAGTTAGTTTTCAGGTTCGATCATCCTCATTATAAATTTTGAAACTCTGACTTCGCAGCGATCAATGAATATTCAGTTAGCTGATAGATCTATTAAATATCATAGAGGAGTTATCGAAGACGTCTTGGTAAAAATTGATAATTTTATTTTCCCTGTTGATTTTGTTGTGCTTGACATGGATGAGGACATTGAAGTTCCTTTAATTTTAGGGCACCCTTTTTTAGCTACTGCTAGGGCTGTTATCGATGTAGGTGATGGTAAACTTGCATTAAGGATAGGCGAGGAGGAAATTATTTTTCAAATTTATGACGCTATGCGATATTCTAGAGAACAAGATGATTCCTGTTATTTTGTTGATACCACCGATCATATCATTCAAAACTCATTACAGGAAATTATACATGATGACACGATGGAACTGTGCCTGACTCAAGAAGAGGGGGAAGAAGATGAAGTTGACGAGCTAAATTTGAATACATCTTCATCTAGACATACGAAAGAAGAGAGCATTAAAGTCAATGACGAACTAAAACAAAAACCCTCCATTGATGAGCCACCCAAATTAGAATTAAAACAGTTGCTGAAACACCTAGAGTATGCATTCCTCGGGGAAAATTCTATGCTACCGGTAATTATCTCTTCAGAATTAGAACCCAAGGAAAAAGAGGAGCTGATACAGGTACTAAGAGAACATAAAAGGGCCATAGCTTGGAAAATCTCTGACATTAACGGAATAAGCCCATCGTTTTGCACCCACAAAATTTTAATGGAAGAGGAATACAAGCCACGTGTGCAACCTCAAAGATGATTGAATCCCAAAGTAAAAGAAGTTGTGAAAGCTGAGGTAATTAAACTTCTAGATGCTGGAATAATTTATCCTATTTCTGACAGCAATTGGGTAAGTCCTGTGCAGGTTGTTCCAAAGAAAGGAGGCATGACGGTGGTAGCCAACGAAAAGAATGAACTAATTCCCACCAGAACAATCACAGGTTGGAGAGTCTGCATTGATTATAGGAAGCTGAACGACGCCACTAGAAAAGATCACTTCCCTCTGCCCTTCATTGATCAAATGTTAGAAAGGTTATCTGGGCATATGTACTATTGCTTCCTAGATGGACTTTCCGGTTATTTCAAAATCCCAATAGCACCTGAAGATCAAGAGAAAACAACATTCACATGCCCATACGGTACGTTTGCTTATCGTAGAATGCCTTTTGGATTATGTAATGCTCCTGCTAGTTTTCAGCGTTGCATGTTGGCAATCTTTAACGAACTTGTGGAAGACATTATTGAGGTATTTATGGATGATTTTTCAGTATTTGATAATTCTTTCCATCTTTTCCTTAAAAATTTAAAACGAGTGCTAATGAGATGTGAAGAAACAAACCTTGTTTTAAATTGGGAAAAATGTCACTTTATGGTACAAGAGGGAATTGTATTGGGACATAAAATTTCTAGTAAAGGAATCGAGGTAGATAAAGCAAAAGTCGAAACCATAGAAAATTACCTCCTCCTAGTTCAGTTAAGGCTATTAGAAGCTTTTTAGGACATGCAGGATTTTATAGAAGATTTATTAAAGATTTTTCTAAAATAGCTAAGCCTCTAACGAAATTGCTAGAAAAAGATGTACCGTTTAATTTCAATCAGGAATGTTTAGATGCATTTAATATCCTTAAAGAGAAGTTAATAAATGCCCCAATTATGATTGCCCCCGATTGGAATCTTCCTTTTGAACTAATGTGTGATGCAAGTGATTTTGCAGTTGGTGCAATTTTAGGACAGCGAAGAGACAAGCACTTTCAGCCAATCTATTACGCCAAAGAAGACATTAACACCACGCGCAAGAAAATTATACCACCACTTAAAAAAGAATTACTAGTCATGTGGTCTTTGCATTTGATAAATTCAGACAATATTTAGTATTATCTAAAGTTTTCATTTACACTGACCACTCCACTCTTCGTTATCTTTTAACTAAACTTGATGCAAAACCTCGACTCATAAGATGGATTTTACTTTTACAGAATTTGATTTGGAAATACAGGATAAGAAGGAGCTAAAACCTTGCTTGCAGATCACCTCTTCAGCTTGAGAACCCACATATCAAAGAGCTCGACGAAAGAGAAATAAACGACTCGTTCCCTGAAGAACAACTCTTTTCTATAACCAACTTCGAGGTACCATGGTTTGCAGATATTGCGAATTATTTAGCGGCTAACATCTTACCTAAAAGGTTAACACATCATCAAAAGAAATGATTCTTTGCTGATGCGAAAAACTATTTTTGGGAAGATCCTTTTCTTTTCCGCATATGTGCAGATCAAGTAATTCGGAGATGCGTTACAAGGGCGGAAGCAAGCAAAATCCTGGAACATTGCCATTCAGGACCTTCAGGAGGACACTACAGTGGCATTAAGACAGCACATAAAATACTCGAATCAGGTTTTTATTGGCCCACTCTATTCAAAGATGCCAACAGGTATGTCGCTTCGTGTGATAAATGCCAAAGAACAGGTAATGCTTCTAAACATGATGAAATGCCTCAAACATATATGCTATCATGTGAAATATTTGATGTATGGGGTATTGATTTTATGGGTCCATTCCCTAGTTCATTTGGAAATAAATACATCCTAGTGGCAGTTGATTACATGTCAAAATGGGTGGAAGCTGAAGCTTTACCTACCAATGATGCTAGAGTAGTAGTTAAGTTTCTCAAGAAACTGTTCTCTCGATTTGGAACACCTAGAGCTATCATTAGTGATAGGGGCACTCATTTTTGTAATACTCAATTTGACAAAGTCTTAAAAAAATATGGAGTACACAACAGGATAGCTACCCCATATCACCCTCAAACCAGTGGGCAAGTTGAAGTAGCAAACCGAGAACTTAAACGCATCCTAGAAAAAACGGTTGAATCAAACAGAAAAGATTGGGCAATAAAAGTAGATGACGCTTTATGGGCCTATAGAACAGCCTTTAAAACCCCTTTGGAACATCCCCATACAAACTTGTCTACGGGAAAAGTCATCATCTACCATTCGAGTTAGAACACAAAGCTTTTTGGGCTATAAAATTTTTAAATTACGATCTTAAAGCAGCAGGAAAGAAAAGAATGATGCAGATGAACGAGCTAAACGAATGGATAGCTGATGCCTACGAGAACTCGAAGCTATACATGGAGGAAACAAAGCGACGCCATGATGCTCGTCTAAAGAAATCAAAACAATTCGAAGTAGGGGACTTGGTCCTGCTATACAACTCAAGGCTTAAATTGTTTCCTGGGAAACTGAAATCAAGATGGTCAGGCCCATTCATGATTAAAACAATATTTCCCTATGGCACAATAAAGGTAACTCATCCCACTCAAGGCACATTCAAGGTAAATGGTCACCGACTCAAAATCTATAATGGTGAAAATTTTAGGGATATGAGAGAGGAGCTTCAGCTCCATGAACTTTCTTCTAGAAATGAAAACAGGGTAAGTCTAGCTTAAGACTTTAAACAAGTGCTTCTCGGAAGGCAACTCACTAACATTAGATTCTTAATTTTTAGCATTTAATCTCATACTAATTAATCCAATAAAGTGCAGGTTTTAGACCACACGGGCCTTGCACACGGGCGTGCCCGTGGCCGTGTGGAAGCCAGGGGACAAACCACGGGCGTGCTAGCCGTGCACAAAAAAGAAGAATTTTTTTCCCAACACGGGCTACGATAATAGTCCACGCCCGTGCCGGCTTTCCGTGGACGATACTGACCTACCAAACACGAGCAAGACACGCGTGCTGAGCAACCGTGGACTATACTGACTTGTTGAAAACGGGCTAAACACGCCCGTTCCAAACAACCATGTGAAGAAGAACACGGGCGTGGTACCTTGACCACGGGCGTGGCCAACATCCTGAACGCGCCCAAAATTTGAAAATTGCGAAAAGCACGGTCTGAAAAAAATTGAGCACGGACGTGTCCCCTGCCCGTGTCCGATCCCCTATATATAGAACATGACACTCATCTTCCCCAAATTTCATAACCTTAAACTGATTTCTCCCAAAATCCCTACCCCCACTCCGGCCACCACTCACAAAACTCACCCCCATTTCCTCCCACCACCTCCTCAACCCTCTTCCTTTCACATAAACACAAAAAAAAAAATTCGAAGCCACGCCCGTGTTTCGCTCATCCACGCCGTAAACTCCACTACTGGTCACAAACTCACTATTTCTTTTCCATTTTTTTTCAACTAATTATTCATTGAGAATTTCATTTAGTAGTTTATATTCATTATTATTATGAATTAGTAATGATTAAATCCTTAGGATTTTGTCATTTTGAAGTACTATCCCGATTACTCTAGATAAATAAGAATTGTTCATTATGTTTACTCGTACTATGATTGCAAAATGTTATTATAAGTCTTAGTCTATTGTGATCATTGACCAAATTATATGTGATAGAAATATTACTTGAATAACTCATACTCTCAGGTAAAATGTCATCGTCCCGAGAAAAGAGAATAACAGCCCCGAGCTCGAAAAAGCGAAAGGGACCCGGATCATCATCCGCAAGCGCATCCGCCGAAGTCCGCCATCCGTTCCTTTAATTTCCTCCAGGGGTCCAAGAGGACCGTTATAAATTACCATGCACGCGACCCCTCGGAACAGGCAGATGTATTGATTGGGCCGCTTTAGAGCAGGTCCATCTTGACAGTGATATACGGGCTCTCCTGACCACTGATCCGTGGGAGCGATTCTTCAACATCGTCGAGCACACATACCTAGAGCTCACTTTGGAGCTCTGCTCAACATTTCAACTTCAAACAGTGATGAGCCGTTACGATGATCCTGGCATGATACAATTTCGTCTCGGTGGCACTCTACGACAGCTGAACGTCCCGCAGTTCGGAGCTGCTTTAGGACTTTATACAGACGACTTCGTAGCAGAAAATGACCTTTCAGAGTTGCATCGCCATATACATTTCAGCCCCACCCAATGTTGGCACAAGATAGCTACCCACTCCTTCGATTATGACCCCAGTCGCTCAAAAGTGACGGCCCTGGCATCGTCTCTGAGGCACGTACATGCTCTTTTGGCTCATACTTTGACAGGTCGACGAGAGAGCACTGGCGTCGTAAATAATCATGACGCCTATTACCTATGGTGCATGTCAAACGGACATGTTGTCGACCTAGCATATTTTATAGCCCGAGCTATTCAACATCAGACGGAGCAGCATCGGCGAGGGATCATATCTATGGGTCCCTATATCACACGCTTAGCTCGGTACTTCAGGCTACTCAATACCGATGCACAAACCTCCTCACTCACACTGATAGGGCAGATGGCCCCACAAGGCATCCAGACGATGCTCCATATGAGGATGATCTAGCGTCGACGTGGGACCGACCCTCCTCAATACTGATTAGCCCTCCCCATCGACGCGGAGGAGCCCGAGGACATGCGATGATGTCCCACCACCACAGAGGCACCACTTCCGAGAGCAGCGTCCCTCCCATGCAGCAGCCTTCACTTTCTGGACATTTCTACACGCTTTACTCGGTTCGAGCGATCATCGCACTCGATGAATTCACCGACACACTCGACGTTTTGACGGCATCGAGGCCACCCTCCAGCAGATTTGTCAACACTTCCACATTTCTTCACCGACACCACCGCAGGACCCAGCTGATGATGAGGACTTCTGAGTCCTTTTACTTTCCTATTTTTAGTTTTTTTTTTCTTTATTTTTAGTTCTTTCGTTTTAATTTTTCCTTAATTTAAACTCTTTGCTTTTATATTTCAAACCTTTATTTTATGTTATCATTGGCTACCTAACCTTAGCGTATTGCTAACACTTATTTAATTCCGCCCCCGAGACATCTAACTGATGACTTCGCAGTTTCAATTGCACACTCCAAAATAACGAACAAATAACTAGGAGTAACTCACTACTACATAAGTCATCTGTCACCTCCGACTCAAGGAAGCCATCCGAGAATTCAGGGAGTTTCACTTCTCCCCATATATTATGATTGTATAATGATATTATCTATCTTTGTACATTGAGGGCAATGTACATCTTAAGTGTGGGGGGTGAATATTAAAAGTGTCTAACTTTTTGCATTATTCTCAAATCCGTGAATTATGCTTTGTTTTTAAGTAATTTTCTCATATTACTAATTAGGATGAAATTTCTGATGATTTATGATCTTTATTGATATGTTTTAGATTAATTCATTGATAATTGTGCATTGATAATTAAATTCTAAGATACTAGAGAATCAAGCATGATAAGTCTATTTTTCAGTATTAAAATTTTTTTCTAGGTTGTTAACCTGAATTTGAATATTACTTTGAAATTTGAAATTTACGAGGTTGATATCAAAATACCCATAATTTTTTTGTGAGATTTTGAGCCTTATAAGAGCATATATCCTTTTTCATGCTCACTTTTTGATTATGAGTGTGTCAACATTGATTTGTTATTCTAGAACTTGCATCGATTATACATGTTGAGATCACATCTTTGATTTGATATACAGAAATGATAAAGGCACCTAGGATCTAACCCACTTACTCCATAAAAAGCCTACCTTCATAATTAACCCTTAGTGAACCCCGTTTAATCCTAACAAACTTATTTATTGACTTACCCACTAATATTAACCCAAAACCCTTTTTATTTGTTATCACCATCCTTTTTGACTACCCTTTTTGTCGAGATTTGATTTTGAGCAGTTGCCTAACTATGTTCTATATTTTAGTTGTTAAAGTACTTTCTTATTATTGTAAATATTTGATTATTTTTTCTAAAAAAAATCGAAGTATATTCAGTATTAGTATGATGAAAAGCGAGCTTGTACAGTTAACGTCTATTTATTGAAGAAGAAGCTCGTATTATTAGTTTCAAAGTTTCAATTCATGTAATTATTTATTTTTCGGTTCGTTGTTTCTAGTTAGGTAATTTTTCAGGTCGATCTCGATTCTAACCCTCTAATTCAGCCTTTATCCACACCTTAACCCAAGCCCCGTTACAACCTTTCAAAGACCTTTTGATTTGTGCATCATCTCATATTACAGTGGTGGAGATTTGATTTTCATGCAAGCCTATGGGATTAACTTTTCAAGTTTGACATTTGAGTGCTTAATTCTAAACCTTAAACACTTCGAGTGATTTGAGTGAATCTTTTGTGAGGATGTCAAGCCTTGTAGGTTTTGGATCAGAGGTAATTATTTAGATGAGGGGAAACACCTATGTTTTGTGCTACAAATGTGTGACTTATATTGTTTGAATCTTTAGGACTCTTTGAGTTAAATTATCCATGTATAAATTATCTATGAATTATGATGAGACATTGTTGATAGGAATATTGAATCATGGAAAGTTTGTTTTAATTGTAAGTTGAGAATTTTGCTTGAGGACAAGCAAAAGCTTAAGTGTGGGGGTATGTGGTAAATCGTAAAAGTAACATATTTTAATCCCACATTTAGCATACTTTTGGATGATTTGTCCCTTGATTTATGTAAAAAGGTTCTCTTAATCCTTTCTTTTCATGTTTTATACACAGGAAAGTACCGGAGAATGGAAAGAACGAGAAACAGGCTTAAAATAGACCAAATTGGGCCAAAGTGAAAATCAACACGGCCTCGACTTGAGCCAACATGGCCGTGTCTCCCTGATAGACTAGAACACGACCTGATCATGATTTACACGGGCGTGTCACCTCATTAAAAGACTGAACACGGCCTAAAGATGATTCACACGGGTGTGTGCCATGGCCGTGTCCCTGCCGTAGAGAAAAGTAATTTCACTCGGAAAAGGATACTTAGGGGCAAAGAAACCTATTTCAAGAGCCTATATAAACACCCTAAGTATAACCTAGAAGGGGGCGGTGAGCTAGGCCAAGGAGCTGAGCCGAAAAGATCAGATTTGTCGGAAACACTCGAAGATAGCCAGTTGATCCATCTCAAGAAGCCGGAATTCTACTCAAGACGGCGGATCTCTCCTTCAATTCCTTCAGGGGGTTTTAGGGATTTCTTATGTTTTGTTTTATCTTTTCTTCTAAGATTTTTTCTTTTATTGTTATGAACTAAACCCTTCAGATACCTGAAGGGGATGAAACTTAGATGAATCTTGTTATCGTTTGCTGAACTATATGATAAATACTTGATTTGTTCTTAATTATGTGTTCTTAATTCTTGTGTTAATATTTCCGGGATATTGATTCAAGTTTGATGTGCTTAGGTGGAGAAGCAAAAGTCCCTGCTTAAGAGTAGATCTAGCATAATTAAGCAGAGTTGATCGTGCGCCTAGAGATAGGGTGACGAGATTTTGCCGGATTAGGGTGAAACCTATTATGGGAGTCCATAGATCGAGTTAATGGAATTCTAGGGGTTTTAATTAGAAAGAGATTTCAATTAATCAACCTAGGGTTAGATGTGATTCGCTTCGAGAGAGGGTTTAATATACATTAGGGAGTCTTACGGATCAAGTCAAGTGAATAAATCGTCTGGTTCAGAGTTAGATAACAAGTGAAGTCTAGGTGGATTCTTCCTAAGGGTATCGTCTTAATCAACTGAGTTGTTCCAACAGTATTTCCCCAATTTATTCTTTTTGTCTTTGCGTCTTTAGCTTAGTAGTTAGTTAAATTTAGATTAAATAACAACTTCACTTATTTTAGGCTAGATAATAAAAAGAAAGTTAGTATTAGTACTTTTGGTTCCTTTGGGTTCGACAATCTGGTCTTGCCTAAGCTATACTACTGTTCGATAGGTGCGCTTGCCTCAAATCGTTGTCATAGTTAGTTTTCAGGTTCGATCATTCTTTTTACAAATTTTAAGACTTTGACATCGCGAAAACAACGATCATGAGACAAGGTAGAAGAGGTGACCATGAGTGTAGGAGAGCTATTCACCTGATCCATTTTAGCCTTTTGAAGAAGATCGAGCACATACTTACGCTAACTTAGAAACAAACCAGAAGACGTGGAAGACACCTTAATTCCAAGGAAATAACCGAGAGGTCCTAAGTCCTTCAAAAAGAACCGAGTATCCAAGTCAGTAACAAACTGATCAATACTGGCTTGATGATTTCTTGTAATGATTATATCATCGACATATACCAAAACATATAAAATCACATTGTTAGTCTTCTTAATAAAAAGAGAATTGTCCGACTTGGCCAAAGAGAACTGTGAAGATGACAAACCATAATATATACATATTTTAATCCCATATTTAGCATACTTTTTGGATGATTTATCCTTTGAATTGTGGAATTCGATGCTCCTAATCCTTTAATTTGATGTTTTATACTTAGGAAAGCATCGGAGGATGAAAAGAAAGAGAAACGGGCCGAAAACAGAGCAAATAGGCTTATCTTAGAGACTCACATGGCCTGGACTATCACCTACGGCCGTGCGTTTCGAGTAACAACTGAGACACGGCCTAGAAAATTGTACACTGCCAGATCACATGACCGTGTGTGGCAAACAGGATCGACCACGGCCAAGAGAGTCAACCACGGGCGTGTCACACGGGCATGTCCCTGCTATAGCCAAGATGAGTTTCACTCGGAATAGGATACTTGTGGGCCAAGAAAGACATTCCGAAGCCTATATAAACGCCCTAAGTATAACCTAAAAAGTGTCTTTTGGTCGGGGGCGAAGCCAGAGAGGGCTGAACACAGGGGATTACTCCAAGAAAGCCAGTTGATCCATCTCAGAAGCCGGAATCACGCTTAAGACGGAAGATCTTCCTTTCAATTTCCTTCAGGGGGTTTTAGGGTTTTTCTTATGTTTTGTTATTTACTTTCTTCTGAGATGTATTCTTTATTATTCATGAACTAAACCCCTCAAATACTTGAGGGGATGAAACCTAAGACGGATATTGTTATTGTTTTCTGAACTATATGATAAATACTTGATTTGTTCTCAATTATGTGTTCTTAATTCTTGTTTTAATATTTCAGGATATTGATTCAAGTATTGATGTGCTCAGACAATGGAGCAAAAGTCCCTATTTAAGAGTAGATCTAGCATAGTTAAGCGGAGTTGATCGCAACCCTAGAGATATGATAACGAAAATCTGCTGGATTAGGGTCAAACCTAATATGGGAGTCCATTGATCGAGTTAATGTAACACTAGGGGTTTTATTTAGAAAGAGATTTCAATTAATCAACCTAGGGTTAGACATTAGTAGCCTCGAAAGAGGTATTAATATAAATTAGGGAATCCTACGGATCAAGTCAAGTGAATAAATCGTCTGGTTCAGAGTTAAATAACAAGTGAAGTCTAGGTGGATTCTTCCTCGGGTATTGTCTTAATCAATTAGTTTTCCCAAAAGTATTTTCCCAATTCACTCTCTTTGACTTAGCATCCTTAGTTTAGTAATTAGTTAGATAAACATCAATTCCTTTAATACTTAGGCTAGATATTAAAAAGATAGTAACTACTAGTACTCTTGGTCCTTGAGGATACGATATTTCTGGTCTTGCCATAGCTATACTACCGAACGATAGGTGCGCTTGCCTTATTCGTTGTCATAGTTAGTTTGGACACGATCAAGTTTTTTGGCGCCGTTGCCGGGGACTAAGATATTAGGACATCTTGATTTTTATTACTTTAGCCATTTTTTATTTTTGCAATTAACTTTTATTTTTATTTCTACTTTGCTAATTTTTCTTTTTCCTTGCTTCTGGCAGGTATTCTAGTTTATGACTAGAAGAAACCCCTCAGGACCTCTACTTTACGATAGTGATATTGAAGGAACCGTTTGCAGAAACCGAAGAGAAATTAGGCGAAGCCTACAATACACACAAGAAGAGCAAGAGGACGATACTAATAACACAGAAGAGATGGCTGATCCCCAGAATAATCCACTTCCTCCCGTGGTTGCCAAAAATCATCCTTCTCGAACTATGTATGATTATGCTAAACCTAATTTAACAGGAACTGAATCAAGTATTGTTAGACCTATTGTTGCTGCAAATAATTTTGAACTGAAACCTAACACTATACAGATGATACAACAGTTTGTTCAGTTTGATGGTTTGCAGGACGATGATCCTAACACACACTTAGCGAACTTTTTGGAGTTATGCGATACGTTTAAGATTAATGGCGTTTCTGATGATGCCATTTGCCTTCGGTTATTTCCCTTTTCTTTAAGGAATAAAACCAAACAGTGGTTGAATTCTGTTCCACGAGGATCAATCACTACATGGGAGCAAATGACCGAAAAATTTTTGTTAAAATATTTTTCGCCAGCTAAAACGACTAAGTTGAGGAATGATATCTCTTCCTTTGTGCAGATGGATTTAGAGACACTTTACGATACATGGGAGAGATACAAGGATTTATTGAGAAGGTGCCCTCATCATGGGTTACCATTATGGCTACAGGTTCAAACCTTCTATAACGATGTGAACTCCTCAACTAGGCAGCTTATTGATGTAGCCGCCGGTGGAACCCTAAATAACAAAACCCCTGAAGCGGCTTACGAATTCATTGAAGAGATGTCACTTAATAACTATCAATGGCAAGTTATGAGGACAAAGCCGACAAAAGCTGCCAGTGTTTTCAACCTCGACGCAGTAACCATGCTATCAAATCAGGTAGAACTCTTAAGTAAGAAAATTGATGGTTTGTGTAGTTCCTCGCAGGTACATCCAGTGATGCAGTGCGATACAAATGGAGGAGGGTCAAACAATACAGAATACCCACCCTACAACCCGGGCATAGAAAACGAACAGATGAACTATATGAGTAACAATTCTAGACCTCAAAATAACCCTTATAGTAACACTTATAATCCAGGGTGGAGGAACCATCCGAATTTCTCATGGGGAGGTCAAGGAAATCAAAGACAACAACCCCCTCCAGGCTTTCAACAGTAACCTTATCCATAAGAGAAAAAGCCGAACCGTGAGGAGATGCTAACAAAATTTATCGCGGTGTCAGAAACCCATTTTCAAAACAATGAGACAATGCTCAAAAATTAGCAGGCATCGATTCAAGGGATTGAGAACCAGTTAGGTCAGCTAGCTAAGCTAATCTCAGAATGACCGCAAGGTTGCTTGCCAAGCAACACTGAAACTAACCCAAAGGAGAAAATTCATGCCATTACTGATCACGATAGTGAAGGGTTAGTAGAATCCGAATCTGAGCCAAGGAAAGAACCCATGGTAAATACAGGTAAGGTTGAGGTGAGCCACGATACACAGAAACCTGTCATTAAAGAGTATACACCTCGAGTGCCATATCCCAATGCGATGAAGAAAGACCACATAGAGGAACAATTTGGTAAATTTTTTAAACTTTTAAAGAAATTACATATTAACTTACCGTTTCTTGAAGCTCTCTCGCAGATGCCAGGTTCAAGTAGATTTTTAATAGAGCTTCTGACAAACAAGCGGAGGTTAGACAAGGCGTCGCAAGTGGAGCTAAACGCAGTGTGCTCAGCGATTTTACAAAACAAACTACCACAAAAATTAAAAGATCCAGAGAATTTTACGATTCCTTGTTTAATTGGTAGTTTATCAATTGATAATGCTTTAGCAGATCTAGGGGCAAGCATCAACGTTATGCCTTACAAAATGTTTAAACAACTAGGTCTAGGGAAACCCAAACAAACTAGGATGAGCATTCAATTAACTGATAAAACCATTAGAGTTCCTAGGGGTATAATGGAAGATGTGCTAGTAAAATTTGATAAATTTATATTCCCAGTAGACTTTGTCGTTTTAGACATGGATGAGGACAATAATATTCCTTTAATCCTAGAAAGACCCCTTTTTAGCAACTGCCAGAACTAAAATTGATGTTGGTACAGGAGAACTCACATTTTGTGTAGGTGACGAAACGATCACTTTTCAGGCTCTTGACTCGGCTAGGACGTCAAGTGAAAAAGGTGAGAACATAAATTCTATTGATAACCAATTGGTTCAACCTTCTTTTCAGGAGGCACCTCAGAAGTACACACTTGAACCTGATCCTAGACCCCGTGCCAATAAAGAAGTAATTCATGAGGAACGAAGGCTTCAGGTTGAGGAACTAGACGAGTGGAAGACACATTTCAAGGAGAAACTGGGAACACACGAAGCAAAACCGAGGGAACCCCCAAACAAGCTTATAGGAACATCAAATCACTTCAAAATAGGGGATCAAGTATTGTTGGAAAAGACAGACCCTCGAATCACCGTTCTAGACCTTAACGAAGAGACCCCTTTTACGGTACTGAATGTCTTCCCATACGGAACAATCGAGGTAACTAATCCTAAGTTCGGCACTTTTAAAGTAAACACTACTCGACTCAAACCATATATTGTTAGAATTGATAGCAGGAAAGAGGAGTTTCAACTCCTCAAACCACCATGATCATGCGAATGAAAGGTAAGTCTAGCTTAAGACTTTAAACAAGCGCTTCTCGGGAGGCAACCCGAGCACTAACCCCTTTAGTTTTCATATCTTTGATTTTTAGCACCTAACTAAAGACTAACCAAGTTAAATAAAGTATAGGTTTCCGTACCACACGGCCTTGTACACGGGCGTGGCCGTGGCCGTGCGAACATCACAGATTTGCACATTGGCATGGCAGAGGTCGTACGAACCAAGGACGAAAATTCCCCACATCACGAACGGCTATAAAATGCCACGGCCGTGCGATATGGCCGTGGTAGACACTGAGAAAGTCACACGGGTATAAGCCACGCCCGTGCTTTGAGGCCGTGGCCGACACTGAGAAAGAGACATGGGCGTGGAGACCTCTACACAGGCGTGGGAGAAACGAACGAGCCACCACACGGCCGTGTGATACGGCTGTGTGACCGAACACACCCACAGCACACGGGTGTGGGCAACAATCAGGTCTTTGATTCTTATTTAAGACCCCCCATTCTTCTCACTTTCTCCCCAAATTCTTCTTCAACCAACCCCCAGCCACCACACCCCTTTCTCTTCTCACTATCCTCTCCCTTCATTTTCCGTTCCCGTTCCCCTCATTCCTTTTCTTTCACCATCCTCACCACCATCCCCATATTGAAGAAGCGAAAGGACCCTAGCACAGTCTTCCCATGCGAAACCGATCTACATAAGTTTATGCCGGCCGCTTCATCGACCCGACAAGCCAAGGACATTTGAGTCCATTTATTTTTTCTTCTTTTCTCTTCTCCTTTATTTTCCTTCTCTTTATTTTTCTTATCTTTAAATACATATTTAGTATATTTTGAATTTTTCTTATTATTTCCTGGATATTTATTCACAAGTTCCCCAATTTCTTCATCTAGCGCAGTGATTATTAGCGGCCACCATACCACCACCAGAAACGCCTCCTCCAACTTATCTTTCACCTCCGAATCAAGTTTCTACACTCCCAACTCAAGAAATCCATCTGAAATCCAAGACGTTTCACCTCTCCCCCTCTCTTATGATCTATCACTACATGGTTATTATCTTTCTTTGTACATTGAGGACAATGTACATCTTAAGTGTGGGGGGTGAATTTTGTCGTAAAAAGTTACTAACTTTTTGTATTATTCTCAAATCCCTAAATTATATCTTGTTCTTAAATAATCTTCTCATATTACTGTTAGAATGAAATTTCCTTTGATTTATGATTTTTATTGATATGTTTTGGATTAAGTCATAGCTAATTGTGTAGTGATGATTTAAACTTTAGGAGACTAGACAATCAAGCATGATGAGTTTATTTTCAGAATTAAAAAATTTGTTAGGTTGTCTACCTGAATCTAATTATTACCTTGAAGTTTGAAATTTACAAGGTTGACATCAAAAGCCCATAATTTCTGTGAGATCTTGAGCCTTTTAGAGCATACATTCCTTTTCGTGCTCACTTTATTGATTATGAGTATGTCAACATTGACTTGTTATTCTAGAACTTGCTTCGATTATACATGTCGAGACCACGCCTTTGATTTGATATACTGAGATGATAAAGGCACCTAGGTTCTAACCCACTTACTCCATAAAAAAGCCTACCTTCATAATTAACCCCTAGTGAACCCCTTTGAGACTAGCAAAACATTTCTTGACTCACCCATTAATATTAACCCAAAACCCACTTTGTATTTGTTATCACCATTTCTCTTAACTACCCTTATACCGAGATTTGATTTGATCGGTTACTTAACTATTTTCTTTATTCAAGTTGTTAAATTCTATCTTATTATTATTGTATGTGATTTGTTCTTAAAAAAAATTAGGAATCTATTCATTATTACTTCTTTGTTATTGGAGCTTAAGCAGTTAATTTTATATTTTGAGAAGAAGCTCATGTTAAGTTTTCAATTGATGTAATTATTTAAGCTTTAGTTACTCTTCTAGTTAGGTAATTTATCAATTCAGTCTCGATACTAACCCTCTAATTCAGCCTTTATCCACACCTTTAACCGAAGCCCCGTTACAACCCTTTTTAAAGACCTTTTGATTTGTGTATCATATCATTTTACAGTGGTGGAGATTTGATTTTCATGCAAGCCTATGGGATTAACTTTTCATGTTCGACTTCTGAGTGCTTATTTTTGAACCTTAAACACTTTGAGTGATTTGAGTGAACCTTTACTGAGGATGTCAATTTGTCTATTTTGAATTAAAGGTAAATATTTAGGTAAGGGGAAGCACCTATTTTTCGTACTATAAAAACTATGACTTTGATTGTTTGAATCTTTAGGAACCTTCTGGTTAAATTATCAATGTATGAATTACCTATGAATTATGATGAAACATTATTGATGAAGATTATGAATTGAGGGGAGTTAATTTTAATTGTGAACTGAGAATTTTGCTTGAGGAAAAGCAAATGCTTAAGTGTGGGGGTATTTGATAAACCGTTATATATACATATTTTAATCCCACATTTAGCATACTTTTTGGATGATTTATCCTTTGAATTGTGGAATTTGATGCTCCTAATCCTTTAATTTCATGTTTTATACTTAGGAAAGCATCGGAGGATGAAAAGAACGAGAAACGGGCCGAAAATGGAGCAAATGGGCTTATCTTAGAGACTCACACAGCCTGGACTATCATCCACGGCCGTGCGTTTCGAGTAACAACCGAGACATGGCCTAGAACATCGTACACGGCCAGATCACATGGCAGTGTGTGGCAAACAGGATCGACCACGGCCAAGAGAGGCGACCACGGGCGTGTCCATGCTATAGCCAAGATGAGTTTCACTCGGAATAGGATACTTGTGGGCCAAGAAAGACATTTCGAAGCCTATATAAATGCCCTAAGTATAACCTAAAAAGTGTCTTTTGGTCGGGGGCAAAGCTAGAGAGGGCTGAACACAGGGGATTACTCCAAGAAAGCCAGTTGATCCATCTCAGAAGCCGGAATCACGCTCAAGACGGAAGATCTTCCCTTCAATTTCCTTTAGGGGGTTTTAGGGTTTTTCTTATGTTTTGTTATTTACTTTCTTCTGAGATGTATTCTTTATTATTCATGAACTAAACCCCTCAAATACCTGAGGGGGATGAAACCTAAGACGGATCTTGTTATTGTTTTCTGAACTATATGATAAATACTTGATTTGTTCTTAATTATGTGTTCTTAATTCTTGTTTTAATATTTCAGGATATTGATTCAAGTATTGATGTGCTTAGACAAATGGAGCAAAAGTCCTGTTTAAGAGTAGATCTAGCATAGTTAAGCGGAGTTGATCGCAACCTAGAGATAGGATGACGAAAATCATTTGGATTAGGTTCAAACCTAATATGGGAGTCTATAGATCGAGTTAATGCAACACTAGGGGTTTTAATTAGAAGGAGATTTCAATTAATCAACCTAGGGTTAAGCATTAGTAGCCTCGAAAGAGGTATTAATATAAATTAGGGAATCCTACGGATCAAGTCAAGTGAATAAATCGTCTGGTTCAGAGTTAAATAACAAGTGAAGTCTAGGTGGATTCTTCCTCGGGTATTATCTTAATCAATCGGTTTTACCAAAAGTATTTTCCCAATTCACTCTCTTTGACTTAGCATCCTTAGTTTAGTAATTAGTTAGATAAAAATTAATTCCCTTAATACTTAGGCTAGACAATAAAAAGATAGTAACTACTAGTACTCTTGGTCCTTGAGGATACGTGATAAACCGTAAAAGTAACATATTCTAAACCCACATTTAGTATGCTTTTGGATGATTTAAGCTCTAATTTGTGTAAAAAGGTGCTCTTAATCCTTTCTTTTCATATCTTATACTCAGGAAAGCACCCGATGACGAAAAGAACGAAAAACGGGCTTAAAACGGGACCAAGTTGGGCCAAGCCACGAAATCAGCACGGCCTGGACTTCAAGCCACACGGCCGTGCCACCATTCCTACTAGAACACGGCCTTACCACGACTTACACGACCGTGCCTCATTCAATAGTTTCAAACACGGCCTGGCCACGATTTACACGGGCGTGTGCCATGGCCGTGCCTCTACCATGGAAAAGAGAAATTCTATTCGGGAAAGGATACTTAGGGAGAAAGAAACGTGTTTCAAAAGCCTATAAATACACCCTAGGTACCAGCTGAAAGGGGGGCGGAAAGCTAGGCTAAAAAGCCAAGCCAAAAGGTCGATTTGTGGGAATCACTCGAAGATAGCCAGTTGATCCATCTCAAGAAGCTTAATTCTACTCAAGACGGAGGATCTCCTCTTCAATTCCTTCAGGGGTTTTAGGGATTTCTTATGTTTTGTGTTATCTTTTCTCTTGAGATGTTTTCCTTTATTGTTATGAACTAAACCTTCTGGATACGAAGAGATGAAACCTATGATGGATCTTGTTATTTGATTTTTGAATTATATGATAATAAATTAGTTTTTTCTTAATTGTTTGAGCTTAATCCAAATTTAATGTGCTAAGGTGGAGGAGGAATAGACCCTGCCTAAGAATAGATCCAACATAATTAAGCGGAGTTGATCGCACGCCTAGAGATAGGGTGACGAGATTTTGCCGGATTAGGGTGAAACCTAATATGGGAGTCCACAGATCGATTTCTTGCTATTCTAGGGGTTATTATAAGCGACGAGAGTTCCACTAATTAACCTAGGGTTAGACGTTATTCGCCTCGAGAGAGGGTTTAATATACGTTAGGGAGTCTCACGGATCAAACTAAGTAAATAAATCATATGGTTCAAGTTTAGATAACAAGTGAAGTCTAGGTGGATTCTTCCTAAGGGTATCGCTTGAGTCAACTGAGTTTTTCCAAAAGTTATTTCCCGAATTCATTCTTTTTGTCTTTGCGTTTTAGCTTAGTAAGTAGATTAGTTTTAGTTTAACAACCATCACTTTATATTAAGGCTAAATAATAAAAAGACGGTGAGTATTGGTACTTTTAGTTCCTTTGGGTTCGATAATCTGGTCTTGCCTAAACTATTCTACTGTTCGATAGGTGCACTTGCCTTTAATCGTTGTTAGAGTTGGTTTCCAGGTTCGATCAGTCTTTTATAAATTTTAAAACTCTGATTTACAGCGATCAAGTTTTTGGCGCCGTTGCCGGGAGAACTAAAATATTAAGAAAACTCTATTTTTATTACTTTAGCCATTATTTTTATTTTTCGCAATTTATTTTTTATTTTTAGTTTTAAATTTAAATTTGCTAAATTTTCTTTCTTTCTTCTCCTAGCAGGTACCTCTAGTTTATGACTAGAAGGAACCCGAGAGGACCTTTAGAATACGACAGTGATATTGAAGCTACCGCTCGAAGAAATCTCAAAGAAATTAGGCGAGCCCTAAATTACCAACGAGAGCGAGAAGACCGATCCAATCCTACTGAAGGGATGGACGAAAATAATCCACCACCACAAAATGATGTGGCGGATCGTAATGCTCCTCGTACTATGTATGATTATGCTAAACCTCATTTAACAGGCGAATCGAGTATTGTTAGGCCTGCTATAGCTGCTAATAATTTTGAATTAAAGCCTAACACTATTCAAATGATTCAACAGTTTGTTCAATTTGATGGTTTGCAGGACGAAGACCCAAACACACATATAGCTAACTTTTTAGAATTCTGCGATACCTTCAAAATAAATGGCGTTTCTAATGATGCAATACGTCTTCGGTTATTTCCCTTTTCACTAAGAAATAAAGCTAAACAGTGGTTAAACTCGTTACCACGAGGGTCAATCACTACATGGGAACAAATGACCGAAAAATTTCTATTAAAATATTTTCCACCGGCCAAAATGGCCAAGTTACGTAATGATATATCTTCTTTTGTGCAGATGGATTTAGAGACATTATACGACGCATGGGAGAGATACAAAGATCTCTTGAGGAGATGCCCACACCACGAATTACCATTGTGGCTCCAAGTCCAAACTTTTTACAATGGTATGAATCCTTCAACGAGGCAATTAATTGATTCAGCCGCCGGTGGAACCCTGAATAATAAAACTCCTGAGGCAGCCTACGAGTTTATTGAAGAGATGTCGCTGAACAACTAACAGTGGCAAGTTACAAGAACAAGGCCAACAAAAATAGCTGGAGTTTACAACCTCAACGCAGTAACCATGCTATCAAATCAGGTAGAGTTGATGAATAAGAAGATTGATAGTTTGTGTTCTTTGCAGGTAAATCCAGTAATGGAGTGCGACGCAAGTGGAACTGTGGAGAATTCTGAGTAGCCACCCTACCAACCAGGCACAGAGAGCGAACAGATGAACTATATAGGTAACAATTTTAGATCTAATAATAACCCATATAGTAATAATTATAATCCAGGTTGGAGGAACCACCCAAATTTTTCATGGGGAGGACAAGGAAATCAAGGAAATCAAGGAAATCAAAGACAACAACCTCCTTAAAATTTCCAAAATCAACCTTATCCACAAGAAAAGAAGCCGAGTCTTGAAGAGACGCTGAACGAATTCATAGCATCAGTAGAGGCCTGCTTCCAAAAGACTGAGACAACAGTAGATAATCAACAAACAGCGATCAAAACGATCGAGAGTCAAGTTGGGGAATTTATTAAGTCAATCAAACAACTTACTGAGATGGTTTCTGAAATTCGATCAGCGGTTTTCTCTAAAGAAACTGAACAGGTAAAGGTAGTTACACTAAGAAGTGGAAAGGAGCTAGTCGAACCAGAGTAAAGAATGCCAGCCGTAGATGACAAAACAAAGGATATGGAAATTGAGGATGTAATTCCAGTACATAAAGAAAGTAAACCACCGATCCCATATCCAGCAAGGTTGAAGAAAGAACGATTAGACTCCTAATATGGTAAGTTTCTCGAGCTTTTTAAACAAATACATATTAACTTACCTTTTGTTGAAGCTATTTCACAGATGCAGACGTACGCGAAATTCATGAAAGAACTCCTGACGAATAAAAGGAAGCTTGAAGAAATATCGATGGTGGAGCTTAGTGAAGAATGTTCGGCCATCCTCCAAAACAAGCTACCAACCAAATTAAAAGACCCAGGAAGTTTTACTATTCCTTGTTTGATTGGCAGTTTAAATGTTAAGAAAGCATTAGCTGATCTAGGTGCCAGTATTAATTTAATTCCTTATAAGATGTTTAAACGACGAGATCTTGGGGAACCAAAACCCACTAATGAGTATTCAGTTAGCCGACAGATCTATTAAATATCCTAGGGGAGTTATCGAAGACGTCTTGGTAAAAATTGATAAATTTATTTTTCCCGTTGATTTTGTTGTGCTTGACATGGATGAAGACATTGAGGTCCCCTTAATTCCAGGACTCCCTTTTTTAGCTACTGCTAGGGCTGTTATTGATGTAGGTGATGGTAAACTTGCATTAAGGATAGGTGATGAGGAAATTAGTTTTCAAATTTATGATGCCATGAAATATTCCAGAGAACAAGATGATTCATGTTATTTTGTTGATACCAATGACCATCTTGTTCAAAACTCTTTACAGGAAATCCTGCACGATGACACGATGGAACTATGTCTCACTCAAGAAGAGGGGGAAGAAGATGAAGCTTCTGAGCTAAAATTATCATCAAAAAAATGGAGAAAGAAAGCATCGAATTTGATGACAATTTCAAACAAAAACCCTCTGTTGATGAACCACCCAATTTAGAATTAAAACAACTACCAAAGCACCTAGAGTACGCATTCCTTGGGGAAAATTCTACGCATCGTAATTATCTCTTCGAATTAGAACCCAAGGAAAAAGAGGAGTTGATACAGGTACTGAGAGAGCATAAAAAAGCCATAGCTTGGAAAATCTCTGACATTAAGGGAATAAGCCCAACATTTTGTACCCACAAAATTTTAATGGAAGATGAGTGCAAGCCATGTGTGCAACCACAAAGACGTCTCTAAATCCCAACGTAAAAGAAGTCGTGAAAGTCGAGGTAATTAAACTTCTAGATGCTTTGGAATAATTTATCCTATTTCGACAAAGAAGTGGGTGAGTCCAATGCGGTAGTTCCAAAGAAAGGAGGCATGATCATGGTAGCTAACGAAAAGAATGAACTAATTCCTACCAGACGATCCACAAAGTTGGAGAGTTTGCATAGATTACGAGGAAACTAAATGACGCCACTAGAAAAGATCACTTTCCCTACCCTTTATTGATCAAATGCTAGAAAGGTTATCGGGACACATGTACTATTGCTTCCTAGATGGACTCTCCGGCTATTTCCAAATCCCAATAGCACCGAAGATCAAGAGAAGACAACGTTCACATGCCCATACTGATGCGCTTGCTTATCGTAGAATGCCTTTTGGATTATGTAATGCTCCTCACTACTTTTCAGCGTTGCATGCTAGCAATCTTTGATGAACTCGTAGAATATATCATGGAGGTATTTATGGATGATTTCTCGGTTCTGGTAATTCTTTCCATCTTTGCCTTAAAAATTTAAAACGAGTCCTAATGAGATGTGAGGAAACAAACCTTGTTTTAAATTGGGAAAAATGTCACTTCATGGTACAAGAGGGAATAGTGTTAGGACATAAAATTTCTAGTAAAGGGATCGAGGTAGATAAAGCAAAGATTGAAACCATAGAAAGATTGCCTCCTCCCAGTTCAGTTAAGGCCATTAGAAACTTTTTAGGACATGCAGGATTTTATAGAAGATTTATTAAGGATTTTTCTAAGATAGCTAAGCCTTTAACAAAATTACTAGAAAAAGATGTTCCTTTCAATTTTGATTAGGAATGTTTAGATGCATTTAATATCCTTAAGGATAAACTAATAAATGCTCCAATTATAATTGCACCTGATTGGAATCTACCCTTTGAACTAATGTGTGATGCAAATGACTTCGCGAAGAGGTGCGCCTGGGACAACGAAGAGGCAAGCATTTTCAGCCAATTTACTACGCTAGCAGAACACTAACACCCGCACAAGAAAATTATACCACCACAGAGAAAGAATTGCTAGCCGTAGTTTTTGCTTTTGATAAATTTAGACAGTATTTAATATTGTCTAAAGTTTTCGTTTTCACTGACCATTCAGCTCTTCGTTATCTTTTAAACAAACCTGATGCAAAACCCAGACTCATACGATGGATTCTACTCTTACAGGAATTCGACCTAGAAATACAAGATAAGAAGGGAGCCGAGAATCTTGCAGTAGATCACCTTTCTAGACTTGAAAATCCACACACCAAAGAAATCGATGAAGGTGAAATAAATGATTCGTTTCCCGAAGAACAACTCTTTTCTATAACACATTCTGAGGTACCATGGTTTGCTAATATTGCGAATTATTTAGCAGCTAACGTCTTGCCAAGGAAATTAACACATCACCAAAAGAAGCGATTCTTTGCGATGTGAAAAATTATTTTTGGAAGATCCCTTTCTTTTTCGCATATGTGCGGATCGGATAATTCAAGATGTGTTACAAAGACAGGCGAACAAAATTTTGGAGCATTGCCATTCAGGACCATCGGGAGGACACTACAAAGGTATTAAGACAAAGACACAAAAATACTCGAATCAGTTTTTATTGGCCCACTCTGTTTAAAGATGCCAACAGTATGTTACCTCGTGTGATAGATGCCAAAGAATAGGTAATATTTCTAAACGTGATGAAATGCCTCAAACATATATGTTATCATGTGAAATATTTGATGTATGGGGTATTGATTTCATGGGACCATTCCCTAGTTCGTTTGGAAACAAGTACATCCTAGTGGCAGTTGATTACATGTCAAAATGGGTAGAAGCGGAAGCTTTACCTACCAATGATGCTAGGGTAGTAGTCAAGTTTCTCAAGAAACTGTTTTCCCGATTTGGCACACCGAGAGCCATCATTAGCGATAGGGGTACTCATTTCTGTAATACTCAATTTGCAAAAGTTCTAAAAAATATGGAGTATACCACAGACATGACCACCCCATATCATCCTCAAACCAAGAGCAAGTTGAGGTAGCGAACCGAGAACATAAGCGCATTCTAGAAAAAACGGTTGAATCAAATAGAAAAGATTGGGCGATTAAAGTAGATGATGCTTTATGGGCCTATAGAACAGCATTTAAAACACCCCTAGGGACATCACCATACAAACTTGTATACGGGAAAAGCTATCATCTACCATTCGAATTAGAACACAAAGCTTTTTGGGCAATAAAATTTTTGAATTTTGACCTCAAAATTGCAGGAAAAAGAAGAATGATGCAGATGAATGAGCTGGACGAGTGGAGAACGGAAGCTTACGAGAACTCAAAATTGTACAAGGAAGCAACAAAGCGACGCCACGATGCTCGTCTCAAGAGATCAAAGCAATTCGAAGTAGGAGACCTGGTCCTACTATACAACTCAAGGCTTAAACTATTTCCGAGAAAGTTAAAATCAAGATGGTCAGGCCCATTTATGATCAAAACAATTTTTCCATATGGCACCATCGAGGTAACTCATCCCACTAAAGGCACATTCAAGGTAAATGGTCACCGACTTAAAATTTATAATGGTGCAGATTTTGGAGATATGAGAGAGGAGCTTATGCTCCATGAGCCTTCTTTTAGAACCGAAAACAGGGAAAGTCTAGCTTAAGACTATAAACAAGCGCTTCTCGGGAGGCAACCCGAGCACTAATTCACTAACATTTTATTTTCAAATTTTTATTTTTACTCAGCATCTAACTCCATACTAACTCGGACTAATAAAAGCGTAGGTTTTAAACCACACGGTATGTCACGCAGGCGTGCTAATGGCGTGTGGAAGACAGGGATAAAACACGAGCGTGCGATGTCGTGCACAAAATAGGGGCGAGCGATTTTTTCCCCACACGGCCGCGACATCGCACCACGCCGCGCCCAACCTTCCGCAGTGCGAGGCTACTCGACTTATTAAGCACGTGCTAAACACGCCCGTGTCTTACAACCGTGCGAGGCTACTGACTTATCGAGCACGGGCTAAACACGCTCGTGGCTTACAACCGTGCGAGGCTACTGACATATCGAACACGGGTAACACATGCCCGTGTGACCTCACCGTGCCAACATACTGTCAATTAAAACACGAGCGTGCTAGTTTACCCACGGCCGTTTCAAGAACCCTGAAACGTGCCCAAATTTTGGAAATCGTGAAAAGCACGGGCATTTTCAAATGAACACGGGCGTGGCGAGGGACCGTGCCACCTCCCCTATATAAAATCCACCCGTCTTCCCCCCCCAAAACCTAACCCTAGAATCAGTTTTAAACACCCTTTCCTCCCAAATCCGGCCGCACATACATTCTCCCCCATCCAAAACATCCTTCCTTTGCCTTTTCTCTCCAAAAAACCATCCAAAAACCACTCGCACGCCCACACCACAGCCGTGCCGCCGAACGCCACGCCCCTGCCACCGCCGTGTTCGTCCTGCAAAACCCGCACCACCGCCGTGCTCCGTCCGTGCTTGATCGTCTCCCACCATCACAACCCCTGGTTCCCTTCACTACCTTAATTTCTTGACTAAAAACTTGATAAATATTATGCCATTTTGCTTTATTCCTTTTGTTTAATATTAAGCATGATTTATATTTAAAGATTTCTCTCAAAAACTCCTGAATACTTAGTAAAAATCTCTGATGAATTGGTTACTGATTGGTTTCATTTTAGGAATAAACTTTTGCATTTGTTTTGATATACTTCTTTTTTTGAAAGAATCATTACTATCAATATCCACTAATTACCATTTAGCTTGATTTAGTACGAAATACTTTGGCTATATTATTGTTAAGGAACTTGCTTTATATTTGATTATTTTTTTTCAGGTACAAATGTCGTCACCACGACCAAAGCGATCCACAGCCGCCCCAAGCAAGAAAAGAAAGGGGCCCGGATCGTCTTCCACGAGTGCTTCTTCCGAGGTTAGGCATCCATTCCTCCGATTTTCTCAGAACACTCAGGAAGAGCGTTACAAAGCACTCGGCACCGGTAGGCGCATCGATTGGGATGCATTGGAACACGTCGGGCTCGCAACAGATATTCGAGCCTTTATTTCAACCGATCCGTGGGAGCAGTTCTTTTCCATCATCGAGCCCACATACATGGAGCTTACCCTCGAGTTTTGCACCACCTTCACTTTACAAACTGTGATGGCACATTTCGATGATCCGGCACGATGCGCCTGTCTAGGGGTACGATGCGTCGATGAGCATACCACAATTCGGCACAGCTTTAGGACTTTACACACCGGAATTCATAGAAGAAAACCCACTCAACGACTTAAACCATGGGCTCCACTGCACTCCAATCTAATGCTGCAAAACCTACACCCCACTACAAGCATCTACGATCCCAGTCGCTCTAAGGCGACGGCACTTTCCCCAGCTCTAAGGTATATTCACGCCATTCTCGCGCACACCATCACAGGTCGCAGAGAAAGCACCGGCGTTGTAAACAAGCAAAACGTTTACTTCCTATCATGCATGTCTGAAGGACATGTTTTTGACTTAGCATATTTTATCGCATGCGCGATTCAACATCAGACAGAGCAACATAGGAAGGGGATCTTATCAATGGGGCCATACATTACGAGGTTGGCTCGGCACTTCAACCTCCTCGACACTGAAGCTCAGATAACCTCCCTTACACTGATCGGCAACATGCTACCTCAAGGCATCCAGACAATGCTACACATGAGGATGATTAAACACCGACGAGGACCAACCCCCTCGATACCGATTAGTGACCGCCACGCATTTAGGGGAGGAGCGAGGACACATGCGATGATGTCCCACCACCATCACAGGAGGTACCGGTTTCGAGTCAGTGACCGTCCCGTACAGTACCATCATTAGCGGACATCTCTGCACGGCTTGACCAGTTCGAGCTGTATTTTGCTAAAAACACTCGGCGCTTTGACGGGTTAGAGGCCACCCTTCAACAAATATGCCAGCACTTTCATATCTCACCACCAGAACCACCACAGGACCCGGTCGAGGATGAGGACTTTTGAGTCCTTTTATCTAGTTTTTTTTACTTTACTTCTAAGTTTTTTATTTTATTTTATTTTATTTTCTCGTTATTTTAATTTAATTTCGATTCGCCTTGAGTTTGAACATTTTAATCATACATTTGATAACTTTTATCATGATTATCATCAACTCCTAACCTTCGAGTATTCCTAACATTTATTTAATTACACCCCAAAAGAATTCTAACTGATGACTTAGCAGTTTCAACAAGCAATAAACCACTACTCAAGTCATCAGCCAACACCAATACCATCCCGACGCCTCGCCGTTTTTTCCACATCCTTCAAAGAGATCATCCATTCATTCAGGGAGTGTCACTCTCTCCCCTCTCTTTTTGATTTTACATATTAATTGTCATTATATATCTTTGTACATTGAGGGCAATGTACATCTTAAGTGTGGGGGGTGAACAACCTAAAAAGATACCTAACAAAAAAACCCTGAATTTAGTCTTGTTTTTAAGTAATTTACTCATATTACTAATTAGGATGAAATTTCTGATGATTTATGATTTTTTATTGATATGTTTTAGATTAAGTCATTGATAATTGTGCATTGATAATTAAATTTGAAGAATACTAGAGAATCGAGCATGAAAAGTCTATTTTTCAGAAATTAAAAATTTTCTAGGTTGTCGAACTGAGTTTAAATATTACTTTGAAGTTTGAAATTTACGAGGTTGACATCAAAATACCCATAATTTTTGTGAGTTTTTGAGCCTTATAGAGCATACATTCTTTTTCTTGCTCACTTTATTGATTATGAGTATGTCAACACTGATTTGTTATTCTAGAACTTGCATCGATTATACATGTCGAGACCATATTTTTTGATTTGAAACACAGAGATGATAAAGGCACCTAGGAACTAACCCACTTACTCCATAAAAAGCCCACCTTCACAAATTAACCCCTAGTGAACCCCTTTTAATCCTAACAACCCTATTTATTGACTCACCCACTGATATTAACCCAGAACCCCTTTGTTTTTGTTATCACCACTCCTTTTGACTACCCTTATATCGAGATTTGATTTGATTAATAGCCTAACTATGTTTTCTATTTCAGTTATGTATTTTTAGTTTGTCCTAAAAAAAATCAAAAGTACATTCATTATTCATTATTAGTTGAGATTAAATGAGCTTATATGCTTGAATCCCAGATATCAAAGAAGAAGCTCGTAGTGTTAGCAGTATTAGTTTTCAATTGATGTAATTATTATTAGTCATTAGTTCTTAGTTAGGAAATTTGTCAATTCAATCTCGATTCTAACCTTCTAATTCAGCCTTACTCCACACCTTAACCCAAACCCCATTACAACCCTAACAAAGACCTTTTGATTTGTGTTTCATCTCATATTTCAGTGGTGGAGATTTGATTTTCATGCAAGCCTATGGGATTAAATCTTCATGTTTGACTTTTGAGTGCCTAAATTTTGAACCTTAAACACTTTGAGTGATTTGAGCGAATCTTTTGTGAGGATGTCAATCCTTGTCGATTCCGAATCAGAGGTAATTATTTAGATAAAGGGAAACACCTATGTTTTATGCTACAGAATCTATGACTTATACTATTTGAATTTTTAGGACACTTTGAATTGGATTATCCATGTATAAATTATCTATGAATTAGGATGAGACACTATCAATGACTATTATGAATTATAGAAAGTTCGTTTTAATTGTAAGTTGAGAATTTTGCTTGAGGACAAGCAAAAGCTTAAGTGTGGGGGTATTTGATAAACCGTAAAAGTAACATATTCTAAACCCACATTTAGTATGCTTTTGGATGATTTAAGCCCTAATTTGTGTAAAAAGGTGCTCTTAATCCTTTCTTTTCATATCTTATACCCAGAAAAGCACCCGATGACAAAAAGAACAAAAAACGGGCTTAAAACGGGACCAAGTTGGGCCAAGCCACGAAATCAGCACGGCCTGGACTTCAAGCCACATGGCCGTGCCACCATTCCTACTAAAATACGGCCTTACCACAACTTACACTGCTGTGCCTCATTCAACAGTTTCGAACACGGCCTGGCCACGATTTACACGGGCGTGTGCCATGGCCATGCCTCTGCCGTGGAGAAGAGAAATTCCATTCGGGAAAGGATACTTAGGGAGAAAGAAACGTGTTTCAAAAGCCTATAAATACACCTAGGTACAGTGAAAGGGGGCGGCGGAAAGCTAGGCTAAAAGCCAAGCCGAAAGGTCGATTTGTGGGAATCACTCGAAGATAGCAGCTTGATCCATCTCAAGAAGCCAAATTCTACTCAAGACGGAAGATCTCCTCTTCAATTCCTTCAGGGGGTTTTAGGGATTTCTTATGTTTTGTGTTATCTTTTCTCTTGAGATGTTTTCCTTTATTGTTATTAACTAAACCTTCGGATGCCCGAAGGGGATGAAACCTATGATGGATCTTGTTATTTGATTTTTGAATTATATGATAATAAATTAGTTTGTTCTTAATTATGTGAGCTTAATCCAAATTTAATGTGCTTAGGTGGAGGAGGAATAGACCCTGCCTAAGAGTAGATCCAACATAATTAAGCGGAGTTGATCGCACGCCTAGAGATAGGGTGACGAAATTTTGCCGGATTAGGGTGAAACCTAATATGGGAGTCCACAGATCGATTTACTCCTATTCTAGGGGGTTATTATAAGCGAACGAGAGTTCCACTAATTAACCTAGGGTTAGACGTTATTCGCCTCGAGAGAGGGTTTAATATACGTTGGGGAGTCTCACGGATCAAACTAAGTAAATAAATCATATGGTTCAAGGTTAGATAACAAGTGAAGTCTAAGTGGATTCTTCCTAAGGGTATCGCTTGAGTCAACTGAGTTTTTCCAAAAGTTATTTCCCGAATTCATTCTTTTTGTCTTTGCGTTTTAGCATAGTAAGTAGATTAGTTTTAGTTTAACAACCATCACTTTATATTAAGGCTAAATAATAAAAAGACGGTGAGTATTGGTACTTTTAGTTCCTTTGGGTTTGAGAATCCGGTCTTGCCTAAATTATACTACTGTTCGATAGGTGCACTTGCCTTTAATCGTTGTCAGAGTTGGTTTCCAGGTTCGATCAGTCTTTTATAAATTTTAAAACTCTGATTTACAGCGATCAATACGATATTTCCGGTCTTGCCATAGCTATACTACCGAACGATAGGTGCGCTTGCCTTATTCGTTGTCATAGTTAGTTTGGACACGATCAGAAGACAACAGAAAATCTTGAAGTTTAGAGAACCAGGCTCTAGGAGCCTGTTTGAGGCCATACAGAGCCTTCTTTAACTTGCACACCATTGGTTTTTTACCATGGTTCTGCTCGAATCCAGGTGGTTGAAGCATATAAATTTCTTCAAATAGATTACCATTGAGGAAAGCGTTGTTGATGTCCACTTGTCTGGGTTGCCAACCAAATTGAACAGCTAATGCCAAGACAACTCTAATAGTTGTTGGCTTAACAACCGGACTGAAAGTTTCCTGAAAATCAACCCCAGCCTCTTGAAGATATCCTTTAACCACCAGGCGACCCTTGTAACGAGCAATGGTACCATCTGAACACCTTTTGAGCTTGAAAACCCATTTACACCCCACATCTCATCGGTTTGCAGGTAAGGGAACCAAGTCCCAGGTGTCATTTCTTAGGAGAGCTTCATACTCTTGCTGAGCTGCAAGCGCCCACTCTTTACTTGCAAGGGCCTCGTCAATTATAGCAGGTTCTGTCTCACTGAGCTGAGCAGAGAATACACTGGGCTTGAAAACACCATTTTTTGATCGGGTTGTCATGGGATGAGTATTGACATTGGAGCTGATAGGAGGATTCGGGACAGGCAAAGCAGAAGGAGGGACTGAGTCAGAGGTAGAAGTATTACTGACTGAGATAGCCCCTGGTGAAGGATTAGCATCAGGTTGCACTCGAAGAACAATGGAATCTAAGGGGAGTGGACCAGGATGGGAAGAAGCAGACCTTGACGCACAGCCTGGAGCCTGCTGAGTTGGAGAAATAGTAGCATCTGGAGGACCAAGTCGAGAGCGACCCTAAATGGGCCGCACAACCGGAATCGAAGACTGCTGATGTTGTAAAGCAGGCTGAGTGTGTGCATAATCACCAGTAGAGCTGGCAGAACTAGCAAAGGGAAAACAACCCTCATCGAACCTGACATGTCTAGATATAAACACCCTTCTATTGTCATCAAGACACTTATATCCCTTATGAACAGGACTGTAACCAAGGAAGACACATCTGGACCTAAACTGAAGTTTATGAGTATTAAACGGTCGAAGATAAAGATAACACCTACATCCAAACACCCTTAGATGCTTGTAGCTTGGCACAACCTTATGTAATACTTCAAAGGGTGACTTGCCATCTAGAACTGGAGTTGGAAGTCTGTTTACAAGATAGGCAGCACTAATAAAAGCATGAGCCCAAAATTTCATAGGCATGTTAGCTTGAGCTAGCAAGGTCAGTCCAGTGTCAACCAAATGTCGATGCTTCCTCTCGACCAAGCCATTTTGCTCAGATGTATGAGGACAAGACAGTCTGTGATGAATCCCGAGCTGAGAAAGAACCTTGGGAAAAGAACGAAACTCCCCTCCCCAATCCGTCTGAAGAGCTTTAATTTTGGAACCAAATTGAACCTCCACCAACTTTTGCAAATGAAGAAACTTTTCTAAAGCCTCAGATTTTCGGTTAATAAGATAAATCCAGGTATACCTTGAGTATGCATCAACAAATGAAATGTAATAAAAATTTCCTTCAGACGCCACGGGAGCAGGACCCCATAAATTAGACACAAGAAGTTGAAAAGGAGCTGTATATACAGTTGTGGAAGGAGAGAATGGCAACTTATGAAACTTGCCCAGCTGACATGCTGAACAAACTGAATTCATCATTGAAACCTTTGAAGCAAGATTACATTGTTGAAGAACTGTCAGAATAGTCTTATTATAAGGATGACCGAGGCGTTTGTGCCACAGGTCAAAAAATGAAACATTAGAACCAGGTTGCTCCAGAGAGGTGGTATGAACAATAGCAGAAGAAGGTGATACAGTAGTACAACTTTTAGAGTCTGACAAATCGAACTAATACAAGCCATTACGAGTGCGACCCACTAGCAGTATGTTCCCTGTTTGGATATCCTTCACAAAGTAGTGGAAGGGATGAAATTCAAAGAAAACTTGATTATCGTTAGCAAATTGAGCAACAGAAAATAAGTTCTTGCAGATTTGTGGAACATGCAACACACGTTTCAGATGAAAAACTTTATTTGAACTTGCAAAAGAAGAGGAACCAATATGAGCTACAGGCACAGACATACCATGTCCCATGAAGAGCCTGTTGTTACCTGTGCATTGGGTAGCCTCATGCAAATTTTCCAAATCACTGGTGACATGGTTGGAAGCTCCAAAATCTGGATACCAGATCTTTGTATTTTGAGGGCCTGGGGAAAACTGACTATTTGTAGAAGCAGTATTAGCTTGTAGGTTAGAATGAGGCACAAATGTCTTCTGAGAGCAGCAATGAGAACCTCCACACGAAGAGTTGGAAACATCTTGGAACTGATGACAGTGAGCTTGCATAGATTGGTTGGACACTCCTTCAAAAGACTCATCAAACCTATAGTAACATTTCTGAACTATGTAACCAATGCGACCACACATCTGACATTAAGGCTTATTGTGAGTAAAGCGCCTTCCTCGACCCTTGCCCCAAAATGATCGAGAGCTATTTCCTTTATAAGGTGGTCGAGAACCACCTTCAAACTGCTCAGTGTTTTTGATACTAGACCCACCTTGATGAGCCATATTAACCTGCAAAGGCATGCTCAACGCTAAGTCTTGCTGTCGAGCCTCACAATCAACCAACATTTCATAGAGAAGATCAAAGGAAACAGGCATGGCGGAAGCAAAAACACGTATGGACACATACTCTATGGGCAATCCAGTAAGAATAATACTATTCTGTTCCTGTGCAGAAATAGGATGACCAACAGCTACCAATTTGTCACACAAGACTTTTTATCTTGGCCAAGTATTCTTTAATGGTAAACTGCCCTTTCTTTTGAGAATACAGAGAATGTCGTAGAGTAGAAACGGACATAGTGGACTTAGTATCAAACCTCCGAATAACTGCACTCTAGACATCAAAGCTCGAACGAGCATCAGTAAGATGCACTAAAATATCATCACCAATCGTGGATAACAGCCAAGAAGCCAACAGCTTATCTTGCTGTTGATGAACCAGGAAATCAGGATTAGCTACAAGACTGCCATCACCATCAATAATAGATTGTGGAGGAACACCAACAGTGCCAAGAACGAAGTCATGTAGCCCGTACCCCTCAAGAATCAACAAGACTTGTTGTTTCTACAATAGAAAATTATGCTCCCCTAGCTTTACTGTATCATGCTTGGGAAATTGCTGAACTTTCTTAAAGAAACCACACCCATGATCAGAATAGGAGATATGAATGGAGGGATCATTACCTGAAACTGCGTCTGTCGTCATAAAAAAAATCAAGGCTCAGATACCATAACAAGATCTATGTGAAATAGCAGTAGAGAAACAAACTGAAAGATAGAAACTGAACGATAGTATCGTTGTGTATTATTTCATGTGCTTGTGAATATACAAACTCACTATATTTATAACACTATGCATTAACTGCTAACTAACTACTAACAGAATAACAGCTTAAACTCCAACTACTAACTACCACAACTGTTTTCATTCATTAACAATGTACAAAATACTCGACAAATATCGATTTATATTTAAAATAGACCATCAACCGTTTTATGTAGTTTATTACTTTCGTTGGATTTAAGTCAACCCCATGCTTTATACATCCTTGGATTATGTGGCTAATGCCTCTGATTTGCATATGGGGCATACGTTCTTCACGAGCATCCACTTTCTTAAGCAACTTGCATGGTACTAGTGTCCACAATCAAGGGTTCTGATTTTCTCTTGGTTCTTATAATCCTCCTGCAGAATCACAAGAGAAATAGAAAATAACATATGTTAGGAGTGAATGTTGATGCCATGAACCAACAGTTTTGCTTCAAACTTGAACAAAGGATATAATGTGAGCTAAGCTGTAAGATTGCTTAATTACCTAGCAAATTGTACAAAAATCAGGTTCCTGTTCAAGGGGTGCTGCCTCTTCTAGATTAATATTTGTAGCGAATGTCGAATACGATCTTGTTTTCAATTTACGTCTAATGATTTCTTCTGATAAACCGGTGTTCACATTGCCAATCCGCTCTCGCAGAGCGAGCAACTCCTGTGGTCATTTTGAAGTTCGAGGAAATGGTCGGTAAAAATTAAGACAAAATTTAATGCAGAAGAAAATTGGATGGACTTCATCGTACCTCTTAAGACATATCCTCTATATCCAAGCGCATATCTCTGTGATGATCAATAAGATTGCCAACTTCTTCATAAAATTCTGGGAACTTAAGTACGGCAACTCCCTGCCAAAGTCAATTAAAACATATCAACATACTTATAAACTGTAAAAATAGCCAAAAAAGCCAAGGAAGAATCCACCTAGACTTCACTTGTTATCTAACTCTGAACCAGACGATTTATTCATTTGACTTGATCCGTAAGATTCCCTAAGTTATATTAATACCTCCGTCGAGGCTACTAACGTCTAATCCTAGGTTGATTAATTGAAATCTCTTTCTAATTAAAACCCCTAAGATTGCATTAACTCGATCTATGGACTCCCATATTAGGTTTCACCCTAATCCGGCAAAATCTCTTCACCCTATGTCTAGGCATGCGATCAACTCCGCTTAATTATGCTAGATGTACTATTAGGCAGGGACTTTTGCTCCTCCACCTAAACACATCAAACTTGAATTAATATCCGCAAAAATATCAACACAAGAATTAAGAACACATAATTAAGAACAAGTCAAATATTTATCATATAGTTCAGCAAATAATAACAAGATTCATCTAAGTTTCATCCCCCTCAGGTATTTGAGGGTTTAGTTCATAATGATAACAATATACATCTCAAAAGAAAAGGTAAAACAAAACATAAGAAAGACTCTAAAACCCCCTGAAGGAATTGAAGAGAGATCCTCCGTCTTGAGTATGACTTCGGCTTCTTGAGATGAATCAACTGGCTTTCTTCGAGTAATTTCCACAATTCTGACCTTTCTGGCTCGGTTCCTTGGCCTAGGTGGACGCCCTTTGAAAGTTGGCCTCTAGGGTGTTTATATAGGCTTTTGGAATGTGTTTCTTTACCCCTAAGTATCCAAATCTGAGTGAATTTCCTCTTCTCCACGGCAGGGGCACGCCCTTGGCACACACCCGTGTGAATCGTGGCCAGGCCGTGTTTGAGTCTAGTTAGGGAGGCACGGCTGTGTGAATCATGGCCAGGCCGTGTTCAGGTCTGATTAGGGAGGCACGGCCGTGTTGCTTGGGCCCAGGCCGTGTCGATTTCGTGATTTGGCCTATTTGGTCTGTTTTAAGCCTGTTTCTCGTTCTTTTCATCCTCCAGTGCTTTCCTAAGTATAAAACATGAAAACAATGGATTAAGAGCACCAAATTACACAATTCAAGGCTTAAATCACCCAAAAGCATGCTAAATGTGGGTCTAAAATATGTTACTATTTTGGTTTATCAAATACCCCCATACTTAAGCTTTTGCTTGTCCTCAAACAAAATTCTCAACTCATGACTAAAACGAACTTCCTTAATTCATAATATTCATCAATAATGTTTCATCATAATTCAAAGATAATTCATACATGGATAATTCAACTCAAGGAGTCCTAAAGATTCAAACAATCTAAGTCATACATTTGTATCACAAAAATATAGGTGTTTCCCCTCATCTGAATGATTACCTCTGATTCAAAATCGACAATGATTGACATCCTCACTACAGATTCACTCAAATCACTTGAGGTGTTTAAGGTTCAAAGATTAAGCACTCATAAGTCAAACATGAAAAGTTAATCCCATAGGCTTGCATGAGAATCAAATCTCCACCACTATAATATGAAATGATGCACAAATCAAAAGGTCTTTAATAGGGTTGTAACGGGGCTTGGGTTAAGGTGTGAATATAGGCTGAATTAAAAGGTTAGAATCGAGATTGACCTGACAAATTACCTGACCAGAAACAATAAACTGAATATAAGTATTTACATCAATGTGAAAACTCATAACACTAATAATAACACGACCTTCTTCTAAAGATGTGAATTTAACTGTTTTGAGCTCATAGAACATAGAACTAATAATGAATATACTTTGTTTTTTTAAGAACAAGTCAAATAAGTAATAATAATATAAAATTTAACAACTGATAAAGAAAATAGTTAAGTAACCGATCGAATCAAATCTCGATATAAGGGTAGTTAAAAGGAATGGTGATAACAAAAATGAATGGTTTGGGGTTATTATTAGCGGTTGAGTCAATAAAAAGGGTTGTTAGGATTAAACGGGGTTCACTAGGGGTTAATTGTGAAGGTAGGCTTTTAGTGGAGTAAGTGGGTTAAATCCTAGGTGCCTTCATCATCTCTGTATATCAAATCAAAAGTGTGGTCTCGACAAGTATAATTGATGCAAGTTCTAGAATAACAAATCAATGTTGACACACTCATAATCAATAAAGTGAGCAAGAAAAAGAATATATGCTCTATAAGGCTCAAAATCTCACACAAAATTATGGGTATTCGATGTCAACCTCGTAAATTTCAAATTTCAAGGTAATATTCAAATTCAGGTAGACAACCAATTTTTTTTTTTTTAATTATGAAAAATAGACTTATCATGCTTGACTCTCTAGTATCTTAGAATTTAATTATCAATGCACAATTATCAATGACTTAATCCAAGACACATCAACAAAAAATCATAAATCAAAGGAATTTCATTCTAATTATAATATGAGAAACTTACTTAAGAAACAAGACATAATTCAGGATTTGAGAATAATGCAAAAAGTTTGGCACCTAATTTCAGGAATTTGAGAATAATGAAAAAAGTTAGGCACCTTTTTAGGTTGTTCACTCCCCCACACTTAAGATGTACATTGCCCTCAATGTACAAAGATATATATATAAACAATTAAGTAGAAATCAAAAGATATGGAGGGAAGTGAAACTCCCTGAATTATGGATGAAATCCTTGCGTTGGAGGTGAAAGATAAGTTGGAGGAGGCGTCTCTAGTGGTTGTATGGTGGCCATCCACAGTCTCTGCCCTAGATGAAGAAATTGGGTAGCTCGTGCAGAATTAACCAGGAATTAATAATAATAATTCAAACTATACTAATTATATATTTAAAGAAAAGCAAGCTAAAGTGAGGGAAAGTAAAAAGTGAAATAAAATTAAAAGAAAAGATTAATGGACCGAAGAGTCCTTATTGTTGGATGGTTTGCGAGGTGGGTGTGACTTCTAAGGCCGCGGTGATGTTGGTAGGGGTCGTGGTGGGGTGATTTCCAAGTAGCCTGAAGAACCTAAAACCAAGAAACTAAAATAGAATAAGCTAAATTAAGCATAAGAGTGTTAAAGAGAAGGAAATTAAAAGAGATGAGAAAAGAAAACTAAAAGCTAAATGGTCTCAAAGACCCTTGGCTTTTCGACTAGACGAAGCGGCCGGCATGAACTTATGTAGATCGGTCTCCCACAGGGAGACTATACTGGGATCATTCCGCTTCTTTAACATGGATGTGGTGGAGCTCAAGGGTTTTAGTAATAACCAAAGGGGGGAAGAGTATGAAAGGGGAGAATTCTGAATAATGGAATGGAAGAAAGTGGTATGGATGGGGGGAGGTGGGTGGTTTAAATAGAAATTTGGGGTTTGGTGCCTTCCCACGCCCATGTGCCATGGGCGTGCTGGGTCACACGGCCATATCGCACGGCCGTGTTGTGTTTCGTTCATTTCTCCCACGCCCATTTCGTGGTCACCACGCCCATGTCGGGTCAAACAGTGTCGACCATGACCGAATCGCACGGCCGTGGTGTTCAGTCGGAGCCCGTTTGTCTTCCCTCAGTGTCGGCCACGGCCATGTCGCACGGCCGTGGCAGGGTAGTTGGGTCTGTGATTTGAAGATATGATCCGTCCTGGCTCGTACCATCTCTGCCATGTCAGTACGGAGATTCGGTGTATCCACACGACCACGGCCATGGCCGTGTGTAAGGCCGTGTGGTATGGAAATTGGCCTTGGTTAGTTTATAGTTAGTTGCTGTAAAGGAGAATTAAGAGTGAAAATAAAATGAAATAAAATATAAAGAATAATGGAGTTAGTGCTCGGGTTGCCTCCCGAGAAGCGCTCGTTTAAAGTCTTAAGCTAGACTTACCTCTCGTTTGCATTGATCGCTGTAAATCAGAGTTTTAAAATTTATAAAAGAATGATCGAACCTGGAAACTAACTCTGACAACGATTAAAGGCAAGTGCACCTATCGAACAGTAGTATAGTTTAGGCAAGACCGGATTGTCGAACCCAAAAGAACTAAAAGTACTAATACTAACTCTCTTTTTATTATTTAGCCTAAAATAAGTGAAGTTGTTTATTAATCTAAATTAATTAACTACTAAACTAAAGACTCTAAGACAAAGAAGAATGAATTTGGAAAATAACTTGGGAAAAACTCAGTTGATTTAGACGATACCCTAGGAAGAATCCACCTAGACTTCCCTTGTTATCTATCACTGAACCATATGATTTTATTTACTTAGTTTGACTCGTAAGACTCCCTAACGTATATTAAACCCTCTCTCGAGGTGAATAACATCTAACCCTAGGTTAATTAGTGGAACTCTCGTTCTCTTATAATAACCCCCTAGAATAGCAGTAAATCGATCTATGGATTCCCATATTAGGTTTCACCCTAATCCGGCAAAATCTCGTCACCCTATCTCTAGGCGTGCGATCAACTCCGCTTAATTATGTTGGATCTACTCTTCTAAGCACATTAAATTTGGATTAAGCTCACATAATTAAGAACAAACTAAGTATTTATCATATAATTCAAATAATCAAATAACAAGATTCATCATAGGTTTCATCCCCTTCGGGTATTCGAAGGTTTAGTTCATAACAATAAAGGAAAACATCTCAAGAGAAAAGATAAAACAAAACATAAGAAATCCCTAAAACCCCCTGAAGGAATTGAAGAGGAGATCCTCCATTTTGAGTAGAATTCTGGCTTCTTGAGAAGGATCAACTGGCTATCCCTGAGTGAATCCCCACAAATCTGCCTTCTCTGACCTAGCACGACACCCCTAGACGATGGCTTTGGGCTCCCCCTTTCAAGTCATACTTAGGGTGTATTTATAGGCTTTTGAAATACGTTTCTTTCTCCCTAAGTATCCTTTCTCAAATGAAATTGCTCTTCTCCACGGCAGAGGCACGGCCATGGCGCACGCCCGTGTAAATCGTGGACAGGCCGTGTTCGGATTCCCTTAATGAGACACGACCGTGTGAGTCGAGGTTAGACCGTGTTCTAGATGATTGACTTGGCACGGCCGTGTGGTCTTTGGTCCAGGCCGTGTCGATTTCATGCTTTGGCCCATTTGTCCCGTTTTAAGCCCATTTTGCGTTCTTTTCATCCCCTGGTGCTTTCCTGAGTATATATCATGAAAAGAAAGGATTAAGAGCACCAAATCACATAAAATAAGGGATAATTCATCCAAAATCGTACTAAATGTGGGCCTAAAATATGTTACTATTTTGGTTTATCAAATACCCCCACACTTAAGCTTTTGCTTGTCCTCAAGCAAAATTCTCAACTTACAATTAAAACGAACTTTCTATAATTCATAACAGTCATTGATAGTGTCTCATCATAATTCAGAGATAATTTATACATGGATAATTCAACTCAAAGTGTCCTAAAAATTCAAACAATATAAGCCTTATATTTTGTAGCACAAAACATAGGTGTTTCCCTTCATCTAAATAATTACATTTAATTTGAAACCGAAAAGGATTGACATCCTCACAAAAGATCCACTCAAATCACTCAAAGTGTTTAAGGTTCAAAATTTAGGCACTCAAAAGTCGAACATGAAGAGTTTATCCCATAGGCTTGCATGAAAATCAAATCTCCATCACTGAAATATGAGATGAAACACAAATCAAAAGGTCTTTGTTAGGGTTGTAACGGGGCTAGGGTTAAGGTGTGGAACAGGCTAAATTGGAGGGTTAAAATCGAGATTGAATTGACAAATTACCTAACTAAAAACTAATGAACTAATAATAATTACATCAATTGAAAACTAATAATACTAATAATACGAGCTTCTTTTTTCGATCTTCGAATTTTAAATGTATAAGCTCGTTTAATCACATAACTAATAATGAATATACTTTATTTTTTTAAAATTAGAACAATCATAAATACATAATAAAAGATAAATTACTGAAATAAAAACATAGTTAGGCTATTAATCAAATCAAATTTCGATATAAGGGTAATCAAAAGGAATGGTGATAACAAAAACAAAGGGGTTCTGGGTTAATATTAGCGGTTATGTCAATAAATAGGGTTGTTAGGGTTAAAAGGGGTTCATTAGGGGTTAATTGTGAAGGTAGGCTTTTTAATGGAGTTAGTGGGTTAGATCCTAGGTGCCTTTATCATCTCTGTGTATCAAATCAAAAAATATGGTCTCGACATGTATAATCGATGCAAGTTCTAGAATAACAAATCAGTGTTTACATACTCATAATTAATAAAGTGAGCAAGAAAAAGAATATATGCTCTATAAGGCTCAAAAACTCACAAAAATTATGGGTATTTTGATGTCAACCTCGTAAATTTCAAACTTCAAGATAATATTTAAACTCAGTTTGACAACCTAGAAAATTTTTCATTTCTGAAAAATAGACTTATCATGCTTGATTCTCTAGTATTCTTCAAATTTAATTATCAATGCACAATTATCAATGACTTAATCTAAAACATATCAATAAAAATCATAAATCATCAGAAATTCCATCCTAATTAGTAATATGAGAAACTTACTTTAAGACAAGGCATAATTCAGGGATTTTCAAATAATACTATAGTTAACCCCCCCACACTTAAGATGTACATTGTCCTCAATGTACAAAGGTAGATAATATCAAAATAATCATAAAATCGTAAGATGGGGAGAGAAGGGAAACTTCTTGAATTTTGGATGAAGCCAATGAAAAGAAACCGGATAGGATTGGAGGTGAGCGTGGGGAAGTGTCTCGAACTGGTTGAGTCCTCGAAGCAGCCATCCTAATTTCTTTTGTATCCTAAGCTAAATCTAAATGGAATGAATAACAAGAAGAAAATAATAAAGAAAATAAAAGAAAGGAAATAAAAATAAAAATAAAAATAAAAATAAAAATGAAAATGAAAATGAAAATGAAAATGAAAATAACAATAGAAATAAAAATAGAAATAGAAATAAAAGTAAATATTTAAATAGTGATACGGTCCACGCCCTTGTTCGAGTTTAATCAGTCTGTGTTTTTCGTGATTTTGAATTTTGGTCGCGTTTAGGTGTTTTACCACGGCCGTGGGTCTCGTAGCATGCCCGTGTATTCTTCTCATGGTTCTTTAGAACGGGCATGTTTAACCCGTGCTCGTCAAGTCAGTAACCTCTCGCCACGATTGTGGGGCCGCAGTAGCCTGCGCTCATTAAGTCGATAACCTAACACAGAAAGTCAAGACGGGCGTGGCTTTTTATCGCATCCCGTGTCGGGAAAAGAAATCATTCTTTGTCATGCACGGTTACTAGCACGTCCGTGGTTTGTCCTTCTGGCTTTCACACGGCCATAACCACGACCGTGTGTAAGGCCGTGTGTCCTGGAATTCTGCACCCCTTGTTAGTTTAAAGCTAGGTGTAAAGAAGAGAAGAAAAAGAAAAGTAAATTTAAAGCAAGATGAAAAAAAATAAATTGTGTTAGTGCTTGGGTTGCCTCCCGAGAAGCACTCGTTTATAGTCTTAAGCTAGACTCTCCTCTAGTTTGCTTTGTCAGGGCGGTTTGAAGAGTTGGAAGTCCTTCCTCATGCTATCATTTTGTGTCTTTGTGAAAAAATTTAAGTCGAGATGTGTTTATAGTAAAAGTACCAAAAATAGGATTACTTACCTCGACTGTTTCGTGTGGGAAAACACTGGTTACCCTAAAAGATATTTCTTTGTTTGTGCTAGGGTCCGGAGGAGATATTTGAGGATCTGCCTGATCTAACAGTACCTGGTCCCCTATTTTGAAGTGGTTTGTTGTTCCTGTTAGCTCTTTTGGGGGATCCTTCGGTTTTGTCTTGTGTGGTTCAGGTTCTTCGTCGTGTATCCCTAATTTCTCCTTGAAGTGTGTCTTCCACTCGTCTAGATCATCGAACTGAATCCCTCGATCTTCATGAGTTATTTCTTTGTTGGCATGGGGTTTAGGATCGGGTTCAGTTGTATCTTTTGGTGGTGCTTCCTGAAAATAAGGGTTAACCGAATGGTTATCAGTAGAATTTACGTTCTCACCTTGATTACTCAATGTTCTAGCCGAATCGAGAGCCTTGATGGTGACTGTCTCATTACCTACGCAAAGTATGAGTTCTCCTGCATCAACATCAATTTTAGTCCTGGCAGTTGCTAAAAAGGGTCTTCCTAAAATTAGGGGGATCGAATTATCCTCATCCATGTCTAAGACAACAAAGTCTACTGGGAAAACGGATCTGTCAATTTTTACAAGAACATCTTCGATAATACCCCTAGGAATTCTAACAAATTTATCAGCTAATTGAATGCTCATCCTAGTTTGTTTGGGTTTCCCTAAACCTAATTGTTTAAACAATTTATAAGGCATGACATTTATGCTTGCCCCTAAATCAGCCTAACGCATTATCAACAATTAGTCTCCCAATTAAAAATGGATTTGTAAAACTCCTGGATCTTTTAGCTTTTGTGGTAGTCTATTTTGGAGAATTGCTGAGCACTTTGCGTTAAGTTCCACATGTGACGACTCGTCTAACTTCCGTTTGTTTGTCAGAAGCTCTTTTAAAAATTTCCTAGAATCTGGCATCTGCGAAAGAGCTTCAAGTAATGGTAAGTTAATATGTAATTTCTTTAAAAGTTTAAGAAACTTACCGAACTGTTCTTCTGTTCCGTCTCTTCTTAATGCCTCAGGGTAAGGTACGCGAGGTTGGTACTCCTTGATTATCGATTTTGGCTTGTCCTGTGTTACCTCAACTTTACCTTTTTCTACCTCGTTTCCTTGTGTTGGACTGGGTTCGTCTACTTCTTCGCTTTGTTGAGCTATTATGGCTTGGATCTGCTCCTTTGGATTAATTTCAGTATTACTCGGTAGACGCCCTTGTGGTCGTTTGGATAATAGCTTTGCAATTTCTCCGACTGACTAGGTAATTTCCCTGATTGCCTTTGTAAGTCCTCCAACTTGGTTCTCGATCATTTTGATCGATGTTTGTTAGGTTTCGAGTGTTGCTTCAGCTTTTCGAAAATGGGCTTCTTTGGATGCTATGAATTTGTTCAACGTCTCTTCAAGATTTGGCTTCTTTTCCTGTGGATAGGGCTGATTTTGGAAAATTTGAGGAGGTTGTTGTCTTTGATTTCCTTGATTTCCTTGTCCTCCCCACGAAAAATTTGGGTGGTTCCTCCAACCTGGATTATAATTGTTACTATATGGGTTATTATTAGATCTGAAATTATTACCTATATAGTTCATCTGTTCGCTCTCTGAGCCCGGTTGGTAGGGTGGGTGCTCAGGATTTGCCACAGTTCCACTTGTGTCGCACTGCATGACTGGATGTACCTGCGAAGAACACAAACTATCAATCTTCTTATTCATCAACTCTACCTGATTTGATAGCATGGTTACTGCGTCGAGGTTGTAAACTCCGGCTGTTTTTGTTGGTCTTGTTCTTGTAACTTGCCACTGATTGTTATTCAGCGACATCTCTTCTATAAATTCGTAGGCTGCCTCAGGAGTTCTATTATTCAGGGTTCCACCGACTGCTGAGTCGATTAGTTGTATCGTTGAGGGGTTCACACCGTTATAAAAAGTTTGGACTTGGAGCCACAATGCTAAGCCATGGTGTGGACACCTTCTCAAGAGATCCTTATATCTCTCACATGCATCGTATAATGTCTCTAAATCCATCTGCACAAAAGAAGAGATATCATTACGTAATTTGGCCGTTTTGGCCGGTGGGAAATATTTTAATAAAAAAATTTCGGTCATTTGTTCCCATGTAGTGATTGACCCTCGTGGTAACAAGTTTAACCACTCTTTATCTTTATTCTTTAATGAAAAGGGAAATAACCGAAGTCGTATGGCATCATCAGAAACGCCATTTATTTTGAAGGTATCACAGAATTCTAAAAAATTAGCTATATGAGCGTTTGGATCTTCGTCCTGTAAACCATCAAATTGAACAAACTGTTGAATCATTTGTATAGTGTTAGGCTTTAATTCAAAATTATTAGTAGCTATAGCAGGCCTAATAATACTAGATTCGGCTCCTGTTAAATGAGGTTTAGCATAATCAAACATAGTACGAGGAGCATTATTTTCTCCCACATCTTGTGGTGGAAGATTATTTTCATCCATCCTTTCAGTAGGATTGGATCTGTCTTCTCGCTCTCCTTGGTAATTTAGGGCTCGCCTAATTTCTCTGCGATTTCTACGAGCGGTAGCTTCAATATCACTGTCTTATTCTAAGGGTCCTCTCGGGTTCCTTCTAGTCATAAACTAGAGGTACCTGCTAGGAAAAGAAAGAAAGAAAGTTTAGCACAATTAAAATAAAAACTAAAAATAAATTGCAAAAAATAAAAATAATGGCTAAAGTAATAAAAATAGAGTTTTCTTAATATTTTAGTTCCCCGGCAACGACACCAAAAACTTGATCGCTGTAAATCAAAGTTTTAAAATTTATAAAAGAATGATCGAACCTGGAAACTAACTCTGACAATGATTAAAGGCAAGTGCACCTATCGAACAATAGTATAGTTTAGGCAAGACCGGATTGTCGAACCCAAAGGAACTAAAAGTACTAATACTAACTTTCTTTTTATTATTTAGCCTAAAATAAGTGAAGTTGTTTATTAATCTAAATTAATTAACTACTAAACTAAAGACTCTAAGACAAAGAAGAATGAATTTGGAAAATAACTTGGGAAAAACTCAGTTGATTTAGACGATACCATAGGAAGAATCCACCTAGACTTCACTTGTTATCTATCACTGAACCATATGATTTTATTTACTTAGTTTGATCCGTAAGACTCCCTAACGTATATTAAACCCTCTCTCGAGGCGAATAACGTCTAACCCTGGGTTAATTAGTGGAACTCTCATTCTCTTATAATAACCACCTAGAATAGCAGTAAATCGATCTATGGATTCCCATAATAGGTTTCACCCTAATCCGGCAAAATCTCTTCACCCTATCTCTAGGCGTGCGATCAACTCCGCTTAATTATGTTGGATCTACTCTTAGGCAGGGTCTATTCCTCCTCCACCTAAGCACATTAAATTTGGATTAAGCTCACATAATTAAGAACAAACTAAGTATTTATCATATAATTCAAATAATCAAATAACAAGATTCATCATAGGTTTCATCCCCTTCGGGTATCCGAAGGTTTAGTTCATAACAATAAAGGAAAACATCTCAAGAGAAAAGATAAAACAAAACATAAGAAATCCCTAAAACCCCCTGAAGGAATTGAAGAGGAGATCCTCCGTTTTGAGTAGAATTCTGGCTTTTTGAGAAGGATCAAGTGGCTATCCCTGAGTGAATCCCCACAAATCTGCCTTCTCTGGCCTAGCACGACGCCCCTAGACGATGGCTTTGGGCTCCCCCTTTCAGTTCATACTTAGGGTGTATTTATAGGCTTTTGAAATACGTTTCTTTCTCCCTAAGTATCCTTTCCCGAATGAAATTGCTCTTCTCCACGGCAGAGACATGGCCATGGCGCACGCCCGTGTAAATCGTGGACAGGCCGTGTTCGGATTCCCTTAATGAGAGACGACCGTATGAGTCAGGGTTAGACCGTGTTCTAGATGATTGACTTGGCACGGCCGTGTGGTCTTTGGTCCAGGCCATGTCGATTTCATGCTTTGGCCCATTTGTCCCGTTTTAAGCCCGTTTTGCGTTCTTTTCATCCCCTAGTGCTTTCCTGAGTATATATCATGAAAAGAAAGGATTAATAGCACCAAATTACATAAAATAAGGGATAATTCATCCAAAAGCGTACTAAATGTGGGCCTAAAATATGTTACTAGTTTGGTTTATCATGCATCATCAGGGTGGTTTGAGGAGTTGAAAGTCCTTACTCATGCTATCAGTTCCATTATCATGACAGAGTTCAAGTCGAGATGCGTTTATATTGAAAGTGCCAAAAATAGGATTACTTACCTCTACTGTTCCGTATGGAAAAACACTGATTACCCTAAAAGGGATTTCTTCTTTTGTATTAGGGTCAGGAGGAGATATTCGAGGGTCTGCTTTATCTAACAATACCTGGTCTCCTATTTTAAAGTGATTTGTCGTTCCTACGAACTCGTCTGGTGGTTCCCTTGGTTTCTCTTCCTGTATCCCTAGTGTTTCCTTGAAATCAGTCTTCCACTCGTCTAATTCATCAACTTGATCCCTTCGATCCTCATGAGTTGTTTCTTTGTTGGCATTGGGTCTAGGATCGGGTTTAGTTGTGTTCTTTTTTGGTGCTTCCTGCAAAGAAAGGTTAACCAAACGGTTATCAATAGAATTTACTTTCTCACCTTGTTTGCTCGATGTTCTAACCGAATAGAGAGCCTGAAGAGTGACTGTCTCGTCACCTACACAGAGTATGAGTTCACCTGCGTCGACATCAATTTTAGTCCTGGCAGTTGCTAAAAAGGGCCTCCTAGAATTAATGGAATACTATTGTCCTCATCCATGTCTAAAACAACAAAGTCTACTGGGAATACAAATTTATCAATCTTTACTAGCACATCTTCGATTATTCCCCTAGGAATTCTAACAGTTTTATCAGCTAATTGAATGTTCATCCTAGTTAGTTTGGGTTTCCCTAGACCAAGTTGTTTAAACATTTTATAAGGCATGACATTTATGCTTGCTCCTAAATCAGCTAACGCATTATCAATAGATAAACTACCAATTAAGCATGGAATTGTAAAACTCCCTGGATCTTTTAATTTTTGTGGCAGTTTATTTTGGAGAATTGCTGAGCACTTTGCGTTAAGTTCCACATGCGATTCCTCATCTAGCTTTCGCTTTTTTGTCAAAAGCTTTTTTAAGAATTTCCTTGAATCTGGCATCTGCGAAAGAGCTTCAAGTAATGGTAAGTTAATATGTAATTTCTTTAAAAGTTTAAGAAACTTACCGAATTGTTCCTCTGTGTCATCTTTCTTCATTGCCTCGGGGTATGGTATACGATGTTGGTATTCTTTAATTATCGGTTTTGGATTTTTACTTTCTTCCTCAATCTTACCCTCTTCTACCACATTCTCTTGTCTTAAATGAGGCTCATCTAACCCTACATTATCATTAGTTGATATGGCTTGAATCTGCTCCCTTGGGTTAGTTTCAGTGTTGCTTGGCAATCTACCTTGTGGTCGTTCCGTCAAGATCTTGGTGATTTACCCAATTTGATCTTTGAGCTCTTGTGTCGATGCTTCTTGTTTTGCAAGTTTTGTTTCTATACTTTGGCAACGCGTTTCTGTTGTTGCTATATATTTTGTCAGCATCTCCTCAAGGTTCAGTTTCTTTTCCTGTGGGTACTGCTGCTGTTAGAAATTTGTAGGGTTTTGTTGTTTTTGATTTCCCTGACCACCCCATGAGAAATTGAGGTGGTTCTTCCAACCTGGATTGTAAGTATTGTTATAAGGGTTATTTTGATATCTAAAATTGTTACTTACATAGTTCATTTGTTCGCCTTCTATGCCATGTCTGTAGGGTGGGTACTCAGGATTCGCTACACCTCCACTTGTTTTGCACTGCATAACAGGTTGTACCTGCAAGGAATTATACAAACCATCAATTTTTTTAGTTAACACGTCTACCGGATTCGATAGCATGGTTACTGCGTCGAGGTTGAAAACACTGGCAGCTATCGTGGGTTTTATCCTCGTGACTTGCCACTGATAGTTATTTAGTGACATCTCCTCTATAAATTCGTAGGCTACTTCAGGTATTTTATTGTTCAAAGTTCCACCGGCTGCTGAATCAATCAACTGCCTAGTTGAGGGATTCACACCATTGTAAAAAGTTTGGACCTGTAGCCACAAGGGTAATCCATGGTGTGGGCACCTTCTTAAAAGATCCTTGTATCTCTCCCATGCATCGTAAAGTGTTTCTAAATCCATCTGCACAAAAGAAGAGATATCATTCCTTAATTTGGCCGTTTTGGCCGGCGAAAAATATTTTAATAAAAAAATTTCGGTAATTTGATCCCATGTCGTAATTGATCCTCGGGGAAGTGAATGCAACCACTGTTTGGCTTTATTTCTCAAAGAAAAGGGAAATAACCGAAGGCGGATGGCATCATCAGTAACGCCATTAATTTTAAAAGTGTCGCAGAATTCCAGAAAATTTGCTAAATGTGTGTTAGGATCCTCATCCTGCAAACCATCAAACTGAACGAACTGTTGTATCATCTGTATAGTGTTAGGTTTTAATTCGAAATTATTTGCAGCAATAGTAGGTCTAACAATACTATATTCAGTACCAACTAAACTAGGCTTAGCATAATCATACATAGTTCGAGGAGCATGATTTTCGGCCATCTCTTGAGGTGGTAGATTATTTTGGTCCATCTCTTCGGTGGTATTGATGATGTTTTCTTGCTCTTCTTCTGTGTATTGTAGACTTCACCTAATTTCTCTCCGATTTCTGCGAGCTGTTGCTTCGATCTCACTATCGTAAATTAAAGGTCCTGTCGGGTTCCTTCTAGTCATAAACTAGAGGGACCTATAAGGAGAAAAAACTAAAATTTAGAAAGATAAAAATAGAAAACAAAATAAGAGTAAAATTGCAGAAAATAAAAATGGCTAAAGTAATAAAAATTGAGTGTTCTTAATATTTCAGTTCCCCGGCAACGGCGCCAAAAACTTGATCGTTGTTTTATGCGATGTCAAAGTCTTAAAATTTATAATGAGAATGATCGAGCCTAAAAACTAACTATGACAACGATTGAGGCAAGTGTACCTATCGAACAGTAGTATAGCTTAGTGGCAAGATCGGATTGTCGAACCTAATGGAATCGAAAGTACTAATACTAACCTTCTTTTTATTATTTAGCCTTAAAATTGAAGTGAATCAGTTTAATCTAGAGAATTAACTAACTACTAAGCTTAAGACAATGAGACAAAAAGAATGAAATTGGGGAAATACTTGTGGGAAAAACCAATTGATTAAAACAATACCCAAGGAAGAATCCACCTAGACTTCACTTGTTATCTAACTCTGAACCAGACGATTTATTCATTTGACTTGATCCGTAAGATTCCCTAAGTTATATTAATACCTCCGTCGAGGCTACTAACGTCTAATCCTAGGTTGATTAATTGAAATCTCTTTCTAATTAAAACCCCTAAGATTGCATTAACTCGATCTATGGACTCCCATATTAGGTTTCACCCTAATCTGGCAAAATCTCGTCACCCTATGTCTAGGCGTGCGATAAACTCCGCTTAATTATGCTAGATCTATTCTTAGGCAGGGACTTTTGGTCCTCCACCTAAACACATCAAACTTGAATTAATATCCGCGAAAATATCAACACAAGAATTAAGAACACATAATTAAGAACAAGTAAAATATTTATCATATAGTTCAGCAAATAATAACAAGATTCATCTAAGTTTCATCCCCCTCAGGTATTTGAGGGTTTAGTTCATAATGATAACAAAATAAATCTTAAAAGAAAAGGTAAAACAAAACATAAGAAAGACTCTAAAACCCCCTGAAGGAAATTGAAGAGAGATCCTCCGTCTTGAGTATGACTCTGACTTCTTAAGATGAATCAACTGGCTTTCTTCGAGTAATTTCCACAATTCTGACCTTTCTGGCTCGGCTCATTGGCATAGGTGGACGCCCTTTGAAAGTTGGCCTCTAGGGTGTTTATATAGGCTTTTGGAATGTATTTCTTTACCCCTAAGTATCCAAATCCGAGTGAAATTTCTCTTCTCCATGGCAGGGGCACGCCCTTGGCACACGCCCGTGTGAATCGTGGCCAAGCCGTGTTTGGGTCTGGTTAGGGAGGCACGGCCATGTGAATCATGGCCAGGCCGTGTTCAGGTCTGATTAGGGAGGCACGACCGTATTGCTTGGGCCCAGGACGTATTGATTTCATGATTTGGCCTATTTGGTCCGTTTTAAGCCCGTTTCTCGTTCTTTTCATCCTCCGGTGCTTTCCTGAGTATAAAACATGAAAACAAAGGATTAAGAGCACCAAATTACACAATTCAAGGCTTTAATCACCCAAAAGCATGCTAAATGTGGGTCTAAAATATGTTACTATTTTGGTTTATCACATACTTATAAATTGTAAAAATAGCCAAAAAAAAAAAGCCGGATACATATGAATTCCTTTCTCCTATCTCAGAAAAGAAAACAAATCAAGTTTCTTACATCGGTGGGAGAACTCTCAGGTGAGGAAGATTGCGGTGTCTCGAGAGATGTCTCGGGTAAAGCCCCACTTTCCCGGCGAGAATGATATATCCTAAAGCCGAGGTGGAACTGGTCCAAAATGCCTACGCCCCACATCCAAACCATCCTGTGAGGGATTCATGGTGCTCTGTGAAGCATAACTTGTTGGAAAGCAATAAGGAACTGGTGCTACTGGCGGATGGACATTAATGCCATGGCCTCTTTCTCCTTCGATAGGAGGCACGTGATGATGAAAGTTTGGGTTCCGAAAGTCAGGGGGAGAATGTGAGAAATTTGAGGAACTTTTGTGCCTAGTCTCCATAGGCCCACCAATATTGCTACCTGTACAAAACCACAAGTCCAAGGCAATCAGTTTCGAGGTGAAAACATATTCCTACACAAGCTCATTTACATGAATGTTGCTTTAAATAAAAAGTACATATTTAGATGGAGAAACTACCATGCATATAAGGAACACCAGGAGCCTGAGTCCAAGCTGAGGCACCTCCATCTGTTATTGTTGGCTGAAAAGGTTGTCCCAAGTAATTTCCTTGAAAATAAGGGTTGCCACTTTGCATCAAAACAGGATCCACTGCATTTGCCCCTAACCTGTTCCTCGCATTTGTCAAAGCCTTTACTTGTGAAGGAACCTCTGTATGAGAATTAGATCATCTTTGATTGTCAACAGTAGTTAAGTAGAAACTGAAGTTGTTAAGTTATCCCTATGACAAATGAAAAGCAACAACAACATTCTATAAGTAGGAACTACCATATGACAGTGAATATTTCTTACATTTAGGACGTAAAAGTGCTTTTGGGCAGCAAAAGCAATCCCAAACACATGAAAGCACTTTTAAAAAGTGTTTATGAACCTATCATGAGATGCTAGAAAAATGGTATGGTGGCTTATAAAGTTTGGGACGAGAAAGTACTTATTCAAATTTTCATTTACCTAACTAATATCACTTTACTGCTTTCTTTCTTGTTTAGGTTTGAGGAAACAAAAATACTCTTTAAATTGTAGTTTAATGAGTTTCTTTAAATTGTAAGATATATTTTTATACTCTTTAAATTCCATATATGCATTCATTTAATAGTTATTGTTATTATATTACTAAGAGTAATTGTTATTATATTATTAATAATATCTAAAATATGTTCTATATATTTAAATTAAATATTTTAAATAAGTTATATTAATTATTTAAAAGATAATTTATAATTTATATATCATTATATTAAACCATTTAGATTAATTATTTTTTACTTTCAAACATTATATCCAAAATGAACATTTTAACTTTCAACTGCAAGGTATTATAGACAATTCATGAAGGATTTTTCAATAATTGCTTCACCGTTAATAAAACTATTGCAGAAAGATATTAGATTTTTATGGTCTGAAAAGTGTTAGCAGAGTTTTGATAAGTTGAAAGTCATGTTGATCGAAGCTCCAGTTTTAACACAACTAGAATCCGAGAAAGAATTCATTATTTATAGTGATACTTCGCTCAGCGGATTAGGTTGCATTTTGATGCAAGAAGGCAAGGTTATTGTTTATGCTTCTAAATAGTTGAAACCACATGAGAAAAACTATCCCAGACACGATCTACAGTTGACAGCGGTTGTATTTGCTTTTGAAGATCTGTCGACACTACTTGTACGGAGAGAAATGTCACATGTATATCGATTATAAAAGTTTGAAATATTTGATGACTCAGAAAGAATTAAACTTCAGACAACGTAGATGGCTTGAACTGTTAAAGGATTATGGTTTTGTGATTGACTACTGTAACACCCCAAACCCGGCCTAGATGTTATGGCCGAATCTGGCGATATCACATTGAAGTGTTTTTCTAAACATAGTTTCTTTGGAAAATCCATGCTTATTATTAAATTCTGTTTATGAATCTTAACAGAAATTTAGGGTATCTTGTTCTTTTAAAACTCAAGTTGTTTTTAGTAGAATGTTGATCATATTAGTTTGTTACTATACTTTAAAACCAGGTTTGATGCGGAAGCTTTTATAGTAAGTTACAAAAACGTGGTGTTTTGAAAACAACTATCTTTTGAAAAACCGCGTCCTACTTCTACTCAGACGTGAATTAAAATAAGTAAAATCCCTAAATTAAAAGTTAAAATTTAAAGAGGCCTTATTACAAAACAAATACCCAAATTAAATTTATTGGAAATAAAACTCAAATATAAAAATAGGTGCGGTTGTGTGGCCACCTCCAAATCCCTCGCAGCACCGATCCGCCTAAGACTGGGGATTATCTGTACAGATAAACAGAGGGGTGAGTTTACAAAAACTCAGTGTGTAACCCCATATAAGCAAATAGCCAAACATGTCATAGGTAAGTACAAACTGGGCCTAAGCCTAAATCAACAACAATTCAGATCAGTTAGGCCTTAGCCTATTACAATATCGATGATCGCAGTGGGCCTTAACCCATAACAATGACGATGATCGGTGTGGGCCTTAACCCATAACAGTATCAGTATCAGTTTAGGCATGCTATCAGAAATCCTACCCATCCAGCCTCTACAATCCACTCCGTCTAGCCCAACACTCCATGTGGGGATAAAATCACCCACCCATCCCTACACTCCAATATTAGCACCGATTGCGGCACTAAACAGTATTTGCAGCAGAGCTGCCAGTACAGTACACATTCTCCAATCATAATAATCCCATCCCCATGCAACATATCATACATGGATGCAACATATATATATCGTGGCATGCTCATATACAGTCATGCAACATAAGGCATACAGTCAATTAATATCATAGGGGCATAACAGTCATTTTACCATAGGGGCATAACAATCATTTTATCAATTTGGGGGTCTAGGTGTGCTTACCGCCCCATCAGTAGGTCCACAGTCGTCTCGGGCGACTCGTGCATCCTTTACAGTCAAAAAGTGAAAATGGGCCCAAGGCTCATAATGCAGGCCCGTGTGGCCCACATAGCCCAGAATTGGTCTCGACCACGTAAAGTACACAGTTTGGCCCAATTTTCTCCACACGTTCATGTGGTTTACCCGTGTGGGGCCCACAAACTCGTTGGGCCCACACGGCCCATTTTAGCCCAACGTGACCCAAAACAGCCTAATACCACGAAATCGTTCATGGTGGCCTCAACAGTCCAATGCCCACGTTTTAGGCGTTCGATTTACCAAGCGAGCGAGCGCACGCTCGTGTAGCGTCAATCGTCATATTTTTTTGGCTTTTTTCGGTTTACGATTTGGGCAGTGTTTACACACCTGTTTGCGAAAACATACGAACAATCGTGAGCACCACACTTGCCTTGGTTGAGCAAAGGTGGCTTAGCCCTCTTAGACCACTGACGAGGGTTGATTACCACCTCCTTGACAGATATCTGCGTTACAAGCGGATTCTCTTAATCAGAGTTGTTTATACATGGCTTAAATCTATACGTAATAACTTACAGCATCACAGAACCCCAAAGGTAAGGGAAAGAGCATTCGGCCTTTACCCACAATGCAAGATAAAATAGTTACCCTTGATCGAGTGATGAAAGAAGGGTTTCAGACGCTTCACTACCACTTACGACTCCTTTACTCCTCAAGAATTTCTAAGAAAATCGAGAGCAACACAAGAGTATTCAGCTTTAACAGTGTAAGAAAGGAGGGAACTTGATACGAATTAAAAGAAAGCAAGAAAGAGTCGAGTGCTCTTAACGATTTGTTAGAGAACAACCGCTAACCCGAAGACAAAATAGCAATTGAATCAGCCTGGGTGCCAACTAGAGAGGAATGATCAGGGGAAACGGTTTAGGGAGAAGAGAGAAGAGAAAATGAAGGAGGCAAATAAGGTATATCCGGCCAACACAGTGCCAATTGGGAAGAGGCAATATTCGGCCAACACAGAGAAAGAAGAGAAGAGGAGATGAAAAGAAAGGAAAAGGTGTATTCGGCCAAAGAGAAAGGTTGCCAAAAAGGCAAGATGTGAGACAAAAGAATATGCCAAAATCCCTTACCACATTCGGCCTCTGAAGCAAAAAGAGAAAAAACACCAAAGGGAAAAACAAAATGAGGCATACCACTCTTGGCCGAATTCTTGAGTGCCCATAGTCCACTTTCAAAGACAACATTCCTCTCCCTCATCCCTTGATTTTCTCCTAAAATCCCTCCTCAAACCTCTCCATTTGATCACACCTCCTCAACCACTCAATTTGAATTCCTATCAACCACTTCATGTTTCAGTCAAACTCCATCGCCTCCCACGGCACACAAAGAAGAAATAAATACTCCCTTGCCTCTACCAAGATTCGAACCTCGATCCTCCCAGCCTAGGTAACACACCACTTACCCCCTAGACCAGCAGGCTTTTTATGTCTTGTTATACACACAATAATTTAAAAGCCTACTAACTAAAGGCAATGGTTTAAACCTTAAAAATAAAACTTTTTGCGCAAGCCCAGGCTTGAACCCAGGAATTCTCAGACACTCCCAAACACATCCAAATCACTTAACCACTGAAGCAGATACAGAGTTATGATAAAAAAACATGCAAAGATAAATACTTAGATTTTTGGGGCGTTACAACTCTACCCCCTAAAAGAAAATTTCAGCCTCAAAATTTACCTAATCAAAACAGATAAGGGTATTGTTGACGCATTGCCTCTTCGGGTTCCCACGTGGCCTCCTCTGAGCTTTGATTGCGCCAAAGTACCTTAACCAGTAGGATAGACTTCTTCCTCAAAACTTTAACACCACGATCTAAAATCTGAACCGACTCTTCCTAAAAAGTCAGGTCCGATCTAACCTCAATCTCCTCAGTCAAAATCACGTGTGTGGGATCAGAGCAATAACGCCTTAGCATAGAGACGTGGAACACATTATGAATCCGGTCCAACTCTGGAGGTAACTCAAGTTGATAGGCAACCAGTCCCACACGTTTCAGTATGCGATAAGGCCCAATAAACCTAGGGCTCAACTTGCCCTTCCGTCCAAATCTTAGTACCTTCTTCTATGGCGAGACTTTGAGAAAAACGAAGTCTCCCACAGAATACTCAATCTCCTTGCGTTTCAAATCTACACACGACTTCTGTCTGTCTGATGCCGCCTTTAATCAAACCCGAATTATTCTAACTTTGTCTTCGGTATCAGAAACCAATTCAGGGCCCAGGACACGCCGCTCGCCCAACTCAGTCCAACACGAAGGAGTACGACACCTACGGCCATATAATGCCTCATAAGGTGCCATCTGTATGCTAGACTGGTAGCTATTGTTATATGCGAACTCTGTCAATGGCAAATAGTCTTCCCAACAGCCTCGGAAATCTATTACACAACTCCTTAACATATCCTCCAGTACTTGAATCACCCTCTCTAGTTGACCATCTTTCTGAGGATGAAACGCAATACTAAAGTCCAGTCTTGTACCCAAAGCCTCGTTTAACTTCTTCCAGAACCGAGACGTGAAGCGAGGATCTCTATCTAATATGATGGAAATCGGTACCTTATGCAGTCTCACTATCTCAGCCATATACAGTTTAGCCAGCTTCTGCAAAGAGTAATCAGTACGAACTGGTATGAAATGGGCTGACTTGGTCAATCGATCCACTATGACCCATACTGCGTCCTTCTTAGTAGGCGTTAGGGGCAGCCCACTAACGAAGTCCATAGTTACTCTCTTGATCGTATATGTCAGAGTCTTAAAAATTTATATAATGAATGATCTAGCCTAGAAACTAACTGTGACAATGATTGAGGCAAGCACACCTATCGAACAGTAGTATAGTTTAGTGGCAAGACTGGAATATCGAACCCAAAGGAACCAAAAGTACTAATACTAACTTTCTTTCTATTATTTAGCCTAAGAATTGAAGTGAATTATTGTTTAATCTAAAATTAACTAACTACTAAGCTAAAGACGCTAAGACAAAGAGGATGAATTGGGGAAATACTTGTGGGAAAAACCAATTGATTAAGACAATACCAAAGGAAGAATCTACCTAGACTTCACTTGTTATCTAACTCTGAACCAGATGATTTATTCACTTGACTTGATCCGTAGGATTCCTTAATGTATATTAATACCTCCGTCGAGGCTACTAACGTCTAACCCTAGGTTGATTAATTGAAATCTCTTTCTAATTAAAACCCCTAGAATTTCATTAACTCGATCTATGGACTCCCATATTAGGTTTGACCCTAATCCGGCAAATTTTCGTCATCCTATGTCTAGGGTTGCGATCAACTCCGCTTAATTATGTTAGATCTACTCTTAGACAAGGACTTTTGCTCCACTGCCTAAGCACATCAATACTTGAATCAATACCCTGAAATATCAAAGAAAGAATTAAGAACACATAATTAAGAACAAATCAAGTATTTATCATATAGTTCAGAAAACAATAATAAGATCCGTCTTAGGTTTCATCCCCCTCAGGTATCTGAGGGTTTAGTTCATAATAATAAAAGAATACATCTCAGAAGAAAAGATAAAACAAAACATAAGAAAACCCTAAAACCCCCTGAAGGAATTAAAGGAGAGATCTGTCGTATTGAGTATGATTTCGGCTTCTTGAGATGAATCAACTGGCTTTCCTTGAGTAAATCCCATGATTCTGACCTCTCTGGCTCGGCTCCTTGGCCTAGCTGGACGCCCCTGACAAAAGCCCCCTTTTAGGTTGTACTTAGGGTGTTTATATAGGCTTCAGAATGTGTTTCTTCGCCTCTAAGTATCCTAATCCGAGTGAAATTTCTCTTTGCTACGGCAGGGACACGCCCATGTAAATCGACTTCAGGCCGTGTTCGAGCCTGCTAAAGGGGCACGGTCGTGTGCTTTGGGCCCAGGCCGTGTTGATTTCCTACTTTGGCCCATTTGGTCTATTTTTAGCCCGTTTCTTGTTCTTTTCATCCTCCTATGCTCTCCTGAGTATAAAACATGAAATTAAAGGATTAAGAGCACCCAATTCCATAATTCAAGGGATAAATCATCCAAAAGCATGCTAAATGTGGAGATAAAATATGTTACTATTACGGTTTATCAAATACCCCCACACTTAAGCTTTTGCTTGTCCTCAAGCAAAATTCTCAACTTGCAATTAAAACGAACTTCCTCAATTTTTAACCTTCATCAACAGTGTTTCATCATAATTCATAGGTAATTCATACATTGATAATTTAACCGGAAGGTTCCTAAATATTCAAACAATCAAAGTCATAGTTTTTATAGTATGAAAAATAGGTGTTTCCCCTTACCTAAATAATTACCTCTGATTCAAAATCGACAAGAATTGATATCCTCACTAAAGATTCACTCAAATCACTCGAAGTGTTTAACGTTCAAAATTAAGCACTCAGAAGTCGAACATGAAAAGTTAATCCCATAGGCTTGCATGAAAATCAAATCTCCACCACTGTAAAATGATATGATACACAAATCAAAAGGTCTTTTATGGGTTGTAACGGGGCTTGGGTTAAAGGTGTGGATAAAGGCTTGAATTAGAGGGTTAGTATCGAGACTGAATTGACAAATTACTTAACTAAAAAGTTGCACTAATAATTACATCACGGAAACTTAATACTAATAACATGAGCTTCTTCTAAAGATAATGAAATTAACAGTTTGAGCTCAAATAACATAGAACTAACAATGAATATACTTCGTTTTTTTTAATTAAGAACAAATCAAGTACAATAATAATAAGATAGAATTTAATAACTGAAATAACGAAAATAGTTACGTAACCGATCAAATCAAATCTCGATATAGGGGTAGTCAAGGGAAATGGTGATAACAAATACAAAGTGGGTTGTAAGACCCAATTTTTGCCCGGCCCATTTTAAAACCATAAACCCAAAAATAAAAGCAAAAAAAGCAAAACAATAATAAAATAAATAAAATAATTACAAACCCAATAAACAGTCCATCAGTCCTCTAGCCCAAATTTGTCATTACCCCAGACCCAATAAACTAAATTTGCCCAAACCCAATACAATGAATAGCCCAAAGTTAAAACGGCCCAAATGGCCCGAGACTTTCAACGCTCTAGAAACCCTAGAGGGTTCTGGAATCAGCGAACGCCGCTCCTCGTGCAGCCTCCATACACGCGCCTCCTCCACGTCACCCTGGTGGTTACCTGCAAAGTAGCACAGAAAAGAACCAGCAAAGTAGAATAACAGAAAGGAAAAAAGAGTTGATTTATTTTTCTTCATTTTTTCGGCTATATAAAGCCGATTGTTTAACAATGTAAAGAGATTCCATTTTTATGTACACACAGAGAATACAAATATAGAGAAAATTTTAGCAAAGGTCCTTCCTTCTTTATTTTTATTTTCTCTTCTTCTTTCGAAACAGTATATACATGTACATATAAATCCTATTTTTTCTTTGACATATATATATAAAAAAGAAAAATAAAAAGGAAAAGGGGGCCCGTACCTTGATTTGTATTGAAAATGCGATTTTCAGGGCTATAACCGCCGTGCGTGGTGTTCATCAGTGACGGACCGACGGTGGCCCGGTCATCGAAAATCACAAGAGAGGAAGTTTTTTTTATTCTTTCGTTTTTTTTTATAATAGATGAGGAAATGATTTTTTTTCTAAAAATTTAGGTTTAAATAGCCTTTCGGTACGACGCCGTTTTGTGTCTGGCTCATTATCGTCAAAACTACGCCGTTTGCACCCCAGGATCCGCGCGTTGACCCGACCTAGGGCAAGATCCACACGTGTAACAGTTCGATTTGTACCCTAGTCGAAACAGTGGTTTCGAGACCACAAATTCGAGTCTGTATAATATTTTAATATTATTTTCTGTGCCGTTGGTATGTGACTAAGCATGTGGTAAATTTCCGTGAGTTAATTTTTATGTTTGTGTGTTTAATTTGACAAAAGGATTAAAATGCATTAAACGTGAAAGTTGCTTGCTAATTGTTAAAGTGCTTAAGTGATGTGGCTTTTAAGTGTTAAGGACTTATGTGGCAATTGAGCCACTATTTTGGTTAGTGGACGGAATGGGTAATGAAATATATATATATGTTTATATATATATATATATATATATATAAAATTTTATAAGTTAAAGTTTATACGATATATATTATATAGTTATATTATAATAAAAGAAACATGATGGTGGATTTTATTCATGCATTTTTATCACCGAATAAGCAAAGAAAGAAAAGAAAAATTTAGGCAAGGGTTCGGCCATAGTTTGGTCTAATTCAAGGTATGTTTTCAGTCGGTTTTCGATAATTTCTACGTTTTTGCAATCGTTGCTTTGAGAGCTACAAAACCCATGTATTAATTTTGTGAATTGATGATGTTTGTGTGATATGCCATTGATGATATGTCAAACTTTTTGGTGATTTATGGTGTTAAATGAAAGATATGAGCTAGATGAACATACTTTGTTCTTGAATTTTTGATGAATTTAGCTAATTAGGGCTAAATTGAGAAAATAGAAAATTGAGGGACTAATTTGTAAATTTGATGAGAAATGTGGGCTTGAATTTGATGTATATATATTCGGCTAAGCATGTGAATGAGTGGATTTTGTGAATTTGATGTTTTGAGAAAAATGGACTAAATTGATAAAATATGCAAAAGTAAGGGCTAAATTGAAAATAGTCCTAAATATGTGTATATGGATTGAATTGAATGAATTAGTGAATAAAAGGGTTTATTCTGAACATGTCTACACCAAGAACTGAGGAAAACGGACTTAGATCGCCGGAAAGCGAAAGTAACCGAGTAGCCGTTTCCATTTCGATAAATCGAATCTGAGGTAAGTCATATTGCAAATAAATGTAATTGTATTGAATTGAGTTTATTTACATGACTATCAATGATAATGACTGTTTATGAGATGCTATGTATATGAATTCTGGGATAAGGTCGATATTGTGATAAGTCCGAGAAGTCCGTATGAACTTAGGAATACAAAGGTATCTGTTCTATTTTATCGTGTAAGACCCTGTCTAGGATAGTGGCATCGATATCTGATTACGTGTAAGACCCTGTCTGGAACAGTGGCATCGATATCTGATTACGTGTAAGACCTTGTCTGGGACAGTGGCATCGATATCTAATTACGTGTAAAACCACATGCGAGACGGTGGCATCGATATCTGTTTACGTGTGTAGACCACATGCGGGACGGTGGCATCGATATCTGTTTCACGTATAAGACCACCATGCGGGGACGGTGGCATTGATATCTATTTACGTGTAAGACCATGCGGACGATGGCATCGATATCTGTTTACGTGTAAGACCCTGCATGCGGGACGGTGGCATCGATATCATTTTACGTGTAAGACCTGCTCTAAGACGATGGCATTGATATCTGTTTACGTGTAAGACCTGTGCGGGACGATGGCATCGATATTTGTTTACGTGTAAGACCGTCTAGGGGCGGTGGCATCAAATCGACTACATGTAAGACCACGTCTAGGACGTTGGCATTGCACGACTATTCTGAGCATTCCGAGTATCCTATTAAATTTCGAATAGTTCAACAGGCAAGTCCGAGAAACAAACAACTATGTGAACTGTATATTTGTTACAGGTGTGTTTTAAAAGTACACTATGTGTGAATGAAAGGTAAGTGTCTATATGAACTTACTATGATAAGTATGTGCATTGAAAGGATGAGATAATATGTGAAGATATGCTTGAATGAGACATAGGTAAATGTGATACAAAAATGGATAAGCTATGAGCTAACTAGTATATGATGATAGGCAAATTTGAATGTTTAATGGCTAAATAATGGTGCCAAGAAGAATTTATGGCTATGCAATTGAGCTATTAGTGATTACATATTGATTATATGTCTTGAATGTTTAACTATTAAGTTTATTTGTTTATAACTTACTAAGCTTTTTGAAAGCTTACTCTGTGTGTGTTCTCTCTATTTTATAGGTCGTCAAAGCTACTGAAGGCTCGGGACCGTCACGGATCGTCATCACACTACTAAACTTATTTTGGTACACTTTGAAAATGTATATGGCTAGATATGGCATGTGTAGGCTAGTCCTTGATATGATTTGTTATGTGAACTTAGCCATGTGATTTGGTTAGTTATGTTTTGGTAATATGCTTAAAGGAATGTGATATGTGAAGTTGTTTTGGTAAGATTAGTTGATATATGAAATGGTTATGATATGGTAAGTATATAGATGAATGGTGTTTGGGCATAATTGTGATTTGGTCATGCAAATTGGTATGTTTGGAATTGGTTTTGAATGTAAAGATAGAATGGATATTGAATGTATTATTGTGTGATTTCCTTAGTTGTCAAATATGCATGATTTGGGATGGCTATTTGGTATATTTTGGTGGTTATATGTGAATGAAATGGGATGATATATGTTGCTTGTAGGTTTGACCCTTATAGGTGGCATTTTGGCCTTGTAAATGGCCTATAATGTTACACGGTTGTGGCACACGGGCGTGCCTAAAGATCGTGGGTGAATTGGCAAAATGTAGCTTAGAAGCACACGGCCTCGACACGAGGGTGTCAGCTAGCCGTGGTGTGCAAGTCAGTAGCTAGCTAAGAGCACACGGCCATGGCACACGGGCGTGCTTGGTGGCCATGGTGGAGAAGTCAGTATATGGCCTAGTAGAACACGGCCATGGCACACGGGCGTGCCTAGTGACCGTGTTGATATAGTCAGTATATAGACACGGATGGACACACGGAGGTGTCTAGAAGCCGTGGAGGGCACACGGTCTCTTCCCACGGGCGTGTCTCCCCTGTATTTTAGGAAAGTTTAAATTTTTCCATGAGATTCTGTATGTGTTCTGGTTTAGTCCTGACCCTATTTCTGAGCATACTTAAGGTTTCAATGACCTACTTAAGGGACACTATGATTGTAATTGATGTATGATCTTATGAAATTGTCTGTTAAAGTTTCCGATCCGTCCGGTAACGCCTTTATCCCCAGTCCGACGTCGGATACGGGTTATGGGTGTTACATTTGGTTGGTATCAGAGCTACGGTTTAGTCGATTCTCGGACTAACATAGCGTGTCAGAGTCTAGCTATACATGCCATATATCTGAACTGTGATAATGTGAGCCGTAGCTGACGATGTAGAAAGTAATACGCCTGCTCCCGCGCAAGGGACTGCACCCTCTGATCCGAGACCGGCTACTAGCGGTTAAGGGGAAGAAGCTAAACAAGCTTTCTTCCAGATGATGAGTGAGTGGTTCACTCAGTTTGTAAAGCATAACCCGACTGTTTCACAACCCCCACCTCCGGGTATTTCCCCACAGACTACATTTGTACCACCGGTTATATATTCGAATCTGTTGAACAAGCCTCTGGTTGACAAGATCCGTAAATATGGGGCTGAATAATTCAGGGCTACTAATTATGATGATGCTGAAACGGCCAAATTTTGGTTAGAAAATACTATTCGGGTATTTGACGAAATATCTTTGACTCCGGAAGAATGTATAAAATATGTTATATCTTTGCTTCGAGATGCGGCTTATCAATGGTGGAAAACTATGATATCTACTATTCCTAAAGAACGGGTAACATGGGACTTCTTTCAGATTGAGTTCAGAAAGAAATACATTATTCAGAGATTCATTGATCAGAAACAAAAAGAATTTTTGGAATTGAAACAAGGTCACATGTCTGTCAATGATTACAAACGAGAGTTTGTGAGATTAAGTCAGTATGCTCGGGAATGTGTTTCAAATGAAGCAATAATGTGTAAAAGATTTGAAGATGGCCTAAATGAAGATATTCAATTGCTAGTTGGTACTCTAGAGGTAAAAGAGTTCGTAGTGCTAGTTGATCGAGCATGCAAAGCTGAGTCTGAAGTTAGAGACATGAAAAAGAGATTTTTGAGCAAAACATTTCAGTCTGCCTCAAAGAAATTTCGAGATGAACATAGTCGTTCAAAGATTAATGTGAGGCATTCGAGTAGAGATCGAGCTAGACCACAGTTGGGTTCCAAAACCCCAGCAACTTCAGTGGCTAGTGTTGGTAATGTTCGATTCGAGAGACACAGATAAACATTATGGAAAAAGGCATCCGGGAAGCTGTAGATTAAATGACAGAGCTTGCTTTAGATGTGGATCACTTGACCATTTTATTCGTGATTGTCCTGAGACTATCGAGCCAGAGACTGTTCAAAATCTGAGATCAGATAATGCACCTGTGAGAGGTAAACCTCTGACGAATGTAGGAAATGTCAGTGGTAGCCAGAGAACTATAAGAGAGACTGTTGCGAGATCCGAAGCTAAAGCGCCTGCCAGAGCATATGCTATCCGAGCTCGTGAGGAAGCTTCGTCACCTAATGTTATAACCGGTACTTTTACACTTTATGATACTTCTGTGATTGCATTAATAGGCCCTGGTTCTACACATTCGTATATATGTATGAATTTAGTATTTAGTAAGACTTTGCCTGTAGAGTCTACTGAGTTTGCTATAAAAGTATCGAACCCCTTAGGTAAAAGTGTCCTTGTTGACAAAGTATGCAAGGACTGTCCGTTAATGTTTTGAGATATCTGTTTCTCTGCTGATCTGATGCTTTTGCCATTTGATGAATTCGATATTATTCTGGGTATGGATTGGTTGTTTATGCATGATGCTATTGTGAACTGCAAAAGAAAGACTATAGATTTGAGATGTCCGAATGATAAGATTGTACGAGTTGAGTCTAATGATTTGAATGGATTTCCTGCTTTGATATCTATTTTGAAAGCTCTGGGTTATTTGAATAAGGGTTACGAGGCATATTTTGCTTATGTAATTGATTCAAAAATGTCTGAAAGAAAGATTGAATCAGTGCCTATTGTCTGTGAGTTTTCTGATGTGTTTCCTGAAGAGTTGCCGGGTTTACCTCCGATTCGTGAAGTTGAGTTTGGTATTGAGTTGTTACCTGGTACTACACCTATTTCAGTAGCTCCGTATAGAATGGCACCAACAGAGTTGAAGGAGTTAAAGTCGCATTTGCAAGAATTAACCGATAGAGGGTTTGCAAGACCGAGTTTTTCACCTTGGGGTGCTCCTGTTCTATTTGTGAAAAAGAAAGATTTGAATCTACGACAGAGAAGATGGTTAGAGTTATTGAAAGACTACGAGCTTGTAATAGATTATCACCCGGGTAAAGCAAATATGGTTGCTGTTGCATTGAGTCGAAAATCATTATTTGCACTACGTGCTTTGAATGTTCAGTTAGATTTATCTGATGATAGTTCTGTGTTAGCTGAGTTAAAAGTGAAACCATTGTTTATACAATAGATATGTGATGCTCAGAAATTTGATAATGAGTTATTAACAAAACGAGCTCAGTATGATTTGAATTCTGAATCTAAATTTTGAGTTATTGATGATTGCTTGAGATTTCGAGGTCGTATCTGTGTTCCGAGAAATCCGAAGTTGATTCAGCTGATTTTGAGTGAAGAACATAACAATTGTCTATCTGTTCATCCGAAAAGTACAAAGATGTACCATGATCTGAAGCAACACTATTGGTGGTCTGGTATGGAACGAGACATTTCTGACTTTGTTTCGAAATGCTTAATCTGTCAGCAAGTGAAAAGTTTGAACATCGTTCTCTATGCGGTTTGCTACAACCGATTCTGATTCCCGAATGGAAATGGGATAGAGTAACGATGGGCTTTGTTTCTGGTTTGCCTCAGACTCTGAGAAAGAAGGATGCGATTTGGGTCGTAGTTGACCGATTGACGAAATCTGCCCATTTTGTTCCGGTAAGGTCTGATTATTCACTTGATAGATTAGTCGAGCTTTATATTTCAGAGATTGTGAGATTACACGAGGTGCCACTATCCATTGTGTTAGATAGAGATCCGAGGTTTACATCGAGATTCTGGAAGAAACTGCAAGAAGCTTTAGGCACGAAACTACATTTTAGTACAGCTTTTCATCCGCAAACATATGGTCAATCTGAGCGGATCATTCAGATTCTCGAAGATATGTTAAGATGCTCTGTACTTGAGTTTAATGGTACGTGGGAACAGTATCTGCCTTTGATTGAATTTGCGTATAATAATAGTTTTCAGTCAAGCATCAAAATGGCACCTTACGAAGCTTTATACGGACGTAAATGTCTTACACCTCTGTATTAGACTGAACTCAGTGAAAATAAGCTACACGAGGTTGACTTGATAAAAGATTTAGAACAGGAAGTGAGACTGATCCGAGATTGTTTGAAAGCAGCATCTGATCGTCAGAAGTCTTATGCAGACTTGAAACGTAAAGATATAGAATTTGGGATCGGTGACAAAGTATTTCTGAAAGTGTCTCCGTGGAAGAAAGTGCTCTGATTTGGACGTAAAGGCAAGCTAAGTCCGAGGTTCATCGGACCGTATGAGATTATAGAACGAGTTGGGCCTGTTGCATATAGATTAAGTTTGCCCTCTGAACTAGAAAAGATTCATAATGTATTCCATGTCTCGATGCTTCGTAGATATCGATCCGATCCGTCACATGTAATTGCTCTGTCTGAGATTGAGATCCGATCTGATATGTCATATGAAGAAGAACCGATCCATATTCTTGCTCGTAAAGTGAAAGAGCTAAGAAATAAGAGAATTATGTTAGTGAAAGTATTGTGGAATCAACACGGAATTGAAGAGGCTACGTGGGAGCCTGAAGACTCAATGAGACAACAATATCTGAATCTGTTTAACGGTAAGATTTTCGGGGACGAAAATCCCTAAGGAGGGAGAATTGTAACAGTCCGGTTTGTACCCTAGTCGGAACAGTGGTTTCGGAACCACAAATCCGAGTCTGTATAATATTTTAATATCATTTTCTGTGTCGTTGGTATATGACTAAGCATGTGGTAAATTTTCGTGAGTTAATTTGTACGTTTGTGTGTTTAATTTGACAAAAGGATTAAAATGCATTAAACGTGAAAGTTGCTTGCTAATTTTTAAAGTGCTTAAGTGATGTGGCTTTTAAGTGTTAAGGACTTATGTGGCAATTTAGCCACTATTTTGGTTAGTGGACGGCATGGGTAATGAAATATATATATCTGTTTATATATATATATATATATAATTTTATAAGTGGACTTATGTGGCAATTTAGCCACTATCAATGATAATGACTGTTTATGAGATGCTATGTATATGAATTCTGGGATAAGGTCGATATAGTGATAAGTCCGAGAAGTCCGTATGAACTTAGGAATACAAAGGTATCTGTTCTATTTTATCGTGTAAGACCACATGCGGACGATGGCATCGATATCGATTACGTGTAAGACCACATGCGGGACGATGGCATCGATATCTGATTACGTGTAAGACCCTATCGGGATAGTGGCATCGATATCCGATTACGTGTAAGACCTGCTCGAGGCGATGGCATCGATATCTGCTTTACGTGTAAGACCCTATCTCGAGACGATGGCATCGATATCTATTTACGTGTAAGACCACATGCGGACGGTGGCATCGATATCTGTTTACGTGTAAGACCTGCCGCACGGGGCGGTGGCATCGATATTTCACGTGTGAGACCACATGCGAGGCGCGGTGGCATCGATATCTGTTACGTGTAAGACCACTTGGACGAAGGCATCGATATCTATTTACGTGTAAGACCCTGTCTGGGACAGTGGCATCGATATCTGTTTACGTGTAAGACCCTGTCTAGGACAGTGGCATCAAAATCCGACTACATGTAAGACCACGTCTAGGACGTTGGCATTGCCCGACTATTTGATCATTCCGAGTATCCTATTAGATTTCGAATAGTTCAACAGGCAAGTCCGAGAAACAAACGACTATGTGAATTGTATATTTGTTACAGGTGCGTTTATAAAGTACACTTTGTTTGAATGAAAGGTAAGTGTCTATATGAACTTACTATGATAAGTATGTGTATTGAAATGATGAGATAATATGTGAAGATATGCTTGAATGAGACATAGGTAAATATGATACAAAAATGGATAAGCTATGAGCTAACCAGTATATGATGATAGGCAAATTTGAATGATTAATGGCTAAATAATGGTGCCAAGAAGAATTTATGGCTATGCAATTGAGCTATTAGTGATTACATATTGATTATATGTCTTGAATGTTTAATTATTAAGTTTATTTGTTTATAACTTACTAAGCTTTTCGAAAGCTTACTCTGTGTTTGTTCTCTCTATTTTATAGGTCGTCAAAGCTACTGAAAGCTCGGGACCGTCACGGATCGTCATCACACTACTAAACTTATTTTAGTACACTTTGAAAATGTATATGGCTAGATATGGCATGTATAGGCTAGTCCTTGATATGATTTGTTATGTGAACTTAGCCATGTGATTTGGTTAGTTATGTTTTGGTAATATGCTTAAAGGAATGTGATATGTGAAGTTGTTTTGGTAAGATTAGTTGATATATGAAATGGTTATGATATGGTAAGTATATAGATGAATAGTGTTTGGGCATAATTGTGATTTGGTCATGCAAATTGGTATGTTTGGAATTGGTTTTGAATGTAAAGATAGAATGGATATTGAATGTATTATTGTGTGATTTCCTTAGTTGTCAAATATGCATGATTTGGGATGGCTATTTGGTATATTTTGGTGGTTATATGTGAATGAAATGGGATGATATATGTTGCTTGTAGGTTTGACCCTTATGGGTGGCATTTTGGCCTTGTAAATGGCCTATAATGTTACACGCATTTGTAACACACAGGCGTGCCTAAAGACCGTGGGTGAATTGGCGAGAATGTAGCTTAGTAGCACATGGCCTCGACACGGGGTGTCAGACTAGCCGTGGTGTGCAAGTCGATGAGCTAGCTAAGAGCACCTGCGGCCATGGCACACGGGCGTGCCTAGTGACCGTGTTGATATAGTCAGTATATAGACACGGGTGGACACACGGAGGTGTCTAGAAGCCGTGGAGGGCACACGGTCTCCTCCCACGGGCGTGTCTCCCCTGTATTTTAGAAAAGTTTAAATTTTTCCATGAGATTCTGTGTGTGTTCTGGTCTAGTCCCGACCCTATTTCTGAGCATACTTAAGGTTCCAATGACCTACTTAAGGGACACTATGATTGTAATTGATGTATGATCTTATGAAATTGTCTGTTAAAGTTTCCGATCCGTCCGGTAACGCCTTTATCCCCAGTCCGACGTCGGATACGGGTTAGGGGTGTTACAGCACGTTTTTCCTTGGATGGGCTAATTGCAACTTTAATCCTTCCGCAGTTCATTTCTTTTTAATTAAGTTTTATTTTATTTTAATTTCGCCTGTAAATTTTGCGCCGTTTTAATTTTAATCCCTCTTTAAATACAACGTTTAATAACTTGGGAAAATTGCGATTTTAATCCCTTTAATTTACGCGCATTGTATTTTAGTCCTCTTTTCGATTTCATTTTAATTTATTGCTTTTTAGCTCTCTAATTTTGTTCTGATTTCAATGCAGTCCTTTAATTATTTATTTAACTATTTGTTTATTGATTTCTCTAATTATTTTTTTTAATTTTAAATGGTTTTAGATGTTATTTATTTCTATTTATATGTTATTTATATATATATATATATATATATTATATACATATAATTATATTAAATTATTTTTATGCATATACTATTGGTTTTATATTATTTTATATATATATTTATATCTATTATACATATAATTTATTTCTTTAAAAGACCCTATTTTAAATTATATATTTATTTATTCTATACATTTTTATATATCATTATTATTCTTATATGTACATTATTTTATATCAAGTTTTTTATTTATTTATTTACGTATATATTACTTAAATTAATATATATTATTTGCTTATTACTTTAAAATTTGCTATATTTTATTTTAATTTGTTTTTAATTAGTTATATTTTCAGTTTTTTTTTGTTTCTTGATTAATAATGTTGGTATTTTTTAAAATAGAAATTGTGAGATTATTGATTGTGTATATATTGAATTGTATGTTCATATTATCATTCGTGTCATCCATTTGTACAAAGATTGTATTCACATATTATTATTCCATGTTTGATGCTATATTTTTGTTTCTCATTATCTAGTGATTCAATAAAAGCATTTTAAGTCGATTTTAAAATCACTTATCTAAAATTTTTTAAAACAAGGCAATATTTGATATTTGGGAAATTTGAGGAAATCGTGCCCTATGGTGCTGGGTTTCGGTTTTCCGTTTGACCAAATAATCAAATATCCTTTTAAAATTTTGTTCATGTTTTCAAATAAGGCAATATTTGTGTGTTTGGAAATTCGAAGAATCGTGCCCTATCGTGCTGGGTTTCGGTTTTCTGTTTGACCAAATACCCTTTTAAAACTTTGTTCATGTTTTCAAAATAACGCAATATTTGTGTGTTTGGAAATTCGAGGAATCGTGCCCTATCGTGCTGGGTTTCGATTTTCCGTTTGACCAAATAACTAAATAACCAAATATCCTTTTTAAAATTTCATCCATGTTTTCAAAAAAATAAGGTAATATTTCGTGTTTGGAAACTTGAGGAATCGTGCCCTATCGTGTTGGGTTTCGGTTTTTCGTTTATCCAAATAATTGGATATCCTTATAAAAATCTCAACACATGAATTTTGGAAATCACGAGAGGATCTTGGCATCGAGGGTTTGAAACGTCATGTCCTATCGTGCTGGATGTGATATTTTATTCTTTCGGAACAAGAGAATCTCAATATCCAATTCGAGTTTTTAATTTTTTTAATTTTTTTAAAACGGATTTGTACCCTAAACATTTTCAAGTTTTCAACACAAGGACACTAGCTAATCAACTTGGTACCAATTTTGGGCGTTGCGAGGGTGCTAATCCTTCCTCGCACGTAATCGACTCCCGAACCCGTTTTTCTTATATTTTGTAGACCAAAAATTATTATTTTAATAAATCAAAATATCTTAAGGTGATCCGATCACACCTTGAATAAAGGATCGGTGGCGACTCCATTTCCATATTTTTAAAGTCGATCCTGTTTTTCAAACTCGAAAAAATGGTTTCGACAGCTTGGGGACTCCACTGGGGACTGGTTGAGAGTCAAGCCATAGATTGATTAATTTTTGTCCTTTTGATTGGAAATTTGGAAAATTGTTTTGAAAAATAATGTATCTTTTAATGCATTTGCTGGTACTATGATGTTTTTGGTAGAATACTTGCATCTGCATTACATGACCGTTGTGGTTACACCTTTAAGTGGGAGTGAGAAACTATGCCTTCATGAGGTTTTCACCTCCGCATGGGCTAGTGGACTGCTTCCGGGTTACATCCGTACTTATGTGCTTCGTGAGATTTTCATCTCCGCATGGCCATAGGGAAATGTATTCCCTTGAACCGAACTCGATCCATATGAGCCTATAATGGGTAAGGATTGAGGAATTTGCTGGTTCAGGTACCCCTTGATCGTTGTTCTCGCGATGTCAAAGTTTTAAATTTATAAAAAGAATGATTGAACCTGGAAACTAACTATGACAATGGTTTGAGGCAAGCGCACCTATCGAACAGTAGTATAGCTTAGGCAAGACCGGATTGTCGAACCCAAAGGAACCAAAAGTACTAATACTAACTTTCTTTTTATTATCTAGCCTAAAATAAGTGAAGTTATTATTTATTCTAAATTTAACTAACTACTAAGCTAAATACGCAAAGACAAAAAGAATGAATTGGGGAAATACCGTTGGAAAAACCCGTTTATTAAGACGATACCCTTAGGAAGAATCCACCTAGACTTCACTTGTTATCTAACTCTGAACCAGACGATTTATTCACTTGACTTGATCCGTAAGACTCCCTAATGTATATTAAACCCTCTCTCGAAGCGAATAACGTCTAACCCTAGGTTGATTAATTGAAATCTCTTTCTAATAAAACCCCTAGAATTGCATTAACTCGATCTATGGACTCCCATATTAGGTTTCACCCTAATTCGGCAAAATCTCGTCACCCTATCTCTAGGCACGCGATCAACTCCGCTTAATTATGCTAGATCTACTCTTAAGCAGGGACTTTTGCTCCTCCACCTAAGCACATCAAACTTGAATCAATATCCCGAAAATATCAACACAAGAATTAAGAACACATAATTAAGAACAAATCAAGTATTTACCATATAGTTCAAATAGCGATAACAAGATTCATCTAAGTTTCATCCCTTCTGTGTATCTGAAGGGTTTAGTTCATAATAATAAAAGAAAATATCTCGTAAAGAAAAGATAAAACAAAACATAAGAACTCCCTAAAACCCCTGAAGGAATTGAAGGAGAGATCCGCCGCCTTGAGTAGAATTAAAGCTTCTTGAGATGGATCAACTGCTATCTTCGAGTGTTTCCCACAAATTTGACCTTTTCGGCTCGGCTCCTTGGCCTAGCTCACCGCCCCCTTCTAGGTTATACTTAGGGTGTTTATATAGGCTTTTGAAATAGGTTTCTTTGCCCCTAAGTATCCTTTTCCGAGTGAAATTGCTCTTTTCCACGACAAGGACACGGCCATGGCACACGCCCATGTAAATCTTCTTTAGGCTGTGTTCAGACTTTTAATGAGGTGACACGCCCGTCTAAATCGTGATCAGGCCGTGTTCTAGTCTATCAGGGAGACACGGCCGTGTTGGCTCAAGTCGAGGCCATGTCGATTTCACTTTGGCCCAATTTGGTCCGTTTTAAGCCCGTTTCTCGTTCTTTCCATCCTCCGGTGCTTTTTTGAGTATAAAACATGAAAAGAAAGGATTAAGAGCACCTTTTAGCATAAATCAAGGGATAAATCAAGGGATAAAATATGTTACTTTTACGGTTTATCACATACCCCCACACTTAAGCTTTTGCTTGTCCTCAAGCAAAATTCTCAACTTACAATTAAAACGAACTTTCCATGATTCAATATTCCTATCAACAATGTCTCATCATAATTCATAGATAATTTATACATGGATAATTTAACTCAAAGAGTCCTAAAGAATCAAGCAATATAAGTCATACATTTGTAGCACAAAACATAGGTGTTTCCCCTCATCTAAATAATCACCTCTGATCCAAAACCTACAAGGATTGACATCCTCACAAAAGATTCACTCAAATTTAAGCACTCAAATGTCAAACCTGAAAAGTTAATCCCATAGGCTTGCATGAAAATCAAATCTCCACCACTGTAATATGAAAAGATGCACAAATCAAAAGGTCTTTATCAGGGTTGTAACGTGGCTTGGGTTAAGGTGTGGATAAAGGCTGAATTAGAGGGTTAGAATCAAGATCGACCTGAAAAATTACCTAACTAGAAACAACGAACTAAAAAATAATTAATTAATTACATGAATTGAAACTTTGAAACTAATAATACGAGCTTCTTCTTCAATAAATAGACTTTAACGTATGAGCTCGCTTTTCATCATACTAATACTAAATATACTTCGTTTTTTTTTAAGAACAAATCACAAATATTTACAATAATAAGAAAGTACTTTAACAACTGAAATATAGAACATAGTTAGGCAACTGCTCAAGATCAAATCTCGACAAAAAGGGTAGTAAAGAAGAATGGTGATAACAAATACAAAGGGTTTTAGGTTAATATTAGTGGGTGAGTCAATAAAAAGGGTTGTTAAGATCAAAGGGTTCACTAGGGGTTAATTATGAAGGTAGGTTTTTTATGGAGTAAGTGGGTTAAATCCTAGGTGCCTTTATAATTTCTATATATCAAATCAAAGATGTGGTCTCGACATGTATAATCGAGGCAAGTTCTAGAATAACAGTTCAATGTTGACACACTCACAATCAAAAAGTGAGCATGAAAAAGGATATATGCTCTTATAAGGCTCAAAATCTCTCAAAAAATTATGGGTATTTTGATATCAACCTCGTAAATTTCAAATTTCAAAGTAATATTCAAATTCAGGAAGACAACCTAGAAAAAAAAATTTAATACCGAAAAATAGACGTATCATGCTTGATTCTCTAGTATCTTAGAATTTAATTATCAATGCACAATTATCAATGACTTAATCTAAAACATATCAATAAAATTCATCAATTATGGGAATTTCATTCTAATGATAATATGAGAAATTTACTTTAAGACAAGGCATAATTCAGGGATTTGAGAATAATGCAAAAAGTTTGGTACCTAATTTCAGGAATTTGAGAATAATGAAAAAAGTTAGGCACCTTTTTAGGTTGTTCACCCCCCACACTTAAGATGTACATTGCCCTCAATGGACAAAGATATATATATATATAGACAATTAATTATAAATTCAAAAGATATGGAGAGAAGTGAAACTCCCTGAATTATGGATGACATCTTTGGATTGGAGGTGAAAGCGACGTTGGAGGTGTCGCCTTTTTGTTGTGGTGGTTACTAACGAGCTCTGTGCTAGATGAAGAAATTGGGTAGCTCATGGAGGATTAGCCAGGAATTATTAAGACACATTTAAAATAAACTAAATATATAATTAAAGACAAGAAAGAGAAAGAGAAAGAAAACAAAAAGTAAAATAAAATTAAAAGAAAAGATGGATGGACTGAGGGGTCCTTATTGTTGAATGGTTCGTGAGGTGGGTGTGACCTCTAAGGCTGCAGAGGTGCTGGCGATGGCGGAAGTGGTGTGATTCCCAAGCAGCCTAAAGAACCTGACACTAAGACACTAAATTAAAATAAACTAAATTAAGCATAAGATAGTCAAAGAGAAGGAAAATAAAGGAGAAGATAAAAGTAAGAGAAAAGATAAATGGTCTCAAAGACCCTTGGCTTGGCGAGTGAATGAAGTGGCCGGCATGAACTTATATGGATCGGTCTCCCTCTGGGAGACTATGCTTGATTCCTTCCGCTTCTTCAGCATTTGGTATAGCTCAAGGGTTTTGGGGATGTATTGGGGAAGAAAAGTAGGGAGAGGGTTGAGAAAGAAAAGAAAAACTAAATGGGCTGAATGGGTGAGAAGATGGAGGGGTGGGTGGTTTAAATAGAATTCTCGAGTCAGGCACATTCCCACGCCCGTGTTCTGGTTACCACGCCCGTGTGTAACTACCAGTGTCGACCACAGCCGCATCGCACGGCCGTGTTGAGCATCGTTCATGTCTCCTACGCCCATTTTACAGATTGCCACGCCTGTTGGTGATAAGTCAGTGTCGTCCACGGCCACGTCGCACGGCCGTGGCATTTTGTCGGTGCCCGTGGGTGGTGGTTGGAGTCCGTGACTTGAAGATTTAATTATTTCTGACTTGTACCTCTTCTGCCATTGTCAGTACGGAGATTCTGTACCTCTACACAGCCACGGCCACGACCGTGTGCAAGGCCGTATGGGCTGGAAATCTGCACTTTTGGTTAGTTTAAACTAGGTTTTTAAGACTAAGAGAAGAGAAGAAAATAAAATGAAAACAAATACGAAAGTAATTAGGGTTAGTGCTCGGGTTGCCTCCCGAGAAGCGTTCGTTTAAAGTCTTAAGCTAGACTTTCCTCGTATTCGCAACAAATCAGGGTGGTTTAAAAATTTGAATATCTTCCCTCATGCTATCAATTCTATTTCCTTGATAAAGTTTAAGTCGAGAAGCGATTATATTGAAAGTACCAAAAATAGGATTACTTACCTCGACTGTTCCGTATGGGAAAATATTGTGTACCTCAAGAGGAATTTCTTCATTTGTGTTCAGGTCTGATGTGATGAGGCGAGGATCTGCTTTATCTAACAGTACCTGGTCTCCTATTTTGAAGTGGTTTGTTGTTCCTATGATCTCTTCTGGGGGTTCCCTCGGTTTTACTTCGTGTGGTTCCAGTTCTTCATTGATTTGTGTTTTCCACTCTTCTAATTTGTCGACCCTAAGGCTTCGTTCCTCATGTGATTCTTCTTTATTGTCATGGGGTCCATGATTCAGCTCAGGTTTGTAACCTTGTGGTGTTTCCTGTGGTGAAAGTTGAACAACTTGGTTATCAACTGAATTTACTTTCTCACCTTCATCAATTGTTGTCCTGGCCGAGTCAAGAGCTTGTAAACCGATCGATTCGTCACCTACACGACGGTATGAGTTCTCTGTACCAACATCAATTTTTGTTCTAGCAGATTGCTAAAAAGGGTCTTCCTAAAATTAAGGGAATCGAATTATCCTCATCCATGTCTAAGACAACAAAATCTACTGGGAAAATGAATTTATCAATTTTTACAAGAACATCTTCGATAATATACCCCAGGAATTCTAACGATTTTATCACTAGTTGGATGCTCATCCTAGTTTGTTTGGGTTTCCCTAGACCTAGTTTTTAAACAATTTATAAGGCATGGCATTTATGCTTGCCCCCTAAATCAGCTAACGCATTATCAATAGGTAAACTACCAATTAAACATGGAATCGTAAAACTCCCGGGATCTTTTAATTTCTGTGGTAGTTTATTTTGCAAGATTGCCGAGCACATTACGTTTAGTTCCACGTGTGATGCCTCGTCTATCCTTCGCTTGTTCGTCAAAAGCTCTTTTAAAAATTTTCTAGAATCTGGCATCTACGAAAGGGCTTCAAGTAGCGGTAATTTAATATGTAATTTCTTTAAAAGTTTAAGAAACTTACCGAACTGTTCCTCTGTATCGTCTCTCTTCATCGCTTCGGGATAAGGAATGCGAGTTTGGTACTTTTTGATTACCGATTTTGGCTTTTCTTGTGTTACCTCATGATAAACCATAAAAGTAACATATTTTAGGCCCACATTTAGTATGCTTTTGGATGATTTATCCCTTATTTTATGTAAAAAGGTGCTCTATCCTTTCTTTTCATGTCTTATACCCAGGAAAGCACCCAAGGATAAAAATAACAAGAAACGGGCTCAAAACGGAACAAAATGGACCAAAGAAGAAATCGACACGGCCTGAACCTTAGCCCACACGGTCGTGCCTCACTGATAATCTAGAACACGATCTTCCCTCAATTCACACGGGCGTGTCCTCATTAAAGAAGTCCAGACACGACCTGACCACGATTTACACGGGCGTGTGCCATGGCCGTGCCTCTGCTGTGGAGAAGAGCAATTTCATTCGGGAAAGGATACTTAGGGGCAAAGAAACCTATTTCAAAAGCCTATAAATACACCCTAAGTATGACCTAGAAAGGGGGCGGTTAGCTAGGCCAAGGAGCCAAGCCGAAAAGGTCAGAATTGTGGGAATCACTCGAAGATATCCAGTTGATCCATCTCAAGAAGCCGCGATTCTACTCAAGACGGCGGATATCTCCTTCAATACCTTCAGGGAGTTTTAGGGATTTCTTATGTTTTGTTTTATCTTTTCTCTTGAGATGTTTTCTTATTTAGTTATGAACTAAACCCTTCAGATACCTGAAGGGGATGAAACCTATGATGAATCTTGTTATTATTTTCTAAATTATATGATAAATACTTAGTTTGTTCTTAATTATGTGAGCTTTATCCAAATTTAATGTGCTTAGGTGGAGGAGGAATAGACCCTGCCTAAGAGTAGATCTAGCATAATTAAGCGGAGTTGATCGCACGCCTAGAGATAGGGTGACGAGATTTTGCCAGATTAAGGTGAAACCTAATATGGGAGTCCATAGATCGATTTACTGCTATTCTAGGGGGTTATTATAAGAGAACGAGAGTTCCACTAATTAACCTAGGGTTAGACATTATTCGCCTCGAGAGAGGGTTTAATATACGTTTGGGAGTCTTACGGATCAAACTAAGTAAATAAAATCATATGGTTCAGTGATAGATAACAAGTGAAGTCTAGGTGGATTCTTCCTGAGGGTATTGTCTAAATCAACTGAGTTTTTCTGAAAGTTATCTCCCCAATTTTAGTCTTTTTCGTCTTTGTGTCCTTAGCTTAGTAATTCGTTAAATTTAGATTAAAATCAACTTCACGTATTTTAGGTTAAATAATAAAAAGAAAGTTAGTATTAGTACTTTTAGTTCCTTTGGGTTCGATAATCCGGTCTTGCCTAAGCTATACTACTGTTCGATAGGTACACTTGCCTTTAATCGTTGTCGAGTTAGTTTCGTGTTCGATCGTTCTTTTATAAATTTTAAAGCTCTGATTCACAGTGATCAAGTTTTTGGCACCGTTGCCGGGGAACTAAAATATTAAGAAAGCTCTATTTTTATTACTTTAGCCATTATATTTTTATTTTCCGCAATTTATTTTTATTTTTAGTTTTAGTTTTAATTTTTCTAAATTCTTTTTTTTATTTTCCTAGCAGGAACCTCTAGTTTATGACTATAAGGAACCCGAGAGGACACTAGTATACGACAGTGATATTGAAGCTACCGCTCGGAGAAATCGCAGAGAAATTAGGCGAGCCCTAAATTACAAAGAAGAAGAGCGAGAAGACAGATCCAATCCTACTGAAGGGATGGACAAAAATAATCTTCCACCACAAGATGTGGAAGAAAATAATGCTCCGCGTACTATGTATGATTATGCTAAACCGCATTTAACAGGAGCCGAATCTAGTATTGTTAGGCCTGCTATAGCTGCTAATAATTTTCAATTAAAGCCTAACACTATACAAATGATTCAATAGTTTGTTCAATTTGATGGTTTACAGGACGAAGATCCAAATACTCATATAGCCAACATTTTAGAGTTCTGTGATACCTTTAAAATAAATGGCGTTTCTGATGATGCCATACGTCTTTGGTTATTTCCCTTTTCATTAAGGAATAAAGCCAAACAGTGGTTAAACTCGTTACTGCGAGGGTCAATCACTACATGGGATCAAATGACCGAAAAATTCTTATTAAAATATTTCCCACAGGCCAAAACGGCCAAATTACGCAATGATATATCTTCTTTTGTGCAGATGGATTTAGAGACATTATGCGATGCATGGGAGAGATATAAGGATCTCTTGAGAAGGTGTCCGCACCATGGTTTACCCTTGTGGCTCCAAGTCCAAACTTTCTATAATGGTGTAAACCCCTCAACGAGGCCACTAATCGACTCAGCCACCGGTGGAACTTTGAATAATAAAACTCCTAAAGCAGCCTACGAATTTATAGAAGAGATGTCGCTGAACAACTATCAGTGGCAAGTTACAAGAACAAGGCCAACAAAAACTGCCGGAGTTTACAACCTCGACGCGAAGAACCATGCTATCAAATCGGTAGAGTTGATGAATAAAAAGCTTGATAGTTTGTGTTCTGCGCAGTACATCCAAATATGCAATGCGACGCAAGTGGAACTGTGGCGAATCTGAGTACCCACCCTACCAACCGGCACACGAGAGTGAACAAATGAACTATATAGGTAATAATTTGGATCAAATAATAACCCTTATAGTAACACTTATAATCCGAGTTGGAGGAACCACCCAAATTTTTCGTGGGGAGGACAAGGAAATTAAGGAAATCAAAGACAACGACCTCCTCAAAATTTCCAAAATCAGCCTTACCCACAAGAGAATAAGCCGAACCTCAAGAGATATTAGCAAAATTCATGGCGACTCTATCAAGCCCTTTGCCAAAAAATTGAGACAACGCTTATTGACCAACAAGCATCGATTAAAGCAATCGAGAATCAAGTAGGGGAAGTCACTAAGTCAGTGGGACATCTTGCCAAACTAATGTCTGAATGAAAGCAAGGGCGTCTACCAAGCAAAACTGGGATTAATCCAAAGGAGCAAATCCAAGCCATAACCGCTCAAGAAAGTGAAGGAGTAGACGAACCCAGTCCAATACAAGGAAACGAGGTCGAAAAAGGTAAAGCTGAGGTAACACAAGAAAAGCCAAAATCGGTAATCAAGGAGTACCAACCTCGCATACCATATCCCCAAGCATTAACGAGAGACGACACAAAGGAACAGTTCGGTAAGTTTCTTAAACTCTTAAAGAAATTACATATTAACTTACCATTACTTGAAGCTTTTTACAGATGCCAGATTCTAGTAAATTTTTAAGAGAACTTTTGACGAACAAGCGAAGGATAGACGAGGCATCACACGTGGAACTAAACGCAATGTGCTCAGCAATCTTGCAAAATAAACTACCACGGAAATTAAAAGATCCAGGGAGTTTTACAATTCCATGTTTAATTGGTAGACTAACTATTGATAATGAGTTAGCTGATTTAGGGGAAAGCATAAATGTCATGCCTTACAAATTGTTCAAACAATTAGGTCTAGGAAACCCAAACAAACTAGGATGAGCATTCAATTAGCTGATAAAACCGTTAGAATTCCTAGGGTATTATCGAAGATGTTCTTGTAAAAATTGACATGATTCGTTTTCCCATGAGAGACTTTGTTGTCTTAGACATGGATGAGGATAATTCGATCCCCTAATTTTAGGAAGACCCTTTTTAGCAACTGCGCCAGACTAAAATTGATGTTGATGCAGGAGAACTCATACTTTGTGTAGGTAATGAGACATTCACCATCAAGGCTCTCGACTCGGCTAGAACATCGAATAATCAAGGTGAGAACGTAAATTCTACTGATAACCATTCGGTTAACCCCTATTTTTAGGAAGCACCACCAAAGAATACAACTGAACCCGATCCTAAACCCCAAGCCAACAAGGAAGTAGTTCATGAAGATTGAGGGATTCAGTTCGATGATCTCGACGAGTGGAAGACACACTTCAAGGAAAAATTAGGTTTACACGATGAAGAACCGGAACCACATAAGGTAAAACTGAAAGAGCCTCCAGAAGAGCTCATAGGAACAACAAACCACTTCAAAATAGGAGATCAAGTGTTGATAGAAAAAATTGATCCTCAAATATCTCCTTCGGACCCTAACACAAACTAAGAAATACCTTTTAGGGTAACCAGTGTTTTCCCATACGGAACAGTCGAGGTAAGCAACCCTATTTTTGGAAATTTTACTATAAACGCATCTCGACTTAAATTTTTTCACAAGGACACAAATGATAGAATGAGGAAGGATTTTCACCTCCTCAAACCACCTTGACCATACAAATGAGAGGTAAAGTCTAGCTTAAGACTATAAACGAGCGCTTCTCGGGAGGCAACCCGAGTACTAACCTCTTTAATTTTTTATTTTATTCTTATCCTTTCTTTATAATATTTAGCTTTAAACTAACAAGGGGTACAGAATTCCAGGCCACACGGCCGTGGCCGTGGCCGTGTGTACCTCAAGAATCTTGGTACTAACATGGCAGGACGGTACAAGTCAGAGCAACTAAATTTAGAACTCACGGACTCAACCACTCCCCCACGGGCACCGACAAAGTGGCACGGCCGTGCCCCATAACCGTGTGAAGCTACTGACTTGCCAACCACGGGCTGAACACGCCCGTGCCTTAAAACCGTGCCAACATACTGACTTTTCAAACACAGGCTATACACGAGTGTGGGGAACCAACACGCCCTAGAACACAGTCGTACGAGGCGACCGTGTGAATCGACACACCCTCAACCCACGGGCATGGGGAAACTGCCAGACTTGAAATTTTATTTAAACACCATACCCCTCTCCTTTCTCTTCTTAACCCACTTCCCTTCTTTCTTCTTTCTTTCTTTCTCCCTCTCTCTTTTTCCTTCTTCCTAATAAATCCTTAGACTCTTGAGCCACAACAGCATCATATCCATGGCAAAGAAGCGTAAAAGGCCAATCACAGTCTCCTCAAAGGAGACCGATTCACATGAGTTCATGCCGGCAGCTTCATCAAAACGACAAGCCAATGATATTTGAGGCTATCTAGTTGTTATTTTATTTTTCTCTTTTGCTTCAATTTCTTTCCCGTTAATAATCTTATGCCTAATATAGTTTATTTTATCATAGTTTCTTAATTTTAGGTTCTAAAGGCTGCTAGGGAATCACGCCACGACCACCACCATATCCTCAGCCTTAGAAATCACATCCAACAATAAGGACCCTACGGTCCATCCATCTTTTCTTTTAATTTTAGTTTCATCTTTATTTTTCTCCACTTTAGCTTGCTTTTCCTTAAGTAGTTGATTAGTATAGTTTTAATTATTATTAGTATATCCTGGCTAATCCTGCATGAGCTTCCCAATTTCTTCATCTAGCGCAGGATCGTCACCCAGACCGGCCCCTCCAACGTATTTTCCACAGCCTCCAAGGAGCTCATCCATAATTCAGGGAGTTTTACTTATCCCCATATCTTCTGATCTGAACATTACATTTATATTATCTATCTTTGTACATTGAGGGCAATGTACATCTTAAGTGTGGGGGGTGAACAACCTAAAAAGGTGCCTAACTTTTTTTATTATTCTCAAATTTCTGAAATTAGGTACCAAAATTTTTGCATTGTTCTCAAAATCCTGAATTTAGTCTTGTTTTTAAGTAAATTTCTCAAATTACTAATTAGGATGAAATTTCAATGATTTATGATTTTTATTGATATGTTTTAGATTAATTCATTGATAATTGTGCATTGATGATTAAAATTGAAGAATACTAGAGAATCAAGCATGATAAGTCCATTTTTCAAAATTAAAATCTTCTAGGTTGTTGAACTAAATCTGAATATTATCTTTAAGTTTGAAAATTACGAGGTTGATGTCAAAATACCCATAATTTTTGTGAGATTTGGAGCCTTATAGAGCATATATTCTTTTTCTTGCTCACTTTATTGATTATGAGTGTGTCAACATTGATTTGTTATTCTAGAACTTACCTCGTTTATGCATATCGAGACCATACCTATGATCTGATACACAAAGATGATTAAGGCATTTAGGTTTTAACCCACTAACTCCATTAAAAAGCCTACCTTCACAATTCACCCCTAGTGAACCCCTTTTTAATCCTAACAACCCTTTTTATTGACTCACCCACTAATGTTAACCCAAAAACCTTTGTATATTTGTATCACCATTCCTTGACTTCCTTTTTGTGGAGATTTGATTTTGAGCAGTTGCCTAACTATGTTCTATATTTCAGTTGTTAAAGTTCTTTATTATTACTTAGTTTGTTCTTAAAAAAAATGAAGTATATTCATTATTAGTTTTAGTTATGTTATTAAATGAGCTTATACGTTTGAATTCCCAATATTAAAGAAGCTCGTATTATTAGTTTCAAAGTTTCAATTCATGTAATTTATCAGTTCATTTTTTCTAGTTAGGTAATTTGTCAGGTCAATTTCGATTCTAACCCTCTAATTCAGCCTTATTCCACACCTTTAACCCAAGCCCGGTTACAACCCTGTTAAAGACCTTTTGATTTGTGCATCATCTCATATTATAAGTGGTGGAGACTTGATTTTCAGGCAAGCCTATGGGATTAACTTTTCATGTTCGACTTTTAAGTGCCTAAATTTTGAACCTTAAACACTTTGAGTGATTTGAGTGGATCTTTTGTGAGGATGTCAATCCTTGTCGATTTCGAGTTAAAGGTAATTATTTAGATAAGGGGAGACACCTATATACAAAATCTATGACTTACACTGTTTGAATTTTTAGAACTCTTTAAGTTGAATTATCCATGTGTAAATTATCTATGAATTATGATAAAACATTATTGATAGGAATTATGAATTATAGAAAGTTTGTTTTAATTGTAAGTTGAGAATTTTGCTTGAGGACAAGCAAAAGCTTAAGTGTGGGGGCATTTGATAAACCGTAAAAGTAACATATTTTAGGCCCACATTTAGTATGCTTTTGGATGATTTATCCCTTATTTTATGTAAAAAGGTGCTCTTAATCCTTTCTTTTCATGTCTTATACCCAGGAAAGCACCCAAGGATAAAAAGAACGAGAAACGGGCTCAAAACGGACCAAAATGGGCCAAAAAAGAAATGGACACGGCCTGAACCTTAGCCCACACGGCTGTGCCTCACTAATAATCTAGAACACGATCTTCCCTCGATTCACACGGGCGTGTCCTCATTAAAGAAGTCCAGACACGACCTGACCACGATTTACACGGGCGTGTGCCATGGCCGTGCCTCTATCGCGGAGAAGAGCAATTTCATTCGGGAAAGGATACTTAGGGGCAAAGAAACCTATTTCAAAAACCTATAAATACACCCTAAGTATGACCTAGAAAGGGGGCGGTTAGCTAGGTGATAAACCGTAAAAGTAACATATTTTAAGGCCACATTTAATATGCTTTTGGATGATTTAAGCCCCAATTTATGTAAAAAGGTGCTCTTAATCCTTTCTTCTCATGTCTTATACTCGAAAGCACCCGATGACAAAAGAACGAGAACCGGCTTAAAAGCGGACCAAATTGGGCCAAGCCACGAAATCGGCCGCGGCACGGACTTCAAGCCACACACGGTCGTGCCACCATTCCTACTAGAACACGGCCTTACCACGACTTACACGGCCGTGCCTCATTCAACAAAGATGTCGAACATGGCACGAAGATTTTCACACGGGCGTGTGCCATAACCGTGTCCCTGCCGCGGGAAAGAGGAATTTTACTCAGATTTGGATGCTTGGAGGCAAAGAAACACATTCCTAACTCTACTTAAACTCCCAAATAGGAATTGCACTCAAATTAGGATACTTGGAGGCCAAGTAACACATCTCAAAGCCTATATAAACACATCTCAAGGGGAGTTGGATAGAAACCCTCTGTCGAGGGGAGCCCAAAGCCATCGTCTAGGGGCGTCGTGCTAGGCCAGAGAAGGTAGATTTGTGGGGATTCACTCAGGGATAGCCAGTTGATCCATCTCAAGAAGCCAGAGTTATACTCAAGATGGAGGATCTCCTTTTCAATTCCTTCAGGGGGTTTTAGGGATTTCTTATGTTTTGTTTTATCTTTTCTCTTGAGATGTTTTCCTTTATTGTTATGAACTAAACCTTTGGATACCCGAAGGGGATGAAACCTATGATTAATCTTGTTATTTGAGTTTTTGAATTATATGATAATAACTTAGTTTGTTCTTAATTATGTGAGCTTAATCCAAATTAAATGTGCTTAGGTGGTGGAGGAATAGACCCTGCCTAAGAGTAGATCCAACATAATTAAGCGGAGTTGATCGCACGCCTAGAGATAGGGTGACGAGATTTTGCCGGATTAGGGTGAAACCTAATATAGGAATCCATAGATCGATTTACTGTTATTCTAGGGGGTTATTATAAGAGAACGAGAGTTCCACTAATTAACCTAGGGTTAGACGTTATTCGCCTCGAGAGAGGGTTTAATATATGTTAGGGAGTCTTACGGATCAAACTAAGTGAATAAATCGTATGGTTCAGTGTTAGATAACAAGTGAAGTCTAGGTGGATTCTTCCTAGGGTATCGTCTAAATCAACTGAGTTTTTCCCAAGTTATTTTCCAAATTCATTCTTCTTTGTTTTAGAGTCTTTAGTTTAGTAGTTAATTAATTTAGATTAATAAACAACTTCACTTATTTTAGGCTAAATAATAAAAAGAAAGTTAGTATTAGTACTTTTAGTTCCTTTGGGTTCGATAACCCGATCTTGCCTAAGCTATACTACTGTTCGATAGGTGCACTTGCCTTTAATCATTGTCAGGGTTAGTTTCCAGGTTCGATCATTCTTTTATAAATATTAAAACTCTGATTTACAGCGATCACTAGGCCAATGAGCCAAGCCGAAAAGGTCAGAATTGTGGGAATCACTCGAAGATATCCAGTTGATCCATCTCAAGAAGCCGGTATTCTACTCAAGACGGTGGATATCTCCTTCAATTCCTTCAGGGAGTTTTAGGGATTTCTTATGTTTTGTTTTATCTTTTCTCTTGAGATGTTTTCTTATTTAGTTATGAACTAAACCCTTCAGATACCTGAAGGGGATGAAACCTATGATGAATCTTGTTATTATTTTCTAAATTATATGATAAATACTTAGTTTGTTCTTAATTATGTGAGCTTTATCCAAATTTAATGTGCTTAGGTGGAGGAGGAATAGACCCTGCCTAAGAGTAGATCTAGCATAATTAAGCGGAGTTGATCACACGCCTAGAGATAGGGTGACGAGATTTTGCCGGATTAGGGTGAAACCTAATATGGGAGTCCATAGATCGATTTACTGCTATTCTAGGGGGTTATTATAAGAGAACGAGAGTTCCACTAATTAACCTAGGGTTAGACGTTATTCGCCTCGAGAGAGGGTTTAATATACGGTAGGGAGTCTTACGGATCAAACTAAGTAAATAAAATCATATGGTTCAGTGATAGATAACAAGTGAAGTCTAGGTAGATTCTTCCTGAAGGTATCGTCTAAATCAACTGAGTTTTTCTGAAAGTTATCTCCCCAATTTTAGTCTTTTTCGTCTTTGTGTCCTTAGCTTAGTAATTCGTTAAATTTAGATTAAAAGCAACTTCACGTATTTTAGGTTAAATAATAAAAAGAAAGTTAGTATTAGTACTTTTAGTTCCTTTGGGCTCGATAATCCGGTCTTGCCTAAGCTATACTACTGTTCGATAGGTACACTTTCCTTTAATCGTTGTCAGAGTTAGTTTCCAGGTTCGATCGTTCTTTTTATAAATTTTAAAGCTCTGATTCACAGCGATCACCTCAACTTTACCTTTCTCTACCTCATTTTCTTGTATTGGATTAGGTTCATCTAACCCTATACTATCATGAGCTGTGATAGCTTGGATTTGCTCCTTTGGGTTAATCTCATCGTTGCTTGGTAGACGCCCTTGCGGTCGTTCAGAAATTAACTTTGCAAGTTGTCCAACTGTCTTAGTAAGTTCTCCGACTTGATTCTCGATCCCCTTAATTGATGCTTGTTGATTCTTAAGGGTGGTTTCAGTGTCTTGGAGACGGTTATCTGTGGCTGCCATGAATTTTGTCAACACCTCTTCAAGGTTTGGCCTCTTTTCCTATGGATAGGGCTGATTTTGGAAATTTTGAGGAGGTTGTTGTCTTTGAATTCCTTGATTTCCTTGTCCTCCCCATGAAAAATTTGGGTGGTTCCTCCAACCTGGATTATAAGTATTACTATAAGAGTTATTATTAGATCTGAAATTATTACCTATATAGTTCATCTGTTCGCTTTCTGTGCCCAGTTGGTAGGGTGGGTACTCAGAATTCGCCATAGTTCCACTTGCGTCGCACTGCATTACTGGATGTACCTGCAAAGAACACAAACTATCAAGCTTTTTATTCATCATCTCTACTGTGTTGATAGCATGGTTACTTTGCGTCAAGGTTGAAAAAACTCGGCGATTTTGTTGGTTTTGTCCTTGTAACACGCCACCGATAGTTATTCAGTGACATCTCTTCAATAAACTCGTAGGGTCGCCGGTGAGTTCCGTTGTTCGGGGTTCCACCGGGCGGTGAATCAATTAGTTGCCTTGTTGAGGGGTTTACACCGTTATAGAAAGTTTGGACTTGGAGCCACAAGGGTAAACCATGGTGCGGACACCTTCTTAAGATATCCTTGTATCCCATGCGTTGTATAATGTCTCTAAATCCATCTGCACAAAAGAAGAGATATCATTCCGTAATTTGGCCGTTTTGGCCGGTGGGAAATATTTTAATAGAAACTTTTCGGTCACTTGATCCCATGTAGTGATTGACCCTCGTGGTAAAGAGTTTAACCACTGTTTAGCTTTATTCCTTAATGAAAAGGGAAATAATCGAAGACGGATGGCATCATCAGAAACACCATTTACTTTAAAGGTATCACAGAACGCTAAAAAACTAGCTATATGAGTATTTGGGTCTTTGTCCTGCAAACCATCAAATTGAACAAATTGTTGAATCATTTGTATAGTGTTAGGCTTTAATTCAAAATTATTAGCAGCTATAGCAGGCCTAACAATACTTGATTCTTCTCTTGTTAAATGAGGTTTAGCATAACCATACATAGTACGCGGAGCATTATTTTCTGCCACATCTTGGGGTGGTGGATTATTCTCGTCCATCCCTTCAGTAGGATTGGATCTGCCTTCTAGCTCTTTTTCTGTGTAATTTAGGGCTCGCCTAATTTCTCTGCGATTCCTGTGAGCGGTAGCTTCAATATCACTATCGTATACTAGTGGTCCTCTCGGGTTCCTTCTAGTCATAAACTAGAGGTACCTGCTAGGAAAAGAAAGAAAGAAAATTTAGCAAAGTTAAAAACAAAATAAAAATAAAATTACAGAAAATAATGGCTAAAGTAATAAAAATAGAGCTTTCTTAATATTTTCGTTCCCCGGCAATGGCGCCAAAAACTTGATCGTTGTTTTCGCGATGTCAAAGTTTTAAATTTATAAAAAGAATGATCGAACCTGAAACTAACTATGACAACGATTTGAGGCAAGCGCACCTATCGAACAGTTAGTATAGCTTAGGCAAGACCGGATTGTCGAACCCAAAGGAACCAAAAGTACTAATACTAACTTTCTTTTTATTATCTAGCCTAAAATAAGTGAAGTTTTTATTTATTCTAAATTTAACTAACTACTAAGCTAAAAACGCAAAGACAAAAAGAATGAATTGGGGAAATACCGTTAGAAAAACTCAGTTGATTAAGACGATACCCTTAGGAAGAATCCACCTAGACTTCACTTGTTATCTAACTCTGAACCAGACGATTTATTCACTTGACTTGATCCGTAAGAATTCCTAATGTATATTAAACCCTCTCTCGAAGTGAATAACGTCTAACCCTAGGTTGATTAACTGAAATCTCTTTCTAATTAAAACCCCTAGAATTGCATTAACTCGATCTATGGACTCCCATATTAGGTTTCACCCTAATCCGGCAAAATCTCGTCACCCTATCTCTAGGCGCGCGATCAACTCCGCTTAATTATGCTAGATCTACTCTTAAGCAGGGACTTTTGCTCCTCCACCTAAGCACATCAAACTTGAATCAATATCCCGGAAATATCAACACAAGAATTAAGAACATATAATTAAGAACAAATCAAGTATTTATCATATAGTTCAGCAAACGATAACAAGATTCATCTAAGTTTCATCCCCTTCAAGTATTGATCACTGTGAAGTTAGAGTTTTAAAATTTATAAAGAGAATGATTGAACCTGGAAACTAACTATGACAACGATTGAGGCAAGTGCACCTATCGAACAGTAGTATAGTTTAGGCAAGACCGGATTGTCGAACCCAAAGGAACTAAAAGTACTAATACTAACTTTCTTTTTATTATTTAGCCTAAAATAAGTGAAGTTTGTTTATTAATCTAAATTAACTAATTACTAAGCTAAAGACGCAAAGACAAAAAGAATGAATTGGGGAAATACTTGGGAAAAACTCAGTTGATTAAGACGATACCCTTAGAAAGAATCCACCTAGACTTCACTTGTTATCTAACACTGAACCAGATGATTTATTCACTTGACTTGATCCGTAGGACTCCCTAACGTATATTAAACCCTCTCTCGAGGCGAATAACGTCTAACCCTAGGTTAATTAACGGAAATCTCTTTCTCGAATAATAACCCCCTAGAATAACAGTAAATCGATCTATGGACATCCCATATTAGGTTTCACCCTAATCCGGAAAAATCTCGTCACCCTATCTCTAGGCGTGCGATCAACTCCGCTTAATTATGCTAAATCTACTCTTAAGCAGAGACTTTTTCTCCACTACCTAAACACATTCAACTTGAATTAATATCCGCGAAATATCAACACAAGAATTAAGCACACATAATTAAGAACAAATCAAGTATTTATCATATAGTTCAGAAAACAATAACAAGATTCATCTAGGTTTCATCCCCCTCAGGTATCTGAAGGGTTTAGTTCATAATAATAAAAGAAAACATATCAGAAGAAAAGATAACATAAAACATAAGAAATCCCTAAAACCCCCTAAAGGAATTGAAGAGGAGATCCTCCGACTTGAGTAGAATTTCGGCTTCTTGAGATGGATCAACTGGCTATCCCTTGAGAGTTTCCCACAACTCTGACCTTTTCGGCTCGGCTCCTTGGCCTAGCTGACCACCCGTCGACCCCCCTTTTAGGTTATACTTAGGGTGTATTTATAGGCTTTTGGAATGTGTTTCTTTGCCCCAAAGTATCCTTTTCCGAGTGAAATTGCTCTTCTCCACGGCAGAGGCACAGCCATGGCACATGCCCGTGTGAATCGTGGTCAGGCCGTGTTCAGACTTCTAATGAGGACACACCCGTGTAGATCGTGATTAGGACGTGTTCTAGTATTTTGAGGAGGCACAACCGTGTGGGCTTTAGTCCAGGCCGTGTCGATTTCATGCTTTGGCCCATTTTGGTCCATTTTGAGCCCGTTTCTCGTTCTTTTTATTCCTGGGTGCTTTCCTGAGTATAAGGCATGAAAAGAAAGGATTAAGAGCACCTTTTTACATAAATCAAGGGATAAATCATCCTAAAGTATGCTAAATGTGGGTTTAAAATATGTTACTATTTCGGTTTATCAAATACCCCCACACTTAAGCTTTTGCTTGTCCTCAAGCAAAATTCTCAACTTACAATTAAAACAAACTTTCTATAATTCATAATTCCTATCAACAATGTCTTATCATAATTCATAGATAATTTATACATGGATAATTCACTTCAAAGAGTCCTAAGGATTCAAACAATCTAAGTCATAGATTTGTAGCTTGAAAATATAGGCGTCTCCCCTTATCTAAAAAATTACCTTTAATTCAAAACTGACAAGGATTGACATCCTCACTAGAGATTCACTCAAATCACTCAAAGTGTTTAAGGTTCAAGAAAAAGCGCTCTAAAGTCGAACATGAAAGGTTAATCCCATAGGCTTGCCTGAAAATCAAATCTCCACCACTATAATATGATATGATGTACAAATCAAAAGGTCTTTAATTAGGGTTGTAACGGGGCTTGGGTTAAAGGTTTGGAATAAGGCTGAATTAGAGGGTTAGAATCGAGATCAAATTGAAAAATTACCTAACCAGAATAAACTGAATAAAAGTAATTACATCAACTGAAAGCTAATAATACTAATAATACGAGCTTCTTCTTCAATATTTGGAATTCAAATGTGTAAGCTCAATTAATCACAAACTAATAATGAATATACTTTAATTTTTTTTAAGAACAAATCATAAATACATAACAAAGGATAATTTACTGAAATAAAAACATAGTTAGGCTATTAATCAAATCAAATCTTGATATAAGGGTCGTCAAAAGGAATGGTGATAACAAAAACAAAGGGTTTCTGGGTTAATATTAGCGGTTATGTCAATAAAAAAGGTTGTTAGGATCAAAGGGGTTCACTAGGGGTTAATTGTGAAGGTAGGCTTTTTAATGGAGTTAGTGGGTTAAAACCTAGGTGCTTTAATCATCTCTGTATATCAAATCATAGGTGTGGTCTCGATATGTATAAACGAGGCAAGTTCTAGAATAACAAATCAATGTTGACATACTCATAATCAATAAAGTGAGCATGAAAAAGAATATATGCTCTATAAGGCTCAAAATCTCACAAAAATTATGGGTATTTTGACATCAACCTTGTAAATTTCAAACTTCAAAGTAATATTTAAACTCAGTTCGACAACCTAGCAAATTTTTAATTTCTGAAAAATAGACTTATCATGCTTGATTCTCTAGTAATCTTAGAATTTAATTATCAATGCACAATTATCAATGACTTAATCTCAAACATATCATTAAAAATTTCATCCTGATTAGTAATATGAGGAATTTACTTAAAAACAAGACTAAATTCAGGATTTTGAGAACAATGCAAAAAGTTTGGCACCTAATTTCAGAAATTTGAGAATAATGAAAAAAGTTAGGCACCTTTTTAGGTTGTTCACCCCCCCACACTTAAGATGTACATTGCCCTCAATGTACAAAGATAGATATATCGACAATAATACTAAAATCATAAGATATGGAGAGAAGTGAAACTCCCTGAATTTTGGATGGATTCCTTAAGTCGGAGGTGAAAGATAAGTTGGAGGGGCTGGTTTGGATGACGATCCTGCACTAGATGAAGAATTTAGGTAACTCATGCAGGATTAGCCAGGATTATTAAGACACAATAATTAAAACTATACTAGTAAAATTAAATAAAAGTATGCTAAAGTGAAGAAAAATAATGATGAAACTAAAATTAAAAGAAAATATGGATAGACCGTAGAGTCCTTATTGTTGGGTGTGATTTCTAAGGCTGAGAATATGGTGGTGGCCGTGGCGTGATTCCCTAGCAGCCTTTAGAACCTAAGATCAAGGAACTAAGATAAAATAAACTAGATTAAGCATAAGATTGTTAAAGAGAAGGAAAATAAAGGAGAAGATAAAAACAAAAGAACAGATAATTGGTGTCAAAGACCCTTGGCTTGGCGAGTGATTGAAGCGGCCGGCATGAACTTATATGTATCGGTCTCCATGAGGGAGACTGTGCTTGGCTTCATCCGCTTCTTTGGCATTGTTTTGGTGCAGCTCAAGGGTATAGAGAAGAGGGATGGGAAAGAAAATGAAAAGTTGAAGGTTGAAAGTTAGTAGGAGAAGAGGGAAGGGAGGGGTGGGTTAAATAGATTTTCAAACCTGATACCATCCCACGCCCATGCTCCTTGGGCGTGTCGATTCACAAGGCCGCATCGCACGGTCGTGTGTCTAGGTGTGTTGGTTCACACACGCCCGTTTTACAGATTGCCACGCCCGTTGGTGATAAGTCAGGGTCGTCCACGGCCGCGTCGCACGACTGTGGCATTCTGTCGGTGCCCGTAAGGCGGTGGTTGGAGTTTGTGACTTCGAAGATTTGATTCTCTCTAACTCGTATCACCTCTGCCATGTCAGTACGGCGATCCGGAGCATCCACACGGCCACGGCCACGGCTGTGTGCTAGGCCATGTGGCCTGGAAATCTGCACTTTTGGTTAGTTTAAAGCTAGAAACTATAAAGAAAGGGTAAAATAGAATAAATAAAAAATATAAAAAATGTAAGAGTTAATGGGGTTAGTGCTCGGGTTGCCTCCTGAGAAGCGCTCGTTTATAGTCTTATGCTAGACTTTCCTCTCGTTTGCATCATCAGGGTGGTTTGAGGAGTTGGAAGTCCTTCCTCATGCTATCAGTTTTATCCTCGTGAAAAAGTTCAAGTTGAGATGTGTTTATAGTAAAAGTACCAAAAATAGGATTACTTACCTCGACTGTTCCATATGGGAAAACACTGGTTACCCTAAAAGGTATTTATTTGTTTGTGTTAGGGTTCGGAGGAGATATTCGAGGATCTGCCTTGTCTAACAATACCTGATCTCCTATTTTGAAGTGGTTTGTTGTTCCTATGAGCTCTTCTGGGGGCCCCTTCGGTTTTACCTTGTGTTGTTCTGGTTCTCAGTCATGTAACCCTAATTTTTCCTTGAAGTGTGTCTTCCACTCGTCTAAATCATCGAATTGAATCCCTCGTTCCTCATGAGTTATTTCTTTTTTAAACACTGGGTCTAGGATTGGGTTCAGTTGTATTCTTTTGTGGTGCTTCCTGAAAATAAGGGTTAACCGAATGGTTATTAGTAGAATTTACGTTCTCACCTTGATTACTCGATGTTCTGACTTAGTCGAGAGCCCTGAGGGTGACTATCTCGTTACCTACACGAAGTATGAGTTCTCCTGCATCAACATCAATTTTAGTCATGGCAGTTGCTAAAAAGGGTCTTCCTAAAATTAAGGGAATCGAATTATCCTCATCCATGTCTAAGACAACAAAATCTACTGGGAAAACGAATTTGTCAATTTTTACAAGAGCATCTTCGATAATACCCCTAGGAATTCTAACAGTTTTACCAGCTAATTGAATGCTCATCCTAGTTTTCTTGGGTTTCCCTAAACCTAGTTGTTTAAACAATTTATAAGGCATGACATTTATGCTTGCCCCTAGATCGGCTAACGCATTATCAATAGATAAACTACCAATTAAGCATGGAATTGTAAAACTCCCTGGATCTTTTAATTTCCGTGGTAATTTATTTTGCAAGATTGCTGAGCACATTGCGTTTAGTTCCACGTGTGATGCCTCGTCTATCCTTCGCTTGTTCGTCAAAAGTTCTCTTAAAAATTTTTAGAATCTAGCATCTGTGAAAGAGCTTCAAGTAATGGTAAGTTAATATGTAGTTTCTTTAAAAGTTTGAGAAACTTACCGAACTGTTCCTCTGTGTGTCTTTCGTTAATGCTTCAGGATATGGTATGCGAGGTTGGTACTCCTTGATTACCGGTTTTGGTTTCTCTTGTGTTACCTCAACTTTACCTTATTCTACCTCGTTTCTTTGTATTGGACTGGGTTCGTCTAATCCTTCACTTTCTTCAGCGGTTATGGCTTGGATTTGCTCCTTTGGATTAATCTCAGTGTTGCTTGGTAGACGCCCTTGCGATCGTTCAGACATCAGCTTCGCGAGTTGTCCAACTGACTTAGAAACTTCCTCAACTGACTTAGTAACTTCCCTTACTTGGCTCTCGATCCCTTTGATCGATGCTTGTTGGGTCTTAAGGGTGGTTTCAGTGTCTTGGAGACGATTTTCTGTGGATGCCATGAATCTTGTCAGCATCTCTTCAAGGTTCGGTTTCTTCTCCTGTGGATAGGGCTGATTTTGGAAATTTTGAGGAGGTTGTTGTCTTTGATTTCCTTGATTTCCTTGTCCTCCCCATGAAAAATTTGGGTGGTTCCTCCAAACAGGATTATAATTATTACTATATGGGTTATTATTAGATCTAAAATGGTTACCTATATAGTTCATCTGTTCGCTCTCTGTGCCCGGTTGGTAGGGTGGATACTCATGATTCGCCATAGTTCCACTTACGTTGCACTGCATTACTGGATGTACCTGCGAAGAACACAAACTATCAAGCTTTTATTCATCATCTCTACCTGTGTTGATAGCATGGTTACTGCATCCATCTTGAAAACTCCGGCTGATTTTGTTGGTTTAGTCCTTGTGACCTGCCACTGATAGTTATTCAGTGACATCTCTTCAATAAACTCGTAGGCTGCTTCAGGAGTTCTGTTGTTTAGGGTTCCACCGGTGGCTGAATCAATTAGTTGCCTCGTTGAGGGGTTTACACCGTTATAGAATGTTTGGACTTGGAGCCACAAGGGTAAACCATGGTGCGGACACCTTCTTAAGAGATCCTTGTATCTCTCCCATGCGTCATATAATGTCTCTAAATCCATCTGCACAAAAGAAGAGATATCATTCCGTAATTTGGCTGTTTTGGCCGGTGGGAAATATTTTAATAAGAATTTTTCGGTCATTTGTTCCCATGTAGTGATTAACCCTCGTGGTAACAAGTGTAACCACTGTTTGGCTTTATTCCTTAATGAAAAGGGAAATAACCGAAGCCTTATGGCATCATCAGAAACGCCATTTATTTTGAAGGTATCACAGAACTCTAAAAACTTAGCTATATGAGTGTTTGGGTCCTCGTCCTGCAAACCATCAAATTGAACAAATTGTTGAATAATTTGTATAGTGTTAGGCTTTAATTCAAAATTATTAGCAGCTATAGCAGGCCTAACAATACTAGATTCGGCTCCTGTTAAATGAGGTTTAGCATAATCATACATAGTACGCTGAGCATTATTTTCTGCCACATCTTGTGGTGGTGGGTTATTTTTGTCCATCCCTTCAGTTGGATTGTATCAGTCTTCTCGCTCTTCTTCTTGGTAATTTAGGACTCGCCTAATTTCTCTGCGATTTCTTCGAGCGGTAGCTTCAATATCACTGTCGTATACTAGTGGTCCTCTCGGGTTCCTTCTAGTCATAAACTAGAGGTACCTGCTAGGAAAAGAAAGAAAGAAAAATTTAGCAAAGTTAAAATTTAAACTAAAAAATAAAAATAAATTGCAGAAAATAAAAAAATAATGGCTAAAGTAATAAAAATAGAGCTTTCTTAATATTTTAATTTTCCGGCAACGGCGCCAAAAACTTGATCGCTGTGAAGTCAGAGTTTTAAAATTTATAAAGAGAATGATCGAACCTGGAAACTAACTATGACAACGATTGAGGCAAGTGCACCTATCGAACAGTAGTATAATTTAGGCAAGACTGGATTGTCGAACCCAAAGGAACTAAAAGTACTAATACTAACTTTCTTTTTATTATTTAGCCTAAAATAAGTGAAGTTTGTTTATTAATCTAAATTAACTAATTACTAAGCTAAAGACGCAAAGACAAAAAGAATGAATTGGGAAAATACTTGGGAAAAACTCAGTTGATTAAGACGATACCCTTAGAAAGAATCCACCTAGACTTCACTTGTTATCTAACACTGAACCAGACGATTTATTCACTTGACTTGATCCGTAGGACTCCCTAACGTATATTAAACCCTCTCTCGAGGCGAATAATGTCTAACCCTAGGTTAATTAACGGAAATCTCTTTCTCGAATAATAACCCCCTAGAATAGCAGTAAATCGATCTATGGACATCCCATATTAGGTTTCACCCTAATCCGACAAAATCTCGTCACCCTATCTCTAGGCGTGCGATCAACTCCGCTTAATTATGCTAGATCTACTATTAAGCAGGGACTTTTTCTCCACCACCTAAGCACATTCAACTTGAATTAATATCCGCAAAATATCAACACAAGAATTAAGCACACATAATTAAGAACAAATCAAGTATTTATCATATAGTTCAGAAAACAATAACAAGATTCATCTAGGTTTCATCCCCCTCAGTTATCTGAAGGGTTTAGTTCATAATAATAAAAGAAAACATCTCAGAAGAAAAGATAACACAAAACATAAGAAATCCCTAAAACCCCCTAAAGGAATTAAATAGGAGATCCTCTGTCTTGAGTAGAATTTCGGCTTCTTGAGATGGATCAACTGGCTATCCCTTGAGAGTTTCCCACAACTCTGACCTTTTCGGCTCGGCTCCTTGGCCTAGCTGACCGCCCGTCGACCCCCCTTTCAGGTTATACTTAGGGTGTATTTATAGGCTTTTGGAATGTGTTTCTTTGCCCCAAAGTATCCTTTTTCGAGTGAAATTGCTCTTCTTCACGGCAGAGGCACGGCCATGGCACACGCCCGTGTGAATCGTGGTCAGGCCGTGTTTGGACTTCTAATGAGGACACGCCCGTGTAGATCGTGATTAGGCCGTGTTCTAGTATTTTGATGAGGCACGGCCGTGTGGGCTTTAGTCCAGGCCGTGTCAATTTCATGCTTTGGCCCATTTTGGTCCGTTTTGAGCTCGTTTCTCGTTCTTTTTATTCCTGGGTGCTTTCCTGAGTATAAGACATGAAAAGAAAGGATTAAGAGCACCTTTTTACATAAATCAAGGGATAAATCATCCTAAAGTATGCTAAATGTGGGATTAAAATATGTTACTATTTCGGTTTATCAGGTATCTGAAGGGTTTAGTTCATAATAATAAAAGAAAACATCTCAGAAGAAAAGATAAAACAAAACATAAGAAATCCCTAAAACCCCCTGAAGGAATTGAAGGAGAGATCCGCCGTCTTGAGTAGAATTTCGGCTTCTTGAGATGGATCAACTGGCTATCTTCGAGTGTTTCCCACAAATCTGACCTTTTCGGCTCGGCTCCTTGGCCTAGCTCACCGCCCCCTTCTAGGTTATACTTAGGGTGTTTATATAGGCTTTTGAAATAGGTTTCTTTGCCCCTAAGTATCCTTTTCCGAGTGAAATTACTCCTTTCCATGACAGGGACACGGCCACGGCACACGCCCGTATAAATCGTCTTTAGGCCGTGTTCGGACTTTTAATGAGGTGACACGCCCTTGTAAATCGTGATCAGGCCATGTTCTAGTCTATCAGGGAGACACGACCGTGTTGGCTCAAGTCGAGGCCGTGTCGATTTTCACTTTGGCCCAATTTGGTTCGTTTTAAGCCCGTTTCTCGTTCTTTCCGTGCTCCGGTGCTTTCCTGAGTATAAAACATGAAAAGAAATGATTAAGAGCACCTTTTTACATAAATTAAGGGATAAATCATCCAAAAGTATGCTAAATGTGGGATTAAAATATGTTACTTTTACGGATTATCACCCCTTTTTAGAACCAAACCACATATAGAGAGACCTAGGAGCCTACCCTAAGTAGAGCCGTGCCAAACCCTAGTGGTCACCCATTTAGGTAATCTATTTTGGTTGTTTATTCTTCTTGTGCTAACGTGTTTTGTGTTGTTTATGATTGCATTACACTGCATTGCATTGCATCGCATTATCTTAGAAAGGAGGTGTTGATTCATATTCGATTGCTAAATAGAAGAGTTTGTCATAAGGAAATGGGTTACTTGATAAAGTGGATTATAATACGGTCGTTCGAACATAGTCTAGGTAAACAACGAGAGAAGGCTGATAGTCCGTAGAAGAATACAAGACTTTGCCTGAGGATTCAAAGCCGACAAGGATTATTCGAGAGTCATCATGTCTCAATTTTCTTAAATAAGCTTATGAACATCGCAGAGGATAAGTGAGTGAAGAGGTACGGCCTGGACCAAGCAACAAGGAGCTAGAAGAGACATCTATTGAGAAAGTTCACGGGACACGACCATAACCTCCGGATACGAAGAAAAGGATTGGTGTTTTCACCTGGACTATGAGGACAAAGCCGCATATGCAATCCGTTTTAAGTAAAGAAATTTATTTATTAAAAAAGTTATTCTAATAGAATTGAATTCATAATTAACGCCTCTCTTTATTTTTGCATTCATTCCATGCATTTGCATTGTATTTCATGCATTTGCATCACATTATGCGCATTAAAATTTGTAGAAAGACTCTAATTGACTAAAAATTATTTCACAACAACTGGAACAGAAGCGAAAGTCTATCGAATCGAGTTGAGCCATAGTGCAAAATTTGATGGACTGTAAAGAAATGGAGTTTTTCGAAGAAGTTAAGGAGGAAGGGAGTATATGCACATCAGAATCAACGATGAAAGTCAATTGTCCTAAGGTCATTATTTCATGTCCTAAAAATAGAGTTGGGATTCAGACACCGAAGGTTATAATTCAGAAACCAGTTGTTTTCTCTTATAAGGATAACAATAGAGTCCCTTGGAACTACAATTGTAATGTGACAGTTCCGGGAAAAGAGGGTTCAACCAGCACTGAAGATCAGAATATAAGGTCTCACACGCGTAGTGGAAGACGCTATGACTTGGTAAATGCCCGAACAGAACCTGCAAAAGGAAAAGATCTGACAAAGGAACAAAAGAAATTCGAATCTGAGTCGCCCATTAATGAACCAGTAAATGAGGAGGAAGCTAAAGAGTTCTTGAAATTTCTGAGGCATAGCGAATATAGTGTAGTGGAGCAATTGCATAAACAGCCAGCTCGTATAGCCATCCTAGCTTTGCTCTTAAGTTCAGAGGTACACAGAAGCGTACTGATGAAGGTATTAAATGAGACATATGTGACCAATGATAACTCGGTCAATAAGCTGGATAGACTGGTGAATAACATAAGTGCTGATAATTTTATCTTCTTTAACGATGACGAGATACCCCCAGGAGGTATGGGATCTACTAAAGCCTTGCATATAACTACCAGATGTAAGGGATACACATTTCTGGGAGTTCTAATAGATAATGGGTCAGCATTGAATGTATTACCTTTGTCTACACTAAATAGATTACCCATAGATAGCTCGCACATGAAAGGGTGTCAGAATATAGTACGGACATTCAATGGCACGGAAAGAAGAGTCATGGGGAGAATAGAAATACCTTTACTGATTGGCCCAACTACATATGAGGTGGACTTTTTAGTGATGGATATTAAACCCTCGTATAACTGCCTGTTGGGAAGGCCTTGGATGCATTCAGCCGGGGCAGTGCCTTCATCGTTGCATCAGAAGTTGAAGTTAGTATCAGAGGGGCGGTTGATAACGATAAATGCTGAGGAAGATATTATTGCCACTGTAACTAGTGATGCGCCATATTTAGAGACAGATGACGAAGCAATTGAATGTTCATTTCGATCTTTGAAATTTGTAAATGCAACATTTATCACTAAAGGAAACAGAATTCTGATTCTGAGAATCTCCAAAACCACAAGAATGGGATTGCAGATGACCGTAGGAAAAGGAGCTTTGCTGGGAAAAGGGCTTGGAAAGTATCTTCAGGGGAGAGTTTTGGCTCCAACATTGAAAGAAAAGAAAGATCGCTTTGGCTTAGGGTTCAGGCCAGATACAAAACAAAGAAAGAAAGAATTAGAAAAAAGGCAAGAAAGAAGACGGGCTCGTTTGAGTGGCGAGGAAACCAAGTGGGAACCCATGATAATTCTGCACATATCCAAAACATTTGTGCCGGGAGGGGTCATTCATGCTGAGCAGAAGGCGCCGAAGGAAGAAGACATTACAGAATTTTGGGCAATGTCTGCATTAATGACATATCCGAAGAAAGAATCGGGGAATAAAAGTTTCCAAAGCCCTTACATACTTGGGAAGATTTTAAACAATGGGACTGTGGAAGGGATCCATGTACTTTTAGAGTTAATCTAGAGTAATATTCAAAACATGCTTGTTGCTTTAAGCCCAGAAGCAATAAGAATCCTTTTTGTGAAATGGGCTTGTGTCCAGAATTTTTATTTCAATAAAATGAATCTTTTTAAGTAAATATTTTTTTATTTCATACTGTACATTCTTTTGTGTTTTAGAATATTTTTTCATTCTTTATTCATGACCATACTATAAAAATAATCATCCTTATAATCATTTATTCTTTGGATTGCCTTTGTATCTAGGTACCCATATATCAATGACATGAGCGACGTTGTTACAGACTCCCTTTTTGAATGAGATATGGGTTTAGGGGATCTAAGGACTTTGAAGATGACAGAGATTTTAGCCTATCTTTTAATTTGTTAAGGATAGTAGAACAAGTGAAAATAGACTCTACTTTGCAAAGGGTCAGTGGACATTACAAGTCTAGGAAAAGAGTGAAGATCAAAGCCTAGCTCACCACAGAAATAAGGCAAGACATCATTGAGCTATTTTCAAGAATTCCAAGATGTTTTCATACAACCATATTGAGGAATGCCATGCTTGAAATGTAGGTATGTTGTTCTACGATGGTCAGGCTAATCAATAGGATCGGGCTACTGGTTTACCAAGAAAAGGAAATTGCATCAGTTACGCCATAAATGCCAAATTGGGAAGACAAGACTTATGTGCCTCTTCTATTCTTTCTATAGGTGGGGCATAGATGTTATGAGGCAGATCTCGTCAAAAGCATTTAGCCGATACCAATTCATCTTCGTGGTTATCAATTACTTCGCTAAGAGGGTGAAAGTTGCTTCATATGCCAAAGTTACAAAGTCAGCAGCCATCAAATTCAAATCCAAATCCAAATCCAAATGCAAATTCAAATCCAAAATCAAATCCAAATCCAAATCCAAATCCAAATTCAAATCCAAGTTCAAATGCAAATGCAAGTTCAAATACAAATTCAAAAAAAAAAAGTGGCAATAAAGAATGCCAGAAAGAAACATGTTTAACATAATTGCAATGTCAAAAATTTACAGTCTGTTCAAAGATCAGACACCATATCAGTACAGCAAAGGCAGCAAAAAAAACCATTCAAATTTTTTGAAAAATGACTGAGACTTGTAAAGGTTGGCATAGAGAAGTTACCATTTACCCTCTATGTTTCTTGAACGTTGGCCAAGACCTTCACCGGGGCAACATCTTTCTCATTGGTTTATGAAAAGGAAGCAATTGTTGATTCCTTTTCTCCAAGCTTTGATTGAATTAAGAATTGGATGAAACAGAATGTTTCCAGTAAACTTGATTGAAAGTATTCAAAATGGATGATACGGGCTTATGACAAAGAGGTTAGCTCAAGAGAATTTCATGATGGGACCTGGCATTAAGAAGGATCCTTCTCATACAAAAGGACTTCAGAGGAAAGTAAATGTCAAATTTGGAAAAACCTTATGTAGTGAAGAAGGCTTATTCTGGAAGATCATTAACTTTGACCAAGATGGATGGCAAGGACATGCTCAAGCTGGTGAATTCATATTTCATCTAAAAGGAGAGGCCAAGGTGAAAACCAGCAAAGGGCGCCTTGAGACTTTTTCAAAAAAAAAAAAAAAACCAAAAAATCAAAAAAAAGGAGAAAAAAAGAAATAAAAAATTTTCAATCAAAAAAAGAAAGAAAAAGGAGAGGCCAAGGCGAAAACTCGCAAAGGGTGCTTTGAGACCAAAGGGGATTTGAGTTGAAAACCAAAAAAGGGCGGCTCAAATTTTGATCGAAAGTGGGACATACTGATGGTTTATTGCGCTTGAATTAACAATGAGGAAGTATGTGACGTCTTGGGGCATCGACAAAGTACTCCAGATCCCCTAAACACATCCTGGGCTCAAAATGGTCCTCAAGAAGTTTGAACAAGAGAAGCTCAGGCTGCGATATCTGGGGCACCTAGTTTCCATCTTTCCCATTCTGAATTTGTTGTCTTTAATTATTTTATTCATTTCAAAATACACTACCAATAAATTTCCTTCTTGATTGCGAGCTATGCTCCTAATTAATTCCCTTCCTGACCATTGTTATGATCTCTTTCAAGCATTTTGCATTGAAATAACGCTTAGTGGACTAATAATACTTTCATAAAAAGAGTTTCACATATTACTCTGGAAGCTTCTGAATAATAAAAGGACTCGAAACAGGACTATTGTTTAAAACCCACCAAGTTTAAGGTATGGAAATATTGGTGGAGAAAGAGTCCAAATTGAGACTATCTCTTCGGATTTTTGTAGGATATTGCATCAGTGATACAATCTTGATGAAAAATGGGCAATGTTAACCCAAGAGTAAAAGGGGAATCATTCTCGAAAAAATTTTGCATACATGCGAGCATCATGCATACACATATGATTGGGTCACCCGATGAGTGATTAGCTGATGGAACAAGTTACAGTCCTCTGCCCCTGAGTTGTGATGGTATGAATGGAAAATGATACAGGCCATGTACCTTTGAATAACAATGGGATGGGTTGAAGAAGAAACAAATCCTACATTTTGGACTCGCAGTGGGATGGATTGGAAAAGATTCAGATCTTATACTCCAGAATCATAATGAGATGAACCCTGAAGTTACATTGGGGCAAATCTATTTGAGCAAGATATAATGGTTTTCTCGGGTTTTCTGTCAAGAATACCAGCCAAACAAAAGGGCAGCATATTACCCTGATGAACAATGAACGATGACACCTTAAGCAGGGAGCATTCTCATAAAATTCTGCATTCATGCAAAACACATTTAGCTAGGGGCATTTGGTTTATTCTGATCATTGCATCCTAATCATTCTCATGACATTCTGCATTCATGCAAATGTCGTCCATAATACATTTAGTTAGGAGCATTAGATTCATTCTGATCATTGTATCCTAACCATTTTGCATAAGCATAAATACATAAAATCGATTTTACAGGATAGATTCCCCAGAGGACGGGGTCGTAATATCGGTGAATTAGCAGATCTCGTTTTCCTGAGTTTGCAGCGAAGCGGATCGAAGATACTAGTCTGGCACCCCTGAGTTTGAAGTAGAGCAGACTGAAGATCTTGTCTCCCTGAGTTTGCAGTGGAGCAGATTGAAGATAAATCTGGTAATCCTGAAGTTGCAGGAGCAGATTGAAGATAGCAAATCTTGCAATCCTGAAGTTGCAGGAGCAGATTGAAGATAGCAGATCTGGCAATCTTGAAGTTGCAAGAAGCGGTCGAAGACATCGAGATCTTGTCTCCACGAGTTTGCGATGGAAGCAGATTGAAGATAGCAAATCGGCAATCCACGAAGTTGCGAAGCAGTTGAAGATAGCGATCCGCAATCTTGAAGTTGCAAGAGCGGTCGAAGACATCGAGATCTTATCTCCACGAGTTTGCGATGGAGCGATTGAAGATAGCAAATCGGCAATCCACGAAGTTGCGGGAGCGATTAAAGATAGCGAATCTAGCAATCTTGAAGTTGCAAGAGCGGTCGAAGACATCGAGATCTTGTCTCCACGAGTTTGCGATGGAAGCGATTGAAGATAGCAAATCGGCAATCCCGAAGTTGCGGGAGCGATTGAAGATAGTAGATCTAGCAATCTTGAAGTTGCAAGAAGCGGTCGAAGACATCGAGATCTTGTCTCCACGAGTTTGTAGTGGAGCGATTGAAGATAGCAAATCGCAATCCACGAAGTTGCGGGAGCGATTGAAGATAGCGATCCGGCAATCTTGAAGTTGCAAGAGCGGATCGAAGACATCGGATCTTGTCTCCACGAGTTTGCGATGGAGCGATTGAAGATAGCAAATCGGCAATCCACGAAGTTGCGGGAGCGATTAAAGATAGCGAATCCGGCAATCTTAAAGTTGCAAGAGCGGATCGAAGACATCGAGATCTTGTCTCCCGAGTTTGCGATGGAAGCGAGATTGAAGATAGCAAATCTGGAAATCCCGAAGTTGTAGGAAGCGATTGAAGATAGCGGTCGGCAATCTTGAAGTTGCAAGAGCGGTCGAAGACATCGAGATCTTGTCTCCACGAGTTTGCGATGGAAGCGGTCGAAGATAGCAAATCGGCAATCTTGAAGTTGCGGGAGCAGATTGAAGATAGTAGATCCGGCAATCCTAAAGTTGCGAAAGCGGTCGAAGACATCGGATCTTGTCTCCCCGAGTTTGCGATGGAAGCGAGATTGAAGATAGCAAATCGGCAATCCACGAAGTTGCGGGAAGCGATTAAAGATAGCGAATCGGCAATCCACGAAGTTGCAAGAGCGGTCGAAGACATCGAGATCTTGTCTCCCGAGTTTGCGATGGAAGCGATTGAAGATAGCGAGTCGGCATTCCCGAAAGTTGCGAGTAGATCGAAGACATATGATATTGTCTCCACGAGTTTGCGGTGGAAGCAGATTGAAGATAGCGGATCGGCATTCCCGAAGTTGCGGGAGCGGATCGAAGACATCGAGATCCTATCTCCACGAAGTTGCGATGGAGCGGATTAAAACGACAAATCCTATACCTCTAAAGTTGCAGTAGGTCGGATTGAATTTACCATACAAGTTTTATCTCCCTAAAGTTGCAGTGGAGTAGACAGAAGACAGCAAATCTCATCTCCCCAAAGTTGCGGCGGAGCAGATTGAAGCTACAAGTCTAGGATCGAAGTGCTAGTTCTCATGCCCCTGAAGATGCAGTGGGATGGAATGAAGCTACTCGAAGAAGAGAAGCACCGAAAGAAGTCCAAGATTCGAAGACCGGGCAAAAATGGTCCTTTTTGTAGTCTTTGCTCTATTCTCGTTACACGACAACGAGCAAAGAGGGGCAGCTGTAAGACCCAATTTTTGCCCGGCCCATTTTAAAACCATAAACCCAAAAATAAAATCAAAAAAGCAAAACAATAAAAAAATAAAATAAAATAATTACAATCCCAATAAACAGTCCATCAGTCCTCTAGCCCAAATTTGTCATTACCCCAGACCCAATAAACTAAATTTGCCCAAACCCAATACAATGAATAGCCCAAAGTTAAAATGGCCCAAATGGCCCGAGACTTTCAACGCTCCAGAAACCCTGGCCAAATTGAGTTCATCAACCCAACCATGTTTATAAAAGCCCAATTGAGTTTTCCAACACCGTTTTAAAACCTTAGCCAAATTTTATCAAATTTTCACCAAACTTTCAAATTGGTCCAAATTATTTTACTCCGTGACATACCGATCCGGTCGGGACTCATGGGCGGGTTTGGGGTGTTACAAATTGGTATCGAGCCAGGTTCAAAACTCAACATGGGGCCCCAGGCCCCCAAAATGTTTTGTTTTTATGTCGGTGGGCCTTATTGGAATGATTTGAAACTGTTTTGGCTTGAACGCATGGCACCGAATCTCCAAGCACCTATCCGCCTGTAAGTACTCCTAACTTCGTATGATTTATTTTTACGTAGAAGGGTAGGAAGCATGGAACATAGATAGTGATAAGTACTTTAAACCTTAGGACTAGTTTACCCCAACAGGGACATAAAACTTTAAAAGCCTAATTAAACAAACCTAGGACCAAGTCGCCGAGTTTAGGGTGTGGTAACCTTGGTGCGCATGTCTAGGATTGGATCCGAAGAGCTTGGTACTTAAGCAGTCCTCGTGACTCACCTCCTCTTCATGGGATTCCTACTCAGTGTAGTAGCCGGTTCACCCTAACCAAGAGGACTCGGTCTTAGGCTAAACACGCTAAATAAAACCCGAAAGGGATTAGCCATGTTTTAAGGAAAACTCTAGTTTTAAAATCACTAAAATATCTCTTTTAAATAGTAGGACAAATTTATTTTTGGAAAGTTTTCAAAATATTCTCGATTTATCAAAATTACCAAAATGCCCCTGACCCATAAAATATTAATTCGATGGTTTTGCCCAAAAATTTCAATGATTTTATAGACATTCAAAACCCTTGCTTTGAAAATCATCAGCAAAATATTTTGGTTCGGAAAATTACGAAAATACCCTTGTAGGAAAAAGACGAAAATACCCACAGGTTAGAAATGGGCAGAAATGTCCGATGAGTGAATAGGTATGGAAAGTATTAAGGAATGGATGCATGAACTTCTTTGTGTGAACTAGGATAGGAAACTGAAACTTTGTTTGCTCGAAAGAATCTCTGATTAAACCTTATCCATAAAATTTAAATCGCGAGTAATAAAGTGAAACAAATGCTAACGCATAAAATTTTTCTTAACCAGATTAAAGCGCGGTAGATAGAATGAGTTCTAGAGGACGTGGGCGCCGTGGGCGTGGTAGGGGTAGGATGACGGTGTCTGAACCCGTCAGTCGGGACAAGGTTACGAAAATGAGGTACCATCGCCACCACCACCTCCTACTTTTAGAGGCGAGGCCGGATCGGGCCGGTGGCGAGGCGGTATCATAGTCGTGTTGCGCGAGTTTTGGAGATGGTGGTCGGGGCTGGTGGAAATGTTGGAGCTCGGAATCTGTCCCGGCGACTCCGATCTAATGGAGCGGAGGTATTCCGAGTGTGTCGAGAGTGGCACCCAGTCTGTGGAATCTCGGCTAGAGTCAATCGAAAGAATCATGGATGACCTTGACTTTGGCCGAGGAAGAAAAGCTAAAAGGCGATGTCGCTACTAAAGGATGAAGCGTATCGGTGGTGGCTTACGGTTCGAGATGGGGCTACAAAGCATGAATTGACTTGGGAATATTTCAGAACCACCTATCGGAAGAAGTATGTGGGTACCGGCTACACCGACACGCAGAGAAGGCTTTCTTGAACTGGTCCAAGGCAATAAGGCGGTGGCGGAGTATGAGGCCGAATTCCTTCGGTTGAGTAAGTATGCTCGTGGTATTGTGGGTGCCGAGCATGAACGCTGTGTTAGATTCGAGGATGGGGTGAGAGATGAGTGAGGATGATGATAGCTCCACAACAGAACGAGTTTCTTTGTTCTTGTGGAGAAGTCTAAAGTTGCCGAGAGGAGTAAGACAGATCAGTTAAGCGGAACCAAGAACGGAATTGGAATAAGAGGAGCTCGGAACCTTCAAGGTTCTCGGGTAATGAATAGAAAGGGACGAGGTTTGATGGGTCGGATCAAGGCTGCTAGCTAGCTCTGCTGCTAATACCCAATGGCCGCCACAATGTGCTCGGTGTGGCAAGCCTCACAAGGGTGAGTGTTGGAGTGGTAATCGAGGGTGCTTTGAGTGTGGATCGTTCGATCACCGTGTAAGGGATTGTCCTCGGTTAGCTAAGAATCAGCCGGAGGGTCGAACCGTGCTCGGGTTAGAAATGAAGGACCACCACGGAGGGTCGAGGTGCGGCTAGAGGTAATGATAATGGTAGCGGGCGTGGTCGAGGTGCTGAAGGTGCAGAGGCTAGGCAACCAAGGCTGGTTTATGCAGTTGGCCGTCGCGAGGAGGAAGATGTGCCAGACATAACAACGGGTAAGTTTCTTATTTCTGGAATACCCTCAATTGTCTTGGTTATGGTTACGTTAGCTCATTCTTATGTTGCTAGTAAAGTGCATGGAACTGGGATAGTGAACTTAGAAAATGTGTCTAGAAGGTATGATGGCCCTTTAAGATCAGGGTGCGCAGCAGTAGCGTAATGTGATGAGTTAAGGATGCGCGAATGAACGATAGTAAGTAATTTCGAGGACGAAATTTTTTTTAAGGGGGGTAGAATTGTAACATCCTGAATTAGGGGTTGTTTGAAAATTTAATTATTTGTTCCCATGTGTGTGTGTGCTTGAAGAAATAAATTTATGATTTATTTGGCATGTTTTAGGACCTAAAAATAACTCGAGCTAAGCCTGACCCAGTAATAAAAATTTATTTTTAAGTGTGTAAAAGGAATGAGCTAGGTTAGTTGGGGCTTTAATAAAATTTTGGGCAAATTAAGGCACAAAGGATGGGCTTGGTATAAGTGGCGTGGTGCGCCTAAGAGATTGCTAGGGGTCTCAAGTTCGAGCCGCAAAGCGACATTTTGGTTTTATTTTGCGTCAATTAGGAACTGGGCGGTATGCCTTAAAAATAAATAGCCGGGGAAATGGACATGAAAGTCCGGTTGGCAAAGTGGCTCCATGCGCCGCTAAGAAATTTGGAAGTAGCGCTAAAGAGGGCACAGGTTCAAGGCACGGCAGCGACAAGTGGCATTTTATTTTTAGTTTTGGCGTGAGACAAGGGGGCTTAAGTAGGAAGGCCATAAAATTAATTGGAGAAGGTTTATGGCATGAAAGTCTAATGGGAGAGTTGGTGCAGGCGCTTAAGGGGAGGCTGCTTTGCTTGAGGTCAGCTGGTTCGAGCAGTAGTGCTACGAGTTTGGTTTTAATTTCTTTTCCTTTTTCTTCTTTGGCGTGACAAAGTGAATTGGGCTGCACATGATTGCTTTGTTTTTACATTAATTTGAAAGAAATTGTTAAGCACATGGGTTCTTTTATTTTGTTTATTATTTGAAGAGGTGATAAGATTAAGCTTATTATTATTATTATTGTTATTTTCTTTGGAAGAGGGGGAAGCTATTAGTGTTTTATTTGCTATTAAATTGTGAAGGGATTAGGAGATTAAAAACATGATGAGGTTAGATTTATTTGTGATAATTCAAGGCTGGAAATTATCACAAAATAAGGGAGTGTTTGCCGATTTTTGGACTCCTTGGGGTTGTCCATATTTGATTTTAATAGCAAAGAAGTGCCAAACTCACCAATTTTTCCTCTCCAATTTCTTTCTTGCAAAACCTCCATTGTTTCATAGCCAAAACCATTCAAAATTCCAGCTTCTCTTCTCTTTTACAAGCCGAATATACCCCTCTTTAAGAGGAAATTTCCAGCAAACTCTTTCTCTTCTTCCTCTCTTCATTGTCTTTGCCAAAATCTCCTTAAACTCTTAGCCAAAATTGTTCGAAAATTCCAGCCTTCATTGTTTCTCTTAGCCGAATACACCCTCCTCCTTCACTAAAATTTCCAGCCCTTCCAATTGTGTATTAGGTCGAATATCATATCTCCAACAAGGTGCTGCCAATTTTCAATAAGTGTGCTTTCGGGATTTATTTTCCAAAGGACTAATTAAGGCTTCGGGATTTGTTAGGAAATCAAATCCGTTTAAGAGTAAGAGATCTAGCATCGTAGATCAGCTTTTCGGGATCTAGGAATTACGATAGTAACAGGTGTGTAAGATCTCTACACACTTTATTAATTTACATGACATTATTATTTGTTTTGATTATTTTGATTGTGATTAGCTTGTGGCATAATCACGGATTTCGGGTAAGTCCCCTAACTTGTGATTTTTGATATATGTTTGCATGCCATCACATGATGTTTAATACTATGACATGATATATGAAATTTGTTGTATAAGCATGTGATGGTGGGATTGATGAGAGGAGGGGGATGAACTATGGACTGTCGTCGATGGTTTTGACCACAAGATGGGTTGGCCCCATCAGATTATTTGTGACCTATGGTCATCGGTGGTTTTGACCACAACAATTGATTATTTACACGACTAAGTCCCGGTGGTTTGGTACCACCATGGTTTTGACCACATTTGATATATTGTGACCTATGGTCATCGGTGGTTTTGACCACACGATGGGTTGGCCCCATCATTTAAATTGTGACTTTAAGTCATCGGTGGTTTTGACCACACGGGGTAGAAAAGGAGTATGGATGGCTAGTTGGGTTGCATGAGCATGTTTATTAATGAATTGTGTATGAGATATATTTTCCGGGTGGGGATTTACACACTTTAGTCTTGGTGACTCACCCCTTCCTTTACCATTTTGCGATGAGTAGAACGGAGATGGAGCCGGAGAGGACTCGAGGCGGCCATGCTTATCAGTGGATCTGAAATTACTTTGTTTAAGTTAATCTTATTTTTTTTTTTAAAGTCTTTTAATTTGGGTTGTAATAAGGCCGCTAATTCTTGGATGTTTATTTTATTGCTTTACTTTACTTATGTTATTTCAAATGGAATCTTATAAAAATTAATTGAACCGGTTAAAAATAACTTTTCTAACTTAATAACTTTTACGAGTTTTCAAAGAAGTTACCATCGGGTAACAAAATTCACCACGTCAATCATGATTTTGAAAGTTCCTTAAATTTTAAATAATCAGACAATTTCAAAGGGTTCATCAACCCAACCATGTTTATAAAAGCCCAATTGAGTTTTCCAACACCGTTTTAAAACCTTAGCCAAATTTTATCAAATTTTCACCAAACTTTCAAATTGGTCCAAATTATTTTACTCCGTGACATACCAGATCCGGTCAGGACTCATGGGCCGGGTTTGGGGTGTTACACTATTAATTAACCTTTCAGGTGATACCTAGTGCTTCGGACCGGGCTGGAGAGGAACGCAAGGTGGCCATGCAAAAGACTAACTGGATCCAGCAAAAAGTCTCAAGTTAATACTTTATATTTTTAATTAATGGATTTTAAATCTCGTTGTAATAAGGCTATGGGCCACTAGTTTATGTTTTGTTTTATTTTGGGCTTTAATTACTTTTAGTTATTTAAATTCTTATTGAACTAATGTATCTATTTAAATTTGGGTTTTTAATTTATAAAGGCATATTTTATTTAAACTATCAACTATTAAATTTCTCTCGAATAAGAAGATAAACTTTAGAAAAATATTTTTCTCAAAATACGACATGTTCTTCCAAAATTTTCTTAGTGACATACCGAGATCCTATTCGTGGTGTTTGGGCCGGGTTTGGGGTGTTACAAATTGATATCGAGCCCTGTTCAAAACTCTCAGTCCGGGGGTTTTGGGCTCAAAACGTTTTCTAAAGTTGGGTTTTCAAACATGCATATTTATACAGTCTGTTAGCTCGACCTGGCACTGCGTCTCATACCAAGTCCGCTGTAAGTATTCTCAACCATTGTGTGATATAATATATGTGGGCTTGATGGGCTTTATGGGACATAGACTATCTAGATTAGAACTTGATGGACTCTAGGCTTAGTGGAACAACTCCTTAAATCTCATAAGACTTAACTTCACTAAACAAACCCGTGAACGAGCCGCAAGACTAGGGTGTGGTAACAGCATACGCATGTCTAAGTTGGATCCTAAGAGCACAGTATTTAAGCGGTCCTAGTGACTCACCTCCTCTTACTGGAATCTTACAGTGCGTAGTGGTGTTCACTCGATCACGAGGACTTGTTGACAAAGCTAAACCTTACAATTAAAACCCGAAAGGGACCACCACCTATTTCGAAAAAAAATCCCCCACGTTTTGCAAAATTCTCAAAATACATTTGATTTGTGAAAATTTCCAACCAACTATGAATTTATAAAAATACCTATGTTTTGAAAATTTACCCAAAAATCTCATGTTTACAAGAGTAACCCGAATTATGAAACTAGATTTTCCCAAAGTACCCTCAAGTAGAAAAAAACAACAAAAAATATCCATGGTTTGTAAAATTACCAAATTACCCTTGTTTTGCAAAATGACCAAAATGACCCTGATTTGTAAAATTACCGAAAAACCTCCGGACTTCAAAATTACCAAAATACCCCCAGATTGCAAAATTACCAAAATACCCTTATTTCACAAAATCACCAAGAAACTCTATTTTGGAAAATTATGAAAATACCCCTGTAGGATAAAATGACGAAAATACCCCTGGGTAGTGAAACAATGAAAACACCTTTATTTGATGAATGTAAGTTTATGGATGATTCTTTGTATGTTAATTGAGTGTATGTGTTTCCTAGAACTAGAGGGTACGAACATGAGACTAAATTATGAATGCGAATTCGAAAGAACTACCCTTAAAACTGCTATTCATAAGATTGTTCGTGGTTAATCAGTGGAAAGAATTAATGATTCATAACATTCTTAATCAGATAAACGTCGATCGAAATTATGAGTACAAGGGGACGAGGATGCTCTAGATGTGAATACCGGTGCGTACTCTACCATAGAATACTAAGTGTTTTTTTTTGCTTTAGAAATTAGAGTGCGCAGCGAAAGCATAGTGGTGCGACTTAGGTAGTACGATTACTAGTTAGTTGGAAATTTTGAGGATGGAATTTCTTTAAGGGGGGTAGAACTGTAACATCCTGAATTTTTGGGCCTATGCGTTTAATAGGTGGATATGTTTAATGTGTTAATTTAAGTGTTAGGGGTCCAAATTGGGCTCAGGCTTAGGTAGAGGCCTTGATTAAAATTATCTGTTTGGGTATTATAGGGTTTAAAAGGTAGTATTTATGTTTAAAATATGTGGATAATAAGCAGATAAAGGCTATTATTTAAGAATTTATTTTATGTGGATAATAAGCAGATAAAGGCTAAAATTTAGGGATTTTAATGATTAAAATATGTGGATAATATGCTGATAAAGGAGGGAGGAGTTAGAGATAATTAAGTCTCTTTTAGATGAGCTAGTAGATTAAGATAAAGGAGAAAAGATAGGATTTATCTCGCAAGGTTAGGTAAGTGCCAAATTTCTATAAATAGGGGAATATCTCTTCAATTTCAAAGCATTTGGGTTTTTCTCTCATTCTTTTCTCTTCTTCTCTGAGTAAAAGTTTGAAAACTCCTAAAGTTCCATCTTCTTCTTCATTCTCTGCAAAAGCCGAAATCTCTAAGCCTATTCCTCATCTTCACTTTGATTCAAAAGCCAAACTCTTTCCGTTCTTTTTCTTCCTAGCCGAAATCTTCATGTCTCTTCCTTGTTTTCTTTTCTTCTTCTCTTTTCTGTCGAAAACCAAAACTCTTCACTCACTCAAGTATTTTAAAAGCCAAAGACACATCACCTTCTCTTGTTCATACTTTTTCCAGGATTTTCCTAAAATCCAAATCCTAGATCTCATCTCCTGTGATTGCCGAATTACTTCATGGTGCCTACTTGTGCCGAAATCTAAAGGGAACTTTAGTGGAGTCAATCGCATAGATCTCCAAGTTATAGAATCGTGTTACTTTCGGGATTTCAAGGTAAGGGATCTATTAGTTTTAACGTGTAATTTGGGATTTATTAACCTTGGCCGAATATTGAAGGGCTAAATCTTCGTGTGATTTTCGGCCTTTGAGCAAGGCTTTACATTGAGGATAATAGATCCGATAGCAAGGACATCGACTAAGAATATTGGATTTCGCGATAATGTGTGTGTAATACTTCCCCACCATCTAGATCTGATTATTAATGTATGCTCATAAGTTTATATGTTGTGATAAATACCGATATCTCGGTTTAATGTTGGAAACCCGAAAGGGTGAAGCAAATCACCAGTCGATGAATGTTTGACTTTATATGATAAAAGCATATTGATTTTATGATCGCATGGGTTGGGTTGATGAACGGAGGAAGTTATCCGTTTTATGTGTAGCGGTTTATACCGTGATCTCGTTATATGTTGTAGCGGCTAATGCAAATGATTCATTATAAGGGCTTGGCCATAATATGTTGATGAGCGAAAAGATGATCGCCATCTTGGCGTGTAGCGGTGTGGGTCGATTGTAGAAATCCCCAATGGTGTGAATGGTCGATACGGGGCGTGTAGCGGATGGAAACCTAGGCAAATGGGTTGGGCCTTGCATATTATTTGTTATTTTTTTAAATGGAATTATTAATCTGCTTTTTGGGGCCTAAGGCCAAAATCTAGTGGTGCATGAGGGTTGCACACCGAGTCTCTCGCGACTCACCCTATTAATTAACCTTTCGGTGATACCTAGTGCTTGGACCGGGTGGAGAGGAACGCAAGGTGGCCATGCAAAAGACCAACTGGATCCAGCAAAAAGTCTCAAGTTAATACTTTATATTTTTAATTAATGGATTTTAAATCTCGTTGTAATAAGGCTATGGGCCACTAGTTTATGTTTTGTTTTATTTTGGGCTTTAATTACTTTTAGTTATTTAAACTCTTATTGAACTAATGTATCTATTTAAATTTGGGTTTTTAATTTATAAAGGCATATTTTATTTAAACTATCAACTATTAAATTTCTCTCGAATAAGAAGATTAACTTTAGAAAAATATTTTTCTGAAAATACGACATGTTCTTCCAAAATTTTCTTAGTGACATACCAGATCCGGTTGTGGTGTTTGGGCCGGGTTTGGGGTGTTACACATGTGCTCAACCGTGTGGGCAATTATAGGCCATTTTCAAGGCCAAATTACCATCCACACTCTGGAATCACCTATATGCCACAAACCAATACCAATTCATACCTCAAATGCAAACAAAACATACCATTTCAAGCACCAAATGTTCATCAACTATACCATCTATCCTTATACTCAAATTCTACTCAAATAAATCCATCCAAAACATCATATTCACAACTCAATCCATATAACTAAGCATCATCTAATCATACCACAAATTCACACTTAAAATACCATTCTCATCAACCAATTCAAACATGAAATATACCATTTCTACTCTCACTATTTCATACCATATTCATCATTTCCATAGCCTCACATATAAACCATCACCGTTCCACATCCAAGCCATATCACATGGCAAGGTCTAAACATTATAAACATACCATAACCACTAGCCTATACATGCCATATACCAAACATATACATCTTTCAAAAGTACCAAAATAGATAGCCGATAGTGTGATTAAGTCGCTGACGATCCCCAGATCCGAGCTAGCTTTACTGACACTGTAAAACAGAGAAACACATCACACAGTAAGCTCTAAAGCTTAGTAAGTTCGAAACATAATACATTTAGTTCAATAATATAATTCACAATATACAAAGATAATCTATCTTTTAATTAACTCTCAAATATTCACAACATGTCATCCATAGCTAATATATTTACTCAACCATTCATAATTCCATACACAACTTCATCAACCACAAAGGTTCAATACATACCTTAGCCAACACCTAGTTATTCACCATCCATGTTATTCAATGCTCGATATTACATTTCGATCAACATTTGTTATTCATTTGATTTAATCGCACACTTAGTGCTAATTTCATAGCCAAAGCATAAATGTCATCGCACATGTAGTGTCTGTACATTAAACCAAACTTATCTCAGTATCGCACACAAAGTGCCAAGTCAATAAGCTGAAGCTTTTACTATTTCGCACACACAGTGCCAATCATCTCTGTCTCATTTCTAGTTACGCACACATAGTGCCTCATTACTCAATTTCATATATATAACATTGCTATTTCATTAACTATTCAATTCATTCATTTCTCATCACATAGATATAAACTTAATAACTTATATTATATCCGAACTTACCTCGGACGTCGAAATACTGAAACTAGCCGATCAATCGAGTACTTTGTCTTTGCCTCGATCTCGATCCGAATCTCTCCTTTCTTGGTCTATACATATTCAAATTTAACTCATTAAATCACCAATTCATTCAATTTAGTCCAAACACACATATTTAGGGCATTTTACAAAATAGCCCTCACATTTTCACATTTCGACACTTTAGTCCCTATTTCACAAAATCACAAAATACACAAAATTTTACTACACCATGCTTAGGCCGAATTCTCCTTAGTCTCATACAAGCCCATATATTTCATTTATTTCACATTTTAGTCCCTAAAAATATTATTTTCACAATTTAGTCCAAATTACTCAATTTCACCAAAAACTCAAAGATAAAACATGTTAATCTTTCACATATCTTTCATATTTCATCATCAACTATCACAAAGCTCAAACATTCATCAATGGAATATCTCAAAATCACCATCAATTTCAAAAATTTAAGCATGGGCTTGCTAGAACACTAAGCAACGATCACAAAAACGTAGAAATTATCAAAAACCGAACAAAAATCACATACCAATTGAAGCTTCTCTTGACCGAACCCTAAATAGCCATGAAAGTTCTCTTTTTCTTCTTGATATTCGGTGGAAATATGAACAAAAATGACTACATTTTGTTTTGTTTTAATTTTATTAACATTAATACAAATTTTACCATTTTACCCTTAGTTTAAAACATTATATTTCATTCATTTAATGGCCATTTATGTCCATCTCCACTACCAAAGGGTTAATTACCACATAAGGACTTCCCATTTAATAAGCCATGCCAAATAGACACTTCAACAATCAGCACACAGCTTTTACACTTTATGCGATTAAGTCCTTTTTCTTAATTCGACACACAAACGATAAAATTTTCAAACAAAATTTTCACACGTGCTCAATCACATATTATAAACACCAAAAAATAATATTAAAATATTTTTCCGACCTCAGATTTGTGGTCCCGAAACCACTGTTCTGACTAGGGTCTAAACCGGGTTGTTACACATATACATGCCATTATAACCAGAATCAAGTTATCCATAATTACCGATAGAACCAATAGATAGTGTGATATAGCTCCGATAAGCTTCCAACCCATTCGAGCTTCCGATAATCTGTAAGGTAAATAAAAACAATTACGTAAGCAAAGAATGCTTAGTAAGCTCGTATAATCTTTAATCGTATTAATTCATTTCAACTATAAAATTATACATATAAAAAATATTCCAATATTATTACCATAAGACTCTTAAAACTACATTCATTAATTCACAATGTGAATAAATTCATAATATCACACACATATACTTATTACCCTAAGCTTAGTAAAATTTTATATAACCTTAACTTTTCTACACTTATTCCATATGCATGTCATTCAGCCATGGTCACAAGTTAGTGCATTTAGCCAAAACCTTTTTCGAATTGAACACATAATAAATCATTCCATAAGAATTTACATAATTTAAACATTACCATTCTTTCATGAACACTAACTTATTTTCATTTAAATACTTACCATTTCAATGCTTCAAATAAATAAACATATTACTATTCAATCAATAGCTTGACACTTTCCTAAACATCAAGCAACAACAATAGTTAGCGTACTTGCACATCTTACATATAAATTCAATATTGATAAACTTATTTTCTCCACACATCACACTTGGGTTTATTACTCATCACCATATACATAATTTCCTGATATTAACATATCAAATATAATCACATATTTACATGTCACTTTTCAATATATTAAGTAAATATCATTTCCAAAACACATTTCAATATATCAAGTAAATATTATTTCCAAGTATTTCAGGTATATACCGATAATAATCATAAGTCTTTCAATATTAATTTATATTTATAGATCAGAATAAAGTGAGTTGATTTCGTTAATCTGTCAACAATTACCCAGATCGAATCTTTCTTTTTCAAAGTTAACGGTAGTTCCGATACGAAATCCATTATAACTCGTTACTATTTCCACTCAGGGGTCATAATAGGTTCAAGCAATACTGATGGTACTTGGTGTTCATCCTTAACCTGCTGACATACCGAACATTTCAATACAAACTCTGAAATCTCCCGTTTCATTTTCGGCCACCAGTAACTCTATTTCAAGTCATTATATATTTTGATGCCACTTGGATGTATCGAATAAGCGTTGTTATGAGCCTCATGTAAAATGTCTCGCTTAACATCAGAGTCATTCGACACACATATCCGATTTTGGAAATACAGACCATCATCACTACCAACACGGAATTCAATGGTCTAGCCATTCTGAATCTATTTCCGTTTAGCTAAAAAAATTTGGATTCATCTCTTTTGCAACTTTTGAATTCTTTGAAGGAATAGCGGTCTAGCCCTCTGCTCGGCTAGAATAGAATCGTCACGTTCCAAAATCAACTAAGCATTCATCGCCCTCAACGCGAACAAAGATTTCCAACTTAGGCATCAACTACAACATTAGCTTTACTCGGATGGTAGTCAATCACCAAATCATAATCCTTTAACAGTTCAAGCCATCTACGTTGTCTGAAGTTCAATTCTTTCTGAGTCATCAAATATTTCAAACTTTTATAATCGATATAAATGTGACATTTCTCTCCGTACAAGTAGTGTCGACAGATCTTCAAAAGCAAATATAACCGCTGTCAACTGTAGATCGTGTCTGGGATAGTTTTTCTCATGTGGTTTCAACTACTTAGAAGCATAAGCAATAACCTTGCCTTCTTGCATCAAAACGCAACCTAATCCGTTGAGCGAAGCATCACTATAAACAATGAATTCTTTCTCGAATTCTAGTTGTATTAAAACTGGAGCTTCGATCAACATGACTTTCAACTTATCAAAACTCTGCTAACACTTTTCAGACCATAAAAATCTAATATCTTTCTGCAATAGTTTTGTTAACGGTGAAGCAATTATTGAAAAATCCTTCATGAATTGTCGATAATACCTTGCAGTTGAAAGTTAAAATGTTCATTTTGGATATAATGTTTGAAAGTAAAAAATAATTAATCTAAATGGTTTAATATAATGATATATAAATTATAAATTATCTTTTAAAAAATTAATACAACTTATTTAAAATATTTAATTTAAATATATAGAACATATTTTAGATATTATTAATAATATAATAACAATTATTCTTAGTAATATAATAACAATAGCTATTAAATGAATGCATATATGGAATTTAAAGAGTATAAAAATATATCTTACAATTTAAAGGAACTCATTAAACTACAATTTAAAGAGTATTTTTGTTTCCTCAAACCTAAACAAGAAAGAAAGCAGTAAAGTGATATTAGTTGGGTAAATGAAAATTTGAATAAGTACATTTAAGTATTTTTTCGTCCCAAACTCTATAAGCCACCACACCATTTTTCTAGCTTCTCATGATAGGTTCATAAGCACCTGTTAAAAGTGCTTTCATGTGTTTGGGATTGCTTTTGCTGCCCAAAAGCACTTTTACGTCCTAAATGCAAGAAATATTCACTGTCATATGGTAGTTCCTACTTATAGAATGTTGCTGTTGCTTTTCATTTGTCATATGGATACCTTAACAACTACAGTTTCTACTTAACTACTGTTGACAATCAAAGATGATCTAACTCTCATACAGAGGTTCCTTCACAAGTAAAGGCTTTAACAATCCCTACTTAACAAATGCTGGTAGTCAAAAATGGCCTATACTCATAAAGAGGTTCCTTCACATGTATAGGTTTTTAACGAACTAGAAGAGAACCAGCTTCAGCCAAGATCTTTCAGCTTATATCTATGCTCCCTATAGCTAGAACTAATAAAACAATAAAAATAACATAATTCATCCAAAGAATATTATATTACCTGTTCATACCTTTTTTGGTAAAACCAAACATAGAAATATAGCATAACAAATGTTTAGTATTGATTTCTATTGACGGGATTGTTTGTATAGTTGTCTAAAACCGAAAGAGAAATGAAACTTCAACTGTTATTATGTTTCATGCTTCATAGTATTTTCGATCATTCTAATTAGATGTTTGTAGATAATGAATATGCACCAAAACCAACATGTAAACAACCCGAAACGTAAATAACTTTTACTAGGTGGTTGAAGAGAACTTCAACTCACAATACATAAATTGATACAATCTGATATATAAAAAGAATGATTAACTCGTTGATATCATTTAAATGGGAGACAAAAAGTGTAAGATCTGTATCTCTCTAAGTAAATGCCTCACAAACAATCTCTCTTCAATATTTCTCACAAGAACACAACAAATAATCTCAAGACTGTCCTCTCTCCTGGAGAGGATTTAAATAATTTCTTGAAAATGAAACAAGTAGTGTCTAGAAAAACATTTTTTATAGACATTATTGCTTCACTTCTTCAAAATGAAGCACTACAATTCAAAAATATATCATTTTAAGAAGTTACAGAATGGGCATGTCTAAAGCTCGTAAGACATCCTTAAACTCAAAATCCCATGGTTCTTTATTGAAACATTCAACCAGCTTGTACCTCACATCATTAAGATAAAAAGATTGAGTGGTTTCCAAGAGCCACTTTGCTTCCTCATCAGTAAGTTTGCTGGTGAAAACAATATCTCCACGGATAAGTACCAAGTCCTTGCTTTCCGCAAATTCTGTGTAAAAGGATGCAGTGAAGTAAGGAGATGCTTGAGTTCCTCTTGCTTTATAATCTTCGAGACCAGTGAAAAGCATGTATGGCAATTGCACTGCAAGAAAATTTTGAATAAACATTTAAGCAAACTAACAAGTTTGTGGAAGAATGCAAAATTTGATTGTATACTTCAATGGTATATGCCATCTAAAAAATCTAATGGAGGGCCTAATGCATGACATCATTAGTATTTAGTACTGTTCATTATAGCAAATAACCCTAATTGGATTCCTGGTTCCGATCAGCATGTACAAGAATGGCCAATAGATAGAAACTCTTACTCTTTCCCAACTGCAAAAGCCATGATGTTATCATTGATAGTATCAAACCAAAAGTATGGTTGAGAATGATGAACTTGTTAACAATTATGGCTCTAAACTAGCTTGTTTCTTAATAGAAATTTATCGCTATAACAGGCATGATTCAATAAACCATAACATGATTATAAGCATTGTAGTATAGAAAGCATTTTGCCTAAGTTGAATAATTGGTTATATAGATCACAAGCAAGAGAAGTCAACCACCGCAAAATAAATCAATTGTCACATAAAACCAAATATGAAAAAGTTCAAAGACTACCGATCAGATAACAAACCTTGACCAAACATTGTTGTATAACCACTTCCTCTCCACAAAGGAATGACAAAATACCGGCTGCAAAGACAGATAGAAGTGAGACTAGTAAGAATTATGAAACCCACCGTGTATGTAACAACATAAACAATGGAATCAAATGGATTACCAATCTGAGCCTCTTTGTTCCAATAAACGGTAAAGTTTTGCCTTCATGGTCAACCCAATATGACCTCTTCCCAAGTGATACTGAACATAAAAAAATTGCTTAATCAATTTATTTTTTTCATATTCACAACATAAAAATGAAAAGGGAAAGAAAAATTCAGTAATTGGGTATATTACATCATCCCAAATAGAAGCAAGGTCCTCAGATGAACGGTTCTTTGCTCTGTTCAAATCCATGATGGAATCCAATGGCTTGGGTTCTAAAGGCTTGAACCCAGATGCAAATCTCGAAGTCCTGCAAAAACCGAGCGAACCCCATTTCAATAAATCTCCTGGGATTGCTTCTTCTTCCGTGACACGTTGCTGCGAAGAGAAGGCAGAGAAGCAGCGAATTGAAAGCCAAGAAGAAGAAGAAGGTGTTTCTTTCAGGATGATAGTTCTTAGTGACGAGGAAACTTTCGCGGTAACGGTGATTCTTGATGCTAACCGTTGCATTTTTTCGAGTTTTCAGGTGCGGAGTCTACTCAGCTCAAGCTCGATTCGCTGGGTGATTTTATCAAACACTCTATGTGCAATGCTACGCAGTAAATTTGGAGCGAGACCAAAGAAATGAGCGCTATGAATAAAACGCAGCGTTGGGGAAATGCCTGGTAAGAAATCTGAATTAGTTTGACCTAATAACTCAAACCTGGCCTAAATTCTATTGAAATTATTTCTGGCCCAGTGAAAAAATATTATGAATTGGGCTTCCCTCGAAACTGATTTTCTTTTTTATAAGAAATTGGTTTAGACCAAAAAAAATAAAAAAAAAATACCAAAACTATATATCAACTATGGTTTAATGTGCAATTGTATACATGAATTTTGATTTTGTGTAATTTTATACATGAAATTTTGATTTGATCTAATTCTTGTAAATTATTAACACAATTATTGATATAACTATCATTTTATGTTTATACATTGCATATATAAATAATTATCTTTATCAAATATAAAAATAAATTGATGTATTTATTTATTTAAATGTGTATGATTAAATCAAAATTAAAGTTTTAAGTATACATTCGAACCACAATTAGAGTTTCACGTGTATAATTGCACCAATTTAAAGTTCATATATACAATTGCAAATTAAATCAAAGTTCATGTATAATTTGGATATTTATCCCAAAAGAATTCAAACATTGATTCGACTCATAATTGAGGTGAGGTTGAATCTCCAATTTCTTTTTGAAAATCTCGATTTGGATGAGAACCAAATGGCGAGAAGTTTTTGATAGTTGTTGGAGAAATTTTTTTTTTCCATAAAATGATATAAATGATATCATTATATTAAAATAACAAATAAAATAAATGAAACGTTGCGTAAGAGAAGGGTTATGTTTGGCCCTTCTCTAATCATTCTTTTCTCTCTCCATCTCTTTTCCTTTCAATTTAACATTTCATCTGTAGTATCAAAGCTAAGATTTTACCATGGTAGATGGTACAACCACCCGACAACAAAAAAAGGTGAGTCAAAATCTAGAACTTGCAAGTTTGCAAGAGGTCCAACAAATTGATAGACACATCGATGACTGATTCAAAAGATTCCATGATTAAAGGAAAGTGAAAATAAATGATTGATTTTAAAGGTTCCATGGATAAAGGAAAGTGAAAGTTAAAAATCTCTTTGAGATTTTATCATGAAAAATTGACAGAATCTTGATGACATCTCCATTGGTGAATAAAACCCAAAAGGGAAGCCATAATTAGAAAAGCCCTCAAGCCTAAAAAGGACTATGGCTCCATTCATTATTGTTCTTAGGAGTAAAGGGAGAGATTTTTTAAGCTAGAATGCTCAATGTGTTAAAATGAGGATTTCCAATGGTGGTGGTGGAAAATGGTCCCTAGATGTTACGAAGATCCAAACTACCATGCTCCACTTAGAGTTCGAGAATGTCAATAATTAATTTTCTGAGATCGAACACTGTAATTATGGTATTTGACTTGATTAATTTAATGTGACGCCAAAAAGAATATTGAAATTGAGTGAATAGTCAAATTGATGGACTAATTTGTAAAGGAGATTAAAGTAGCTAGCTAAACGTAAGAAAGAGGATTAACACAGAAGTAAAAGAAAAGCGGGGCTTATAGGGAGATTTTTCCAAGGACTTTGTTATAAATAAACCATGATTGAAATTATACTAGTGGAAAGTTTTGCTAATGGTCGTTAAATCTTCACTAGTTACGCCAAGAAATCATTCACTCTGTTGGATGACCATGTGGCTAAGCCGTATGATAAGCTGAGACTGTGTGTTGCTATGAAATATGATTGTGTTGTTCAATTGTGTGTGATGACTAAAACCATGTAGGTGGAGGCACACAACCATGTCTCTAGATCATATAAAAGACTGTGGCCATATATACCAATTAACACTTAAATCAAATAGAGCACATGACTGTGCCATATGCCCATGTAAAGTATACAGTCGTGTGACAGCCCGTGTATGCCTAAAAATACCTTCAAATGTAAGTCATATATATTCATTCATAATTAAGCCACAAGTATACCATTAACAAATCATTCCATTTTATCATATCACACCAAAACATACTAAATCGTGTTATTTATCTAATTCTAACTAATATGCCATAAGTCACCATCACAAACAATAATCATACCTATGATTCACATTCATTTTCTAACCAATTGCTTGGATTTTGCAACTCTATTTGACAAGATCTTGCAGAGCTTGAATGAAATTGTTGATATATCCTTCTTGAAGATCCCTGTTAGATAGTATTTGCTTCAGCTTGGCATGGTTTCTCTTCATCATATTAGCTGTTTCATTGTCCTTGTCCATCACAAACTTGATTGCTTCACTCAATGACTCCTTTGAAACCTCCTGTTTTTACCTCTCTCCACTTCAACTCCAATCTTGAGTTCATTCACCATTAATCTGGTGTTCAAAATTTGATCCCCAATTTCAGGTATCAACACGATTTGGCAGTCACTAAGCAAAAACTCCCACATCGTTCCATACCCACAGTGGTTAACGAAACACCCGATGTTAGGGTGGTGCAATAGCTGCTCTTGTGGAACCCAACCTCCATACACCAACCCTCTTCCTCCAACCCTATCTTGAAACCCCTCCGGCAGTGCTTCTTCAACAGTTGAACATCCTTGGGGTGGCTTTAAAGCTACCAAAAATGGTAGCCCACATAGCTCAAACCCAAGCACCAACTCCTGGAACTCGTCCTTCTGTAACACACTCTGGCTTCCGAAAGAGCAAAACACAACAGAACCTGCCTCGAACTGGCTTAACCAACTAACCCATTTCTCATCAAGCTGTTGGGTCTTTGTTTCAGGCAAGCAAGGCCCTGATAACAAAACAGGCTTCCCATATCCTCGAGCAACATAGTCGCAAAATGGTCCCTCGGTTTCACGGCAAGTCCTGAAGGCAATGGCATCACTTCCACTCACAGCAGTCCTTATCCGTTCCCCAAACGACAGTCCACTCCCGAAACCCTCGGCCCCAAACAACAATGCAGCAGCCTCTTCAGCTTTGAATTTCACAGTGGATGAAGGGTAATCAGGAGGCAATTTCGTCAACTCTTCTACAGTCATTTCTTTGATTAGAGTCTTGGTGCTTGGCCCAATCGACTTGATCATCGAGGAAACCACTACATAGTATATGGGGTGGATCCCAAGTTGGCGAGCCAAGTCTGGGATCCAAAACCAGAAATCATAAAAAACCAGATCAGGTTTTAAAGCCCCTAGGATGCCTTCAACTTGGTCCCTGGTTTGATCTACAGCAAAAGCAAGGTATTTTTGTTGGTTCAGAGGAACAACAGATGTAGTTTCAGCACCTGGAGGGAGGCCATCGACATGGGGTATAACGAGAGGAACGAATTGAATCAAGTTGGCGTATTGGTTCATGTTTTCCAGCTTTGGTTGCACTCCTTTAGGCAAAATGAAGGAAATTTTATGGCCTTTATGAGCCAACTTATTTGAGAGATGAAGGAAGGGAATGAAATGACCATATGCAACCCACGGAAACATGGCGATGTGAAGCTTTGAGCAGCCTGATTTGCTCATCTTTTTTGCTTTGGTTTGGATGAACAAAGGCTATCTGACACGAAAATGTCTGACCTAAAAGTCCACACTGAGACTACCTACGCCATTCATTTTCTAACATGTGTATCAATACATACAAATTGTTGTCGGTCATAAAATAAATTCCATTTTATTGATCTCTTTCCAAGAGTAGCTTTCGTGTCAATCAATTCCTCTCCCTTTCAGGATATTTAAATGATAAATAATTTAAATTCAAATTTTTTTATTGATTAAAATTTATTTAATAAAATTAACGAAAAATAATTTAATTTATTAATAATAAAAAAGTATAGTAACATTAAGAATCATCTATATCACATATACATATATAACAATCTTATATTGAAATAAGTATCCCTCTTCTATTTTTTTTCATTTAATAAATGTTTTTATCTAATAATTTTTATCAATGGGGGCAAATCAATATATTACAATTATTATTTTTATTTATCTTAATATAATTATATATTTATTTAGGAACGTAGATACAAATTATTTATGAACGTAAATTAAATTTTTTATTTATATTAATATAATTTTATATTTATTTATGAACATAGATACAAATTATTTATGAACACAAATTAGTTATTATAATAATTATTCTAATATTTAAAAATTATTTATTTATGAACAATTGTTATGGACGAAAATTTATAATAATTATTATATACAATTTGTAATTTACGTTCATAATAACTATTATAAATAAAAAGTATCATTTGTTTGTAAAAAAAAAAAAGTATCAGAAATATACAATTTTAAAAAATTTGAATATTAAAAACAATTTGCATCTACGTTCATAAAATAAAATAATTTAAAATTAAATTAATTTGTATCAAATTATCCTATAATTGCTATATTTTCTCAAACAAAACAAAACAAATTAATTTAAAATATATTTTATTTCTTAAAACAAGAATTTTCAAAAAAAAAAAATTCATGTGATGATCTAATATTAAAAAAAAAAACTAAATTGAAATATTAAGGTAATCCAAAAATATTACTTTTTAAGTTAGATAAAATAAATAAATAAATTTGAGAAGTTAACAAATTTAAAATAATAATTAACTTGATAAATTTGAAATAAATTTAAATTAAAAGTGGTAAATATAATATTGGTTTGATTCCGCTTAAGAAATTTTATCCTTTGAATTCACCTGAGAAAAGGTTAGGGTACTATGATATCATAGTTTGTTTTGGCTCTCACGTAGCCTCTTTCATACTATGACGATGCCATAGCACTTTCACTAAAGATACTTGTTTGATAGTTATTATATGCAAACTCAGCTAATGGTAGAAATTTATCATGTTGCCCTCAAATTCAATAATATATAACATTTGATGACGTCACGAACTAACTAAAATACGACAAAGGCAAGCGCACCTATCGAACAGTAGTATAGCTATGGTGAGTCCGGAATATCGTATCCACGAGGACAAAAAGTACTAGTAATCACTATCTTTTTATTATTTAGCCTAATAATTAAAGGGGTGTTTTAATCTAAAATTAAACTATCTAATTAACTATGAACGCGATAGAGATAAAATTGGGAAAATATTTGAAGAAAGACCAATGAGAGAGACAATACTCGGAAAGAATCCACCTAGATTTCACTTATTATTCGATTACGAATCAAGCGATTTATTCACTTGACTTGATCCGTAGAAATCCTAAATTATGTTAATATCTCTTTCGAGACTAAGAACAACTGACTCTAGGTTGACTAATTGAAATCTCTTTCTAATTAAAACCCCTATCGTCACATTAACTCGATCTATGGATTCCCCTATTAGATTTGACTCTAACCCAGCAGATTTATGTCGTCCTATTTCTAGGATTGCAATCAACTCCGCTTAATTATGCTAGATTTACTCTTAAGCAGGGATTTTTGCTCCACTGATTAAGCACATCAAACTTGGATTAATATCTTGAAAATATTAAGGCAAGGATTAAGAACACATAATTAAGAATAAGAACAAGTATTTATCATGTAATTCAGATAATGAAATAATAAGATTCATCATAGGTTTCATCATCCCTAGGTATTTTAGGGAGTTTAGTTCATAATGTAAAAGGAAAACATCTCAAAATTAGGAAAAAAAAAGACATAAAGAACCTAAAAACTTCTAAGGAAATTGGATGGAGATCTTCAATCTTGAAGGAGGTCCTGCTTCTGAATTGATTCCGACGGCTTCCTTCGAGTAATTTCTTCATTCTCCCCTCCGTGTCTCTTTAGGTTTTCTTCTAGTGTGTTTTTATAGACTTTGGAATGCTCAAAATACCTAAAAATTGTCTTTTTTCACGTGAAAATGAAACAGGGTTCGACAGGGACACGGGCATGTGATCAGTCCATGTAAGAATGCCCAAGCTGTGTGAAATACTGACATGGTTAGAAACTGACACGGGCTAGCACACGGATCTGTGGCCAGCCCGTGTGTCTCCTATGGAAGTGTGAGAGGCCCGTGTTAAAGTACCCAGTCCGTGTGCAATACTGACATGGTTCGAAATTGACACGGGCTGGCACACAGGCATGTGGCCAGCCCATGTGTGATACTAAAATTAGCTCTTTTTGCTCGATTTTGGCTCGTTTTTCACTCCTTTCGCTCCCCTATGCTCACCTAAGTATAGAAACATGAAATTAAATGATTAGGAACATCAAATTCACAAAATTATATAATAAAACATCCAAAAACATGCTAAGCATGGGATTAAAATGTGTTGCTTTTATGGTTTATCAAATATCCCCACACTTAAGCGTTTGCTTGTCCTCAAGCAAAATCCTCAATTCACAATTAAAATTAAACTTTCTCAATTCATAATTCTCATCAATAATGTTTTATCATGACTCACAAATAATACACATTGATAATTCAACTAAAAGAGCACTAAAGATTCAAACAATCCAAGTCACACATTTTTAAAGCATGAAAACATAGGTATTTCCCCTTATCTAAATAATTATCTTTAATTCAAAACCGACAAGATTTGGCATCCTCACTAAAGATTCACTCAAATCACTCAAAGTGTTTAAGGTTCAAAAATTAAGCACTCAAGAGTCAAACATGAAAAGTTATTACCATAGGCTTGCATGAAAATCAACTCTCCACCACTATAAAATAAGATGATACACAAATCAAAAGGTCTTTAAAGGGTTGTAATGGGGCTTAGGTTAAAGGTGTGGATAAAGGATGAAAAAGAATGTTAGAATCGAGATCGAATTGATAAATTACCTAACTAGAAAAATAAATTACTATTGAATAATTACATCAATCGAAAATATTAGAGAATAATCACGAGCTTCTTGTCAAAATATGAAATTTTAAGCTCAAACCAAAGAACTAGTAAATAAATATAATTTTTTAATGGATAATAAGAGCAAATTTAACAACTAAAACAAAAGAACATAGTTAGGCAATTAACCAAATCAAATCTCGACAAAAAGGGAGTCAATAAAACGGAAACAACGAATCAAAAAAATGAGTTATGGGTTAATATTAATGAGTGAATCAAGAACGGTTTGTTAGGCTCAAAGGGGTTCACTAAGGGTTAATTATGAAGGTAGGCTTTTAATGGGATAAGTGGGTTAAAACCTAAGTGCCTTTATCATCTCAGTATATCAAATCAAAGGTGTGGCCACGACATGCATAATCGAAGCAAGTTCTAGAATAACAAATCAATATTGACACACTCATAACCAATAATAGAAGTGAGCAAGAAAAATATATGCTCTAAAGGCTCAAAATCTCACAAAAATTTATGGCTTTTGATGTCAATCCTGTAAATCTCAAACTTCAAAATAATACCTCAATTTGGGGAAACAACCTAGAAAATTTTATTTCTCAAAAATCAACTTATCATGCTTGATTATCTAATGTCTTAATGTTTAAACAATCAATGCACAATTACCTATGACTTAATTCAAAACACATCAATAAAAATCATAAATCAATCAAAATTCATTCCAATAGTAATATGAGACAATTACTTGAGAACAAGACATAATTCAGGGATTTTGTGATAATGATATAATTAACCTCCCCACACTTAAGATGTACATTGTCCCCAATGTACCAAAATAGATAATACCAGTATAATCAGAATATCACAAGAGAGGGAGAGAAGCGAAACTGCCCTGAATTTTAGATGAAATCTGTGGAAAAGTGAAAGCGGAATTGTGGATATAGCTAAGTGAAATGCATGATTCTGAGCAATTATTAAAAAATAAACACAACTGTGGAAGAAGATTAAAGGATTACTCGATAACAACAATAAATATAGTTCGAAATATAAAAGACAAGTCTTGAAAGGAGAATTAAGAAACATAAGAAATAAAGAAAATAAACATAAAAATAAAAATAAAAAAATAAAAAAATAAATTAAATGGACTCAAAGGTCTTCATCATCAGACGCGTCGCGAGTCATCGGCGCTGAAGATGAAATATGGAGATGGTGGAAAATCTACTACAATGTAGCCTTAAGACTGTCGAACTGCTGAAAGCACTGCTGCTCGAAGCGAGTGAGGCGCTCGAATATGTCTGTCAAAGTGGTAACAGAAGAAGGATGATGTCGGTGACTCGGAAGTGGAGGATGAGGTTGATCCTCGTAAGAGGGAAAAACATCATTAATGACGTCCTCAGGTTCATCTTGAGCATCAGCATGAGACAATCGATACTTAGGGAGATCCACTCCACGATGTCGCTCTATCATCCTCATGTGGGTCATGGTTGAGAGGCCTTGCGGGGACATCCAGCCGACTAATGTGAGTGACGATGATTGCGCCAGTGTGTCTAAAAGGCCGAAGTGTCGAGCGATACGAGTCACATAAGGACCTAAGCAGATAGGGCCCTTCCTGTTGCGTTCGTTCTGATGGCGAAAAACGAGGGCAATGAAGTATGCCAAGTCAAATACAGGCCTTTGCGCCATGCTCCATAAGAATAGACGTCATGAGTATTAACGACGCCAGTGCTCTCTAGCCGACCTGTCAAGGTGTGAGCTAATAATACGTGAAGGTATCAAAGAGCTGGAGAGAGAGATGTCGCCTTCGAGCGACTAGGATCATAGGGGCCCGTACTTGCGAGAAGATCCGCCCAATAGGAGGACGGTGGGTAATGAATGTGGCGGTAGAGGTGAGGGAAGTTTTCGGCACCCATAAACTCCTCCGTATAAAGCCTCAAGGTAACTCCGAACTCTGGGACACTCAGCTGGCGCACTAAGCCGCCAAGTCAGAATGTAATGGTACCTGGCTCATCATGCGTCGACATGACTGACTGTAGTTGGAACGTCGAGCAGATTTCCAAAGTTAGCTCTATATATGTGGGCTCGACGGTATCAAAGCGGTCCCATTGAGCCGAAGTTAGAAGTGTCCGAACGGGTCGATGGGGTGGACTGCTCCAACGCGCCCAATCTATGGATCGGCCCACGCCGAGTGGTCGTGCGTCTTGTGAAGAAGTGAAAGAAATCATCCTGAAGTCTTGCTGGGAATCACAAATACGGATGGCGATCCTCGGTAGATGCGCTTAAAGAGGTAGCGCCAAGATCCTTCTGCTTTTTCGGAGCGGGGATAGCAACCTTGTATTTACCACGTGTGTTCATCATAATAAATCTCAAAGCGATCAAAAAATTCAATTTGACGAATTGAAATAATAGGCAAGCTAACAGTAAATAAGCATCTATGTTCAGCTTCAATATTTCGGCTAAATAGAGAATGAACTTATAATATGTTGAAACTAATAAGTAAAAATTCCCATATAAAACAAAAGCAAAGTAAACGATAATAATAATATTGATAATTATTAATAAAAATGAATAACTTAAACTAGCGAGTAGAATCAACAATGAAAGTGCGAAAACAAAATGAATGTATAAACTGTAGAATAATAAAATAAACTAGTAAGAATATCCAACAACGACATCAAGAATCAATCCATATTCAATTAATAAGGAAAGTAAATAAATAAAACATGAACTAAACTATCAATAAAATTAGTAAAATAAATGAAAATAATAATAACACAAAAATAAACAAAGAAATCATAATAATAATATTAAAATAGATAAAAATGAAATAAATAATGGATTAAATAATGAAAAGGGAAGGGAAAAAGAGAAAACTGACTGAACAAGTCGGGCGTGCGGCTGCGCAAGGGAGAGGGTGGTCA